>OX101789.1:20897132-20972132 GCA_944452715.1 Ophion slaviceki
AAGGTCATCTTGTTGCGAATCATGTTTACAATATGTGGTTCAAATTTCAAGAGAATCGGTTTATTAGTTTTAGAGATACCATGGAGCTAGATTTTGAAAACGTTGTTACGAGAAAAACGCGTTTGAAGTTTACACTACGAAAAACTCTTACCTAAACTCAAGCGGCAATTCCTGTACCGTACAAAATCCCTTCTGATTGCTCATCATCGTCGATTTCTTCAAGTCTTGCTTGCTTTCGATTTTTTGAAATTTTTCAAGTGGACTGGCCCCTTAAAATATTGGAAATTGACGGAGTTACAGACGATTTAGTGAGAGCAGGCACGATTTACGTATACCCAAACTTTCAATCGCGTTTTTCTCAAAATGACTTTTTTCGACCTGGTCGGAATCATGACTCTAGCTACAATGGTCCGATTTTCATTTTAAGGCGTTACCCCCACTTGTAGCGCAAAAAAGGCCTTTTTCATGAATTTTTTAAAAGAAAACTACAAAACTTTTTTAATCGATCAATATACCATCATAAAGAACACATCTTGAAGAACTTTCAGTAATTTTTTTATTGGAAAATATTACATTGTTTAGTGGCAAACGGCCGACAATGAAATAATGTTTTTATATACACGGTTTGCGGTGACCAACATTGCAGCGAAGTGGATCATCTGAAAAAAAATGCGGATGGATTTAGTCAAATATAAGTATAAACTAGTCTTTAATCGAAGGATTTCGAAAAATTTTCATTTTTCACAAAATGGCGAACAGTCAAAGTTAATGGTTCGATCTTAACGAAAAAAAAACGGCCGTTTTTTGGCTATAGAACGGCCATTTTTTTTCGAAAAAAAAATCGAACGATTAAAGACTACATTTTTATGTATTTAATAAGCCTGCAAAATTTCAAGAAGATCGGTTCATTAGTGTTCGAATAATCTTGGTCACCGACTTCAGAAATGCCATTTTGAGAAAAACGCGTTTAAAGTTCCAATTTCAGTTTACACGAAGAAAATATTTTTTTTTGTAAACTTACATAGAGTCATCTATTCTGGGCCCATACTTCTGTATGGGCCCGGATACTTATACTTCAAAAAAATACAACAAAAAAAATCGATTTTTTCAAGATCGCAAGTGGGGGTAACCCTAAGGGGTTACCCCCACTTGCGATTTTGAAAAAATCGAAAAAAAAAACGATGGCTACTGCAATTACGGAAATGTTGGATTTTTTAAGAAAAATCCAACATTTCCGTAATTGCAGTAGCCATCGTTGTTTTTTTTTTATTTCAGTATTTTTTAAGTCCCCGGATATGAGCAAACAATTTCGCCAAAACGACACTTTTTTTTCAACACCCGCCGTTTTGTGAAATTATTCGAAAAACGGCTACGTTCAATGCGCACTACATTTATATAGGTTATACAATTTTTATTTTTATTTTTTAGGCCAACCATTGTCAAGTTATCGATTCGGCCGTTGGACCACATTTTTTATTCAGAGCGAGCCATACTCTTATACCGCCATAACATTGTTAATTTTTAATTTTTCGGAATAAATATTTACACGAAATAGCTCCAATGTATGCTTAGTGACATATGTTTTTCCAGATCCCAAAAAAATAATTTAGCACATAAAAAAGTTCGGTAAAAACTACCTGTTTTCTGTCCGTCACTGTCTTCCCTTAATCATGGAATATTGAAACAAATGAGAATGGCTGTGTTGCCTCTTCTGCCTGCATTATCCTATTGTGTATTGCGAATAAGAAGTGTTTGTCTCCCACACTTGAAGAAATTTCATTCCATGGTAAATTCCGGGCCCATGGTTGAACATGGAGAATTCCATGTACGTGTGCGTGGGTATATATGTATATTTACAGCCTCGCTATGTATCACCCATTAACCGTACACAGGGTATGTATTAGGAGTTTGCGATTCTGGTCACGAGTCTGGTTTACGTATATGACTCGATTGAAGGCTCGAACTGGCCATTCTCGACCGTGCCTGGCATCCCATACAAGAAATTCGAGCTTCACCCTGTTTCTATGAACCCCTCGAGTACTTGCCTCCACCTGCACCAATGAAGATACTCATCGTTAGCTCCACGGAACTCGAGAGGGTGGTGAGAAGGCGCTGAAGGGCGCAGAGGGGCGGGGCAATTTACTGTCTTTATTCCGTCCTAGATAAACTTTGGCGTAATTATTATAAATTTTAGTCATTTAAGATTGAGTCTAATGGAAGAGTATTGGAAAAAATGAATGGGGTATTGCAACCTTCTTTGGAAGGTGTCTCAATTTGATCCGTTGGTGGTAATAAACTACTGGCATTTTTATTTCTATTTGATGAAATCGATAAGTGCCATAAAAATACATTTAAATTTTACATGTCAAATTTCCACGCAAAAACACCAGCCGCCATGCTGCTTCGGTTCGTGATGTCACTTGTATAATAACATCGACGCTGCACCAATTGAGAATACGTAATTTTTTTTTGTTAAAAATGAGTTACGATCCCTATCATTGGTGTGTTGTTCCTAAATGTAAGAATACTAGTGTAAAAACACCGGGAAAGTTGTGGATTCAAATGCCAATTGATATAAATTTGAGAAAGACTTGGTCAAAACTTGCGAGAAGAGATCCAAAGTCATAGTCCGAAAAAAGAAACTCATCTGTTCTTTATTTAAGTCCATATAACTATTTGAAAATTTGCAATTAACTATGACAAACGAGAATATGTACTTGTTGACACTTTCTTTCACAGGTTAGAGAGTAATACGTCTACCGATATCTTTGTTTACTAGGTCAATGACGTCACGTCGGAATCCATTATGGGGGCTACCACCGTTTCGCATGTTCGTTGAACAGATAGAAAAAGTTTTTAAGGCGTTACCCCCACTTGTAGCGCAAAAAAGGCCTTTTTCATGAATTTTTTTAAAGAAAACTACAACACTTTTTTAATCGATCAATATACCATCTTAAAGAACACATCTTGAAGAACTTTCAGTAATTTTTTTATTGAAAAATATTACATTGTTTAGTGGCAAATGGCCGTCAATGAAATAATGTTTTCATATACACGGTTTGCGGTGACCAACATTGCGGCGAAGTGGATCATCTGAAAAAAAAATTCGGATGGATTTAGTCAAATATAAGTATAAACTAGTCTTCAATCGAAGGATTTTAAAAAATATTCATTTTTCACAAAATGGCGGACAGTCAAAGTTAATGGTTCGATTTTAACGAAAAAAACGGCCGTTTTTGGCTATAAAACGGCAATTTTTTTCGAAAAAAAATCGAACGATTAAAGACTACATTTTTATGTATTAAATAAGCCTGCAAAATTTCAAGAAGATCGGTTCAATAGTGTTCGAGTAATCTTGGTCACCGACATCAGAAATGCCATTTTGAGAAAAACGCGTTTAAAGTTTCAATTTCAGTTTACACGAAGAAAATATTTTTTTTGTAAACTTACATAGAGTCATCTATTCCGGGCCCATACAGAAGTATGGGCTCGGATACTTATACTTCAAAAAAATGCAATAAAAAAAATCGATTTTTTCAAAATCGCAAGTGGGCGTAACCCCTTAAAAAACCATGAATAATCAAATTCATTTTGTGTTTTTATAAATAAAAGCCAACATTATTCAATTGCTTGTGCGAAAACTACCTTATTTATACATTCTTATTGTTTTTCTTACATAGAGTAAAATGCCCTATTCTATAATCTTCTATATATATAAAAGGCAAGGTCCTGACTGACTGACTGATTCATAATCGTCCACCTTAAACTGCTAATCGTAGAAATGTGAAATTTGGAGGGCGTGCTGATTGCATTATGTAGGCACTATTGAAAAACGGATTTTTCGAAATTCAACCCTTAAAGGGAGAAAAGGCGTGGCAAAGTTTGTGTGGATATTTAAATAAATCTGGTCGCATTTCCTTGAAATTTGGTATTTGTGCGTCTTGACACAATTAATGAAGCACGTATTTCAGCGTTTTCAGAACATTCAACCCCAAGATGATAAAGGTGGTGGCAAAATTAGCATGGGAAATAAAAATAAATTTGGTCAGAAGATTTACTTGAAACTTAGTGTTAATGCTCTTCAACACAATTAATGTTATACGTATTTTAGCGTTCTTCGAAATCCAACCCCTATACGAAAGGGGGCGGCAAAGTTTGTACGGGAAATTAAAAAAAACGAATGAAATTTACTTCAAACCTCGTATAACTGCTCTTAGACACAATTTATGAAATTTCAGCGTTTTTGGAAATTCAATCCTTAAGGGGAAAAGGGGGTAGCAAAGTTTGTATGGTAAAAGGAATATCCGGTTAGATTGACTTGTAACTTAGTATTGATGCTTTTCAACACAATTCTACGAGTTCTGTAATGAAACATTTCAGGAGCACATTTCATTAAGGAGCATTCAACACAAGTCTACGTGAGCGAAGCCGCGGGCGGAAAGCTAGTTATTCACAATCGTGAATAAAGGAATTGCGCAACAAAGTGTACAATAAAATAATTAAATATATTAATAATAAGGTAAAAATAAGGTTTGTTTCTCCGCCGCAGTGAAAGAGTATGAAAGAAAATTCTACAAAACTAAATAACAAGGTACAGATTATCCATTATCGCAAAACGAACGCGGGAGATGGCCGCAGTCTTGTCATCGACTGCACATGTGCAGCAGTCTTGTCATCGATTGCACATGTGCCGCAGTCTTGTCATCACAGTCATGACAGGAAATGTCATGACTGTCATGATAGGAAATATCATGACTGTCATGACTGTCATGACAGGAAACGTCATGATTGGAATGACAGGAAATGTCATGACTGTCATCACAGGGAAATAATTATGTAATAAACAGGAAGATAATTATATAGTGTACTCTGTAAATATAGGGGAAGAAACTCGCAGCAGTATAGCAAACAGCGATTATTCATCCATTCTGAGAAAATTTTGTTTGTGCCTACAATACGACATTGGGGAAATTATCAAAACTATTTATGGGCAGTGCTCAGTGAGGATGGTTCGGATTAGAAGCTAAGATTAAAAGCGTAAGTATTCTCTGGATTGGGTACATTAAACATTTAGACGAGATTTAGATTCAGGCACAACGCTGATCCTCAACGCGACCTTCATCCGGAAACCACATACTCTTCTCATTTTACTTTTAAGGAGAGATATACACCTAAGAGCCGGAAAAAGGTCATTTTTGTGAATTTTTTCAAGGAAAACTATTTGAAATTTCGGATTGGGGTTTTAATTATCTAAAAATATATATACTCAAAAATATGTTTAATTTTCTTTATTCAAAAATATCAAAAATATACAAGGATATTGTATGATCCTTGGAGCGTCGTAAAAAAATCTGCGTATACGGTACCCACTGGCGTTTCTTCAAAAATCATCTGAAAAAAAAAAACAAAAAAGATTATTACATTAGATACTATAATCTAGTCCTTGTCATAGCCGATTTTGAAAATATCGATTTGTGACCAAATGGCGGACGTTTGAACATAAATAGTGATTTTTGGGCCAAAAATTAGTTATTATTTTGCCTATAAAACAAAAACTAAGTAACGGAAAAAAATTCTATGACAAGTATTAGATAATGGTTTATAGAATAACCACAAAAAAACTCAAGGCAATCGGTGCATAGAATAACCACAAAACCTCAAGGCAATCGGTTCATTGGTTTTCGAGAAATGTTGGGTACCGATTTGAAACAAGTGGTTTTGAGAAAAACGCGTTTGAAAATTTGGGAATGAATAAATCATGAAATTTGTCAACTTACATGGAATCATCGATACCAGGCCTATAGTGTAGGTCTCCTACGGTCGACGGAATGTTCATAGCTTCTAAATCCTCGACCTCGACCATCTAGGTGTATATCTCCCGTTAAGACTTTCCCAGCTCTTTATGTAGAGCCGTGAAAGCCTTAAAACTAAAATTTAGATGACCGAGTTACTCTCACAACTCCGTCACTAAATGACAATGAGACTTTTAACGGAATAAGAGAAACGGCACATAATGTTTTTTTGAGATGGGTAAAAGTATGGAGAATAATAATCACCAATACCTACACGAAATCGGTTTTACGAGAATGCTGGAGGTGTGTAATCCTTTGCCTCGATCAGCCTCAGATGAACTCTCCGTGTGTGCAGTCTTTGAAGGAACAGTCGAAATGTTAAACGCAAAGTTCTCGCGCATAAGTGGAGGGCGGGCTTTGGCTGCCCCCCCCCCAAATTTCGTTTTTTTTTAGTGAAGGCGCAAGTAGTACAAGCACCCTTCCCCTGACAGGGTCAATATGTACACGGCGTCCGTATTTTCAAAGGTATAAGTGGATGCAGTTTTTTTTTCTTTTTTTTCAGCCTTTTCATGGCTGAAACAAATTTTGCATGTATTTTGATGCTTTATTGACCGTTTTTATCTTCTTTCATGTAAGAAAAAAAATTCTGTTTGTATTTTGTGCTTTATTTCCGTCATTTTTCCATATTTTTATCGAAAATAAAGTTTTGCTAAATTCTTTCAGCATCTGGCAAAGATGACACCGAGGAGATGATCCATTCTGTACATCGTGCGATTCGCCGGTGTGCGAGGACCACCGAACGCACTTTTGCCGCAACTGCCCACCGCAAATTCCTTTTTTTTTTGTTACCGATTATTATTAATGTCTCGTAATTTTATGTTTGCTACACTAAATATCCATTTTGTACCAATTAATTACCGTTCCGTATATTTATGGCATGCCTGAATCCGTAAAATATTACGGACATTGTAAACAGTGTTTCGAGAAAAACGCGTTTAAATTTATTTTGTAGCTCATTCAATTTTGGGAACATTTCAATGACATTTTCGGGGATCGTAGCTGAAAGGTGCTATTATCGAAAAAATTTTTTTTGAAAAATGCAATTTTTTGACCCACCTAGGTAGCCCTTCAAGGTTTTTGGATCTCAAATTGATGTTACATTTGAAAAATTAAAAACTAGCGAAGTAGAATTCAAATAATTGTTTACTTTCCAAGTTTTTATCCATCGTATAAATTTGGGATAATCTAACATCAATATCCATCGGCGGGAAAAATCTCAAACAATGTACGCATCGTATAAGACAGATGAAGTTTTTATGTCAAAGGCAAAAAATATTTGATGTCAATTTTTTTGTTGTATTGTCACAATCATACCTGACTAGGTACTTAATCGGTTCCCTTATTCAATCTTTTCCTCATCGAGGCCTACTCGGACTGTATTATGTTGCCTTTTGGGCTGCCACCTGTAGGGTCGTGGAGGCTTCGAATCTTATTGAGGCTTCTCCGACAATTGTCGGCACGGGCATACAAAGATATTCAACGATACGACCAACTGTTGAACCTTCCAAGATGCATACGAAGTTTTTCCTCGCTTTTCCCTATCTCTTAAAATTGTTTACGCGTGTTTTCTTGTGCACCATGGCAAGTGGGCAAGCATTTCAGGCATGCAATTTCTGGGATGCTTGTAAAAAGTACTTTGGCCATTCCTTCCGTATAGGCATCCCCACGGACCTTTATATCGTAAAATGTCTATCTGCCGCAACGAACTCATCAGCATTCGACAGCTTGGAATCAGTAACGGCCATTTAAAAAGTTTCTTCGCCACAACTTCGCGGCTTAAGGTGCAAAGGCACCGTAGGTCGTTATTACTGCTATTGCGACTGAGATTCGTCTTTCTATATAGAACGATATCCACAGGGAGCGAAGAGATGGAATAAACCTCGTTACGTCGAGGATATGAGGTTTTATGGGCCAGAAGGTACGTGAGATGATTTTCTCGACATACCCCTACGTTGTCCGACATCTCATGAGAACGAAATGTCCAACATCTCATCAAACGCCATCTCACGAATCCTATGTGCACTCGATATTAGGCGTTGTATATATCTTTTTCCTTAAAGTTTTGCATAAGCATAGAAAATTGGTGTATTTTAAAAGGATTGGGTAAGTCGAATTTCCATGACCGAATATCCATAGGTAAGTACGAATATCCATAAGTGTCAATACCCATAAGTGAATATCCATAAGTGAGTATAGTATATAACCCAAACAACCGCAACCCCAAACAAACCCAAACAAACTCGAACTTTTACCGAGCATTCTCTTTATTTAAAATTTCTTCAAATTCTCATCTTTCTTTGTCTTTTCACTCTTCCGCCATTTCTGGCGCTCATTTATAGTCTACACTTACCTTCAGTACTCACTAAATTTGTCTACTTCCTGCCATTTCTGGCACTCATTTCTACTCTATACTCACTTATGGATATTCGACTTATGGATATTCGTACTTATGGATATTCGTACTTATGGATATTCGACTTATGGATATTCGACTTATGGGTATTCATACTTATGGATATTCGTACTTATGGATATTCGCACTTATGTATATTCGTACTTATGGATATTCGTACTTATGGATATTCGACTTATGGATATTCGACTTATGGATATTCGACTTATGGGTATTCATACTTATGGATATTCGTACTTATGGATATTCGCACTTATGGATATTCGTACTTATGGATATTCGTACATATGGATATTCGTACATATGGATATTCGACTTATGGATATTCGACGGCAGTGTTTTAAAGTCATACACTGAAAAAAAATTTGTTAATCCAACCAAAATTCAGTTGGTTTAACAAAATGTATCTTTAAATACGTTCAACTTGATTTTTTATTGGCATAACAAACGTTTGGTTAATCTGACTGATAGGTTTAGTGTTGTGAACTGTAGCTTATTTAGCATGTCTGAGCAACTGTTAAAACAACGAAATTTCGAGACAACAGAATGCATTTTGCACATTCAACGATTTCTTTTTCTCAGTGTACGCGTATGGATCGATGCTCAATGTAGTTGCGTTTTGAATATTAGTCTATTCGCTACTGAAAAAAGTACACCGACATATGTGGATCCTCGCACTTGAAATTATAAATGCGAATAAAAAATGTACACTCAAAATTACAAGTATATACAATATTGAACAAGGGGAAACATATTTTTTTTCATAAAAAAGTATATTCTGCACACTTGTTCAGAAAAATGTCCAAATTATTCAATATTTCCATTCATTGTCTCCAACTTTTATTTCAGTTACCAATTTCGGACATGACTCACAAGGAACTTCTCTTAAAGGACCATTCTAGTGTGATTGGCTTGAAAATAGCTGATTTAAAAAAAATTCGATAATCAGTCCGATTTTTTTTCGTCTATTTAAATGACTTATGTTGTACATAAAAATGTTATTTATTGCTTTAATTTTATTTTTTATACAATTTTTTTGGCCACTGCAATGCGATGCTTAAAAAAGAGCGTCTGATGGTGGAAAGTCCTACTCCTCCAAAAATGGTATGAAAGAAAAAATCAAAAAGATTTTTAATCAGTATGAAAAACTGTAGAGGCGTACGCAAGATTTTTTTTTCGATGAAAATGAACAAAATGGTAGCCATTTCCAAATGATGTGTCAAATTAGGCCTTTATTAACAGTTGTTCCTTACAAAATAATGTAAAATTTTCAAATAAAAAGAGAACTAAGAAAGGTTGTAGCGACCGGAATAATTCGAATTTCGCGATTCAAGTAAAACAGCATGTTTATAAAAGGCCATGTTTTTGGATAATGCGAAAAAAAACGATTTTCAAAAAAATGTTACACTGTAATGGTCCCTTAAGTGTCCGCCTTCGATTATGTTGAAACTTATGTATGTGATAAAGCATTGAAAACTATCGGACACGTATTATTTTATCGGCGGGAAAAGGGTTTTAAGGGGCGAAATCACCCCTAAAACGGAGGCGTATCGAGGGTTGATTTTGCAGTATCACCCACAAGCAAGCAACTAATCTGAATGAAACAAAGACCTAAATTCTTCTAACTTGAAGCGATGAAAAATCCACTATAGAAGTATTTTAAAATATGAATTAAGGGGTGACACGCCTTTCTTTAAGCGATGGTTTCCATCTTTAAAACCGTTTTTCCACCTATGAAAAAAATACGTGCATAATAGTTTTCGATGCTTTATCACATGTATAAGTTTCAACAAAATCAAAGGCGGACATTGAAGGCTTTAGGCCACTCTAGGATTTTCAAAAAATCGATTTTTTTTTGTTAAAAAGGTACCTTAGTACCTATCAAAATACATTCCAAAAGATTATAGGTGTAAAAAATCTTTAAGTACTCGATTTTCGAATTCATCTGCAGGCATTGCAGATTAAAGGTATTGAAACATTGTTCATGTCGTGACTTTCTACTAACTTTAAACGCGTTTATCTCACAACTACATTTCTCACGTTGGCCGGACTCATAACTCAAACAAATTTCCACCGATTCACTTGAAATTGTAACTGTATATTTACCAGGTGTGTAAGTATGAAACCGGAATTTTTGTACAGAAAAAACACGTTTATTGTAATGATATGATACAAATAACTGGAGATGGCTTCTCGGGTCACCTTTAACTGATCCGCCAGTTGTTGTGTTTGAGCGTCGTCTTCGTCCAACAAGGCTTGCAGGTCAGCGTCTTCAAACTTTTTCGGTGGTCTTCCACGTTCTTCGTTCCTCACGTCAAAATCGCCACTTTTGAACCGTTTGAACCACTCGAAACACTGTGTTTTACCGAGAGCATGCTCACCAAACGCCTCCACAAGCATTCGATGCGATTCGGCTGCGGTTTTCTTCAGATGAAAACAGAAAAGTAGTGCTGTCGGCAAATCGTAATTTGTTGGCACAAAACTCGACATGTTTATCTCTAATAAACTAATGCTACCGAATGAAACTCGTGTTATTGTGAGTTGGAAATCTTTGTCGGATATCAATACAATAACAAGACACCGCTGACGTGATGTGTCGGTAACTGCATCGACATCTAGCGCCACCTATGGGCAAATTCCGGTTTCATACTTACACACCTGGTAGAATTACATTTTCTAAGGCACTACGTAGGATTTTAAAAATTACATTGCATAGTTCCTTTTTTATAAACAATTTTCTGACCATTTTCTCATGGCATTTGATACTTTTTGTTTTAAAAATGCGCCATATTTACAAAAAAACAATATATCAGAAAAATTCTACATACTTTCGTAGCTATTATTGTATATAATCGAAAAAACGTTACCGTCTCATCGTAACTCAACAATTACAGGATCTGTTAGTCGATCCGTTGACCTTCTAATAGTAAAGGCGTCATCGGAAAAATGCTGCACAGTCGCCATTTTGACATGTATCGATGTGAAAAAATAATTTTGTACAATCAATTATATTTATAATGAAACCCCTATTTTGTAATTTCGATTTATTTTATGGTTTCGCTGAAAAAAAATCCCAAAATATGCCCTGTTTGGCCTGTAGAATTGCCTAAGGCCTTGTGATGTTGCTTGTTGGCTCTTCATGAGTCGCGACGCAGCTCATCCACGAATATTCAGACGGTAATTTTTGTATTTTACAACTTTTTCGTTTTCCACTGAAAACATAGTTTTGGTGAGTATTTGTCTCAAAAGTAAAATGCGACGGGGTAAATGGAATGGCAGCAAAACGCCAAATGTCACTCTAGGCGACAGACCGTGAAGCCCTGATACGATATCGTCCGTTCGTCCGCGAAAAATTCACATCGGAATAGAACGTTCCCTACATTGAAACACATAAACACACATACGAACACCTAAGCAAATATACATATATGCAATTATCGGATCTCCCCGTACGTAACTTCAACAGTGGGAATTATCAAGAAGAATCGACAGAAAGGGTTACTGGCCGGTAACCATGCCAGAAACTTGACACCCCAGACAGCTTCTTATCGCGCCGGCGAGTGCGCGATTTCTTTCTGATGTTTGAATGGCACACGTAAATTCCTAGTGAGCTCTCTTTTCCGCTTTCACCTCGTTTTTTACTCTTATTTTTATCGTTGAACTCGTTCAAAAGGCCGATCGCGGGAAATACACTCGCAGTCGACGTTTTTCGGGATTGCATAAGAAAAATCAAATTCGGGGCAGCGGAGAGTTAAGGAGGATTTTTCTCGCCTAAAGATACCTTTAGAAGAAAAAAATTGCTGATTTTCATAATTTTTTTTTAAGGAAAGATTCCTTCACCATTTTCGAGAGTTAGGGTTTATTTTATTACTACTTTTGGCTGTTCATGGTATTTTTTTATTGATCTTTAAAAACGGCGGAGGCCACGGTGTGTTCTAAACGGGCTGCAGCGGATGTTGCCAGACGGCGTGACTCGTAGCGTCGGCGGGATTAATCTGAAAGAAAAACCAACGAAGCTTTTTCTTGCATTAACACTCATACGCAGTATATGAACCAAGAAAAGGTGAGAAATGTTGGAAATCGATGAAATGGTACGCTTTGAAACTAATAGATCGAATTTTCCGAAAATAATGGCTACGTTTTGCGATAGAAATTTTTATTTAAAAATATTTTCAAAAACATTTAGGTTCATGTTTTGGCAAATATGGTTAGACAGTTATACACCAAATTTCATCAGAATCAGTCGATTCGTTTTTGAGCTATACGTCACGCCAGTTTCGAAGATGCAGTTTAGAAGACCGTGCCATACCGCCATCGTTTTAAAAGATTAATAAAAAAAAAATACCATGTAACAGCCAAAAGTAATAAAACGTACCCCGAGTTTCAAAAATGGCGAAGAAATCTTCATGAAAAAAAAAACCGTCAAAACAAGCAATTTTTTCCTTGGCCTAAAGGTATCTCCCCCGTTGATGAAATAATATATGAACGATTTGAGACAAGGAGGAAGGCGTTTTATGAAGACTATTTTTTTCTCATGGTCTAATTTGATTTCTTATGGTCTAGAAATCCAAAAATAATGAAAATAAGCAATTTTTTTCCTCGCCCAAAGATATCTTTCCCTTGATAGAAATATGTGAATGTTTTGAGACGACGAGGAGGGCTTTTTATGAAGACTATTTTTTCTCATGGTCTAATTTGATTTCTTATGGTCTAAAAATCCGAAAATAATGAAAATAAGCGATTTTTTTCTCTTCCAAAGGTATCTCCCTCGTAATAAAAATATGTAAAGTATTTAAGACGAGGCAAAAAGCTTTTTATGAAGACTATTTTTTCTCGTGGTTTAATTTGGTTCCTTGTGGTCTAAAAATCGGAAATGCAAAATAATTGTATTTCGTTCTGAAAAACGAAAAGATATTTGAGGTTCTTAGTCAAGTAGAACCTGACAACATTCCCGTTTCTTCATATAAAATACGGCTCGTATGTCTTGAAAAAAATATTTCGCACAGTTCTTCATTACCGATGCTCTTTGGCTGGTTATTGTATTTTTTTTTTCATCCTTTCGCAGCAGAGCCTAGAGCCGAACGTTTTCCGACCCAAACATCGTTTCACTCCATTCGGAATTGCCCATATGCATATAAATGAAGGACACTGCGTGTGCGGCATGAATGGACACTTTGCCGATGCTCGTTCCACCGGAAATCGTTTCGATGCTCTCGCGTCGAGCCAAAAACGACCCTAGCAAACAGTTCACGCCCGACGTGCGAAAGACAATGCATATAAATTCGCAATAGAAGCCTCTCGCCGGAAACTGAGCTTGCAACCGTGTTCAGCAACATCGCCATTCACTGGATTCCAACGGCGATTCCGATTAATTTTTTTTCCCTTTTTTCTTTCATCCAATTCATAAATTCAAGAGTGAACTGCAACGACAGTGAAAAACTACCACGGCAAAAAAAATGTGTCACATGAAAGACAACGCGTATTTCGAAAATATTTACGGCCAAAATACGTTTAAATAAAACGTCGCGGTGGCGTCGCACCCCAAGAAGGGGAAAGCAGGGTCCTTTATGCTGGCGCGTGACAGTGCGGGGTTTCAAACTACCGGGGCTGTGAAATACGTGCGGTGTCAAACTTTTCTTATTCCGAAGCGAATCACTTCGAGCCAAAAGTCGTATCAAAAAGGCCTTTATCATTTGGCCACAGATGGAAATGTGGGCGAAACCTTGCAGAGTAAATTTCACCTCCTCATAATTTATTCATTGTTTGTGTATTTCTAGGGCTTCTACGATCAAAAGTACCGTTTTAGGACACTTGTTGGGATCTAGGATAAATATTCATGTGCGTACGACGTGAAGTTATTCAGTATGCAAATCATATGCCATATATATTATAAACTCGATGTGGGATCCAGTGTGGTCCAAATTGAAAAGGTATGCAGTGACAGAAAGGGAATAGGGAGGTTCGGTATCCGGTGGTACGTTTATAGAACCTTATACGTGTCAGCCCTGTGTTACACGTTCATTTGGAAAACGGATATTTTTTTCCATCACTATATGAAGCCTGTTACCAAATTGTTGACCAAAGAGCTGTAACAGGCTGTGATATGATTATAAACGGTGCCTCAAAGTGACCTGACATTTTTATTTATTAATAAAACGTATTATTTATTTGAAAAGTACGAATATCTTTGTTTTAATATAAGGTACAAACATGGAGGTTATGTATGGAACACAATATCCGATGAGTGGCATAAACCACTGCTGTCGAATATCCATAAGTGAATATCCATAACCCGTGCCGAAATTGAGTTGGGACTGTGATCGGGCCCCAATAATATTCCCCTAACTTTATTCGGGCCCTAATCTGGAAGCCACATGAGGGCCGTTAGCGGCCGGTCACACTTTGTCAACAAGGGCCCTTAAAGGCGCAATGACCGGGGCCTTATAAGTTGCCTCAATGGCGCCTCATCAAAACCATTTTAGTGCCCTGAAAATGCCTCAACGGCGCCTCATCATAACCATTTCAGCGCCATAAAATATCCGTATCAGTGGATATACGTGCATGTTAAATGCGTCAGGGTATATCTGTATTTGTTTTTATGTAATTGTTCATGTGCATAGGTGTGGGCGTGAGTACATGTGTATGTATGTGTGCGCGCGTAGAAATGTGATTGCGTATTTGCATGTGAGCCTTTATGATAAACTGCCATGACAAAATTAATACAAAAAATAATCCATTCTAAGAAATGGATGTGTAGTAGAAATAAAAAAAATATATGGGTCTACTGAATCACTAGAATCTATTTCCATTGAGGGAAAGATCTGGAAAACAAAGACCAACTTATTTACTTATCCTACACAGTCAGATAAAGTTTATGAATGGGAAATATCAGCAAAGTCTACAGAAGAAATAATTTTCCCTATGATGAGTATTAAGCGGAAATTAGTTGCTATAAAAATGTCGAGAAAACCGGTTGGGACTGTGCACACTTATGCGCTAGCATTAATCCATGTATGAGTGAAACCATGAGTAATTGTTTGTATCTATGTAAAAGGTTTCTTTAATTTGATAAATAAATACTGTCTGATGTTTGTCTGCATATTTGTGTTCATCGTTGATTTTTTATTTGCTAATGCCCTTACGCTTTTTCCCAATTTGCGTTCGATAATATTATTCGATCGATGTATATAATCGATTTGAATAATTGAAATACCATCAACCATGTAGCATAAGCTGTTTATACTGGTTTATTGCTATAATAGTCAGATCCGGGCCTATTGTGGAAATCCCTACTAGGGAAAGCACTAGGAAAGCCCTGAAAGGCCCTTATTTTTATTAGGGATGCCCTATCAGTTTTCCGCACGGGAAGTCGAATATCCACAAGTCGAACATCCATAAGTGAGTATAGAGTAGAAATGAGTGCCAGAAATGGCGGGAGGTAGAGATAAGTGAGTTTGTTTGGGTTTGGTTTTGTTTGGGATATTCCATGAATAACCCAAACCCAAACAAACTCATTTCTACTCTATACTCACTTATTTTTAATAAACTTCACTTTTAATGACTTAGAAATTTTGTTAGGGTTTTATACTATACTCATTTATGGATATTCGTACTTATGGATATTTGACTTATGGATATTCACTCATGGATATTCACTTATGGAAATTCGACTTATGGATATTCTACCCCAATCGGCATAAACGACATGGACTTGGAAGACACATTCTTGCAACAAGATGGCGCAACCTGTCACACTTGCGGGCGAAACAATGCAGTTATTGCAAACGAAGTTTCCACCACGAAGTTAGCCACCAAGGTCGTACGATTTGACGCCATTGCACTTCTTTCTTCGGGGTTTTCTGGAAGGAAAAGTGTATGCCAATGATCTATAGACCATTCTGGAGCTGAAGGAACCAATTGGACGTACCATTGATGAAATTAGTCCGCAATTATGCCAAAATGTTATTGAAAATTTCGTCAAAAGAGTGAACGTTTACAAACAGGGACGAGGCGGCGATTTAGCGGATATTGTGTTCCACACATAACCTCAATGTTTGTACCTTAGATTAAAATAAAAATATTCGTACTTTCCAAATAAATAACACGTTTTATTAATAAATTAACATGTTAGGTCATTTTGAGTCACCCTATACACACATATCTCCAGCACGTGTCACAGCGTATCTTACCGTGCCACACGTGACGGGAAACCCTAACTTTTACAATACGTGTACACTGTGTGCCGTATGCTATGTTTCAATGGACCCCACGCTTCAGCTTCACTATGTATTCTCTGTGTATCTCAAACAATTAAACTGTATTATATGCAGCATCGAATACTCCCATTAGGGGGAACACCACTGTGACAGGCCGAAAAAAACCGTTTCTTCCGAATTTTTCAAATCTACTAGACTATTTATTTGGGATTTGGCAAAAAAGGTATATTGTTAAGCATACATTGAAATTAGTTCGTGTAAATTGTTTATGAAAAAAAATAAAATTTCACAACGTTATTGAGGTGTGATAGAGCTTCTGTATAAGAAATGTGGTCCAACGGCCGGATTGATAACTTGGCGATAGTTGGTCTAAAAAGTAAAAATAAGCAAGTTTTATAATCTATATAAATATAGTTCTCATAGTACGTAGCCGTTTTTCGAAAAAAAAATCACAAAACGGTGGGTGTTAAAAATAAAGTGTCATTTTGGCGAAATTCTGACTTATATTCGAGGGATTAAAAATACTAAATTAAAAAAAATGTATACGTACAACGATAGCTACTGCAATTACGGAAATTTTGGTTTTCTTTGAATTGAACATCGGATAATTATAGCTAGAGTTCTGATTCCTGCCAGGTCGAGAAAAGTTGTTCTGAGAAAATGAGATTGAAAGTTTTAGTATACGTAAATCGTCGCGCTACCTGCTACCACTACATTATTTGTAACTTGGTCAATTTTCAATACTTTAACTTCACATTTTTTTCACATATTTTGGAATAGGTTTACCTTGAGAAAATGAAAAAAAAAATCGTTTTTTATGACCTGGGACAGTGGTGTCCCGCATTAATAAAATAATTAAAGGATTAGGAAAATGTGTTCACGCAACGTAGGAAATGTGGCTTGCGACATTCCATCTTTGCCGGTTGCGACATAACGCCAAACAACTTCCCTTATCAATTTAAGGGGAGATATACACCTAGGAGCCGGAAAAAGGTCATTTTTGTGAATTTTTTCAAGGAAAACTATTTGAAATTTCGGATTGGGGTCTTAATTATCTAAAAGTATATACATTCAAAAATATGTTTAATTTTCTTTATTTAAAAATATCAAAAATATACAAGGATATTGGATGATCCTTGGAGCGTCGTTAAAAAATCTGCGTATATGGTACACTGGCTTTTCTTCAAAAATCACCTGATAAAAAAACCAGAAAGATGATTAAATAAGATACTATAATTTAGTACTTGTCATAGCCGATTTTGAAAATATCGATTTATGACAAAAAGGCGGACATTTGAACATAAATAGTGATTTTTGGGCCAAAAATTAGTTATTATTTTCCCTATAAAATAAAAACTAAGTAACGGAAAAAAATATCCTATAACAAGCACTAGATAATGGCGTATAGAATAACCACAAAAAACCTTAAGGTAATCGATTCATTCGTTTTCGAGACATTTTGGGTACCGATTTGAAAAACGTGGTTTTGAGAAAAACGCGTTTGAAAATTTGGGAATGAATAAATCATGAAATTTGTCACCTTACATGGAATCGTCGATACCAGGCCCATAGTGTAGGTCTTCTACGGTCGACGGAATATTCATAGCTACTAAATCCTCGACCTCGACCATCTAGGTGTATATCTCCCCTTAATTGTGCACACTGTTCCACTAAAATAGGTGTAACTTCGTCAATTTTTAGAATTTTAGGGTCCGGTTGGTTTTAAAATATTCTTGAAAGTTCACACTATAACAATATGCAAAAAAAACGATTTTTTTGAGTTTCCAGAAAGGGATACCCCCATAAGAGAATAAGAGTAGTTAGAGAATCGCGGGCATAATTACCGCATATCGATAATATAGGCAGAATTTGTGCTGTCTACGACGTTGCCATGATTGCACAGCCTAATCTTTTGTGTCCACGATTTACGTCCAAATTCGCCATTAAAAACATTAAGGCGTTACCCCCACTTGTAGCGCAAAAAAGGCCTTTTTCATGAATTTTTTTAAAGAAAACTACAAAACTTTTTTAATCGATCAATATACCATCTTAAAGAACACATCTTGAAGAACTTTCAGTAATTTTTTTATTGAAAAATATTACATTTTTTAGTGGCAAATGGCCGTCAATGAAATAATGTTTTTATATACACGGTTTACGGTGACCAACATTGCGGCGAAGTGGATCATCTGAAAAAAAAATGCGGATGGATTTAGTCAAATATAAGTATAAACTAGTCTTTAATCAAAGGATTTTAAAAAATATTCATTTTTTACAAAATGGCGGACAGTCAAAGTTAATGGTTCGATTTTAACGAAAAAAAAAAACGGCCGTTTTTTGGCTATAAAACGGCCATTTTTTTCGAAAAAAAAAATCGAACTATTAAAGACTACATTTTTATGTATTAAAGAAGCGTGCAAAATTTCAAGAAGATCGGTTCATTAGTGTTCGAGTAATCTTGGTCACCGACTTCAGAAATGCCATTTTGAGAAAAACGCGTTTAAAGTTTTAATTTCAGTTTACACGAAGAAAATATTTTTTTTGTAAACTTACATAGAGTCATCTATTCCGGGCGAATACTTCTGTATGGGCCCGGATACTTATACTTCAAAAAAATGCAATAAAAAAAAATCGATTTTTTCAAAATCGCAAGTGGGCGTAACCCCTTAATAGTTTTATGACGGTACTCTAAATCCTCATTTTCACGGTACCATGGGTTAGTGCGATAATTAGTCCAACCGTACCTATTTCTCCAGCTCCGTAGAATTTTTTGGCAAATATTAATAATGGACGGAAAATAATCGGTAGTTTTCCATAAGCGTAATTTAGCCCACGAAATACCTTGAGTTTTGGATTTTTTTTTAAAAACCGTACTGCGGATCGCATCCAAGCTGCACGGGATGCTCAGCAAAGGGATTATAGACTTCCAGAGAAAACATCAGCTCAGTGGTAGTGTTTCGCCCTGGCCCCATAACAACCTTAATATTTTAATACTGAATGAATGAATACTTTCATATATCGTATATTTGTACCTAGCCACATTTACGGGACGGCGGGATTGCAACGCTACGCTTAATCAAAATTTTCTTTTCGCAAGAAAAATTCAAACTAAATCTTTTTTTATATTAACATTATAAAGACGCTGCGAGGCGAAAATTTAATTATATCCTATACCACTAACTCTCCGGAGATTACACACCGGAGGGAGAGCAAAATAACTCGAAAGAGCATCCGCTTTGGAAGAAATATTATATAAATACTATATCGTGTACTGCAGAATGCAGCCCAACAGCCGAGAGATAAACTCCCCGGACAAGGTGAAAGAAAATTTTCACCGGAGCAATTTTCTCGTCGCAGGTGTGTAAACTCCGGAGCAAGGCTTACCACTTCGCGAGCTTCCCTTCGAGTCACGCTACTGTATATTATACGATATTACTAATATACCGAGAGTCACTCCGCGATATTACAAAAGTGCACCTACCATTTATGCTTCACTGCATTATCCGTGTACTCGAAAACGCTCTTACTTCTTTTTTTTGTGTAAATCCAAGGTTCCATATCAAATGTGCATTTGAACTAAATGGCTTCATTTTGCTAACTCCGAAATCCATTGACTACGATATTGTTTTATCAAAAAAGCCCGACCGTAGGCCATGTAACTCCATTAAGGCGGGAGCCTGAATTAGAAGGTCCAAAAAAGTGTTTTTTCGATATTTTTTACAAGGGAAAAAAACAAGTGAGCCCAGTAAACATTGAGGTCTCTTTTCATGTATATTTGAAATGTATAAAAAAATGTTTCACATGAAACAATAAATTACTGCAGATTGATCAGCCTATTCCATGTGCGTCTTGACACTGCAGTCGACAATCGAGCGCAAAGATGCAGCTCGTAATTCTTGACTGAACCAAATGAACCAATTAAATTTTCAATTGGCATATATTTTTCTTCTCGGTGAATTCAGAAAGAGCTGAGAAAATCGTGATATTATAACTTTTCTCAGGTTTGAAAAAAACCTGAGAAATCCAATCTGAATTGGAAAAAACCTGAGAAAATCCGGGCCCATACTTCTGTATGGGCCCGGAATAGATGACTCTATGTAAGTTTACAAAAAAAATATTTTCTTCGTGTAAACTGAAATTGAAACTTTAAACGCGTTTTTCTCACAATGGCATTTCTGAAGTCGGCGACCAAGATTACTCGAACACTAATGAACCGATCTTCTTGAAATTTTGCAGGCTTATTTAATACATAAAAATGTAGTCTTTAATCGTTCGATTTTTTTTTCGAAAAAAATGGCCGTTTTATAGCCAAAAAACGGCTGTTTTTTTTTGTTAAAATCGAACCATTAACTTTGACTGTCCGCCATTTTGTGAAGAATGAATATTTTTTAAAATCCTTCGATTAAAGACTAGTTTATACTTATATTTGACTAAATCCATCCGCATTTTTTTTTCAGATGATCCACTTCGCCGCAATGTTGGTCACCGCAAACCGTGTATATAAAAACATTATTTCATTGACGGCCATTTGCCACTAAACAATGTAATATTTTTCAATAAAAAAATTACTGAAAGTTCTTCAAGATGTATTCTTTAAGATGGTATATTGATCGATTAAAAAAGTTTTGTAGTTTTCTTTTTAAAAAATCATGAAAAAGGCCTTTTTGCGCTACAAGTGGGGGTAGCGCCTTAACAAAAAACACTTCAACGTGCTATACAAATTATTTAAAAATACTTTATCAACGACTTTTTTAATTCACTTGGAAGAGATTTTCATACTGAAGAAAATATACTTTGGTTCGATTCAGTAGGTCGTTTAGTTTTTCTGCTATCACGCCCGCCAATTTGGAAAAATCGTGAAAATGAAAACTGCAGAAAACGCGCTTCAAAGTTTTCAATAGAAAGAAATATCAATATCAATCGCTTCTCTGCGTTTGGCCTTGTATTTTTGAAAACATTTACTTCTGGCCTCTGTAACTTTGTAAATATATTCGTGGATAGTTTATCTATCGATTTAAGCAATTAAAAAAAAAGATTTTTCGGCCCTTCTAATTTCCGCCTTAATGGACTGCATTTAAGGAGTGAAAATTGGTTTGCAATGGTATAAATCTTATTGACACGCAGATAGTAGTATGTTACATATGTAAACTTTTTTCACATTCCTGCCGCCGAATTCTTGAGAATTTTGCTTCATGAAAGCACTTCTATAAAGTTTTTCTATGCCGTGTTTGATTAGTTTGGAAATACTTCAAATCTATTGCGAGAACATGTAGTAATAGACCCAAGTTCGAGCATTATTACCAATGATATTGGAAAACGTGGGTACGAAAATTAATTTGTTATGAAAATTGACAACGAGCGACCACTATTTTTATTACTGGTTTCGTGACATGAAAGTAAAAGTATGAAAAGTATATCCTTCTAATTTACTCCCACAGCCACCTTAACACCATTTTTTTATGGAGGCGAAAACCAATTAAACTAAATAAACGAGTCTGTTGAGTATGCCTTTGTAATGCAAATATTGTTATGTACGCACGACCAACGTAGGAAAACTTCATGCGAAACTTGGTCACTGTCGTAATTACAATATTGACTCATCGTTATGTTGGCGGGTCTCAGCCCGAAGTAAACAGATTCAGGAACGGGCATACACAGGGTGTCCCAGAACTGAATGCGTTCCCTGAAATGGGGGGTTAGGGGTGAAATTCTGAGTCGATTGATATAAGCATGTGTGGGTCTCACATCAACCCCTGAATTATTATTAATTTTTAAAGGCGGGCCAATCAGGTGCGCCGGATAAGCCAGCGTACATCGGTGAGCGATACGCTAGCTCATCGGGCGCACCTGATTGGCCCGCCTTCAAAAATTAAACATAATTCAGGGGTTGATCTGAGACCACACATAAGAATGCATTCAGTTCTGTTCTTTCACTGGTATCTCAGATAAGTCGTACAAAATAATAGTTCCTGATAAAGATTTACAGTTTCTAGGGAAACTGTAGATGGAGATATCAACGAATAGAATTGTCTATCCGTATACGAACTTTTCTGGAAACATTTATATTTATTATTGGAACGAAATTTAAAGAAAAAACAAAGAAGTAATGGTACCTTAAAACTTTTAGGAATGTTAAGGGGCCAGTCCACTTTGGAGCCACGAAAAACTGCTATTTTCGCGATTTTTTTTTTTTGAGTATTTTATAAAAGATACGAATATAAAAGTTATTGGGCTTGATAAATAAAGTCTTGAAATACATTTAAAAAAATGTAATTCATTTTTATTCATTTTTAAGTACAATAACTATAGTTTAACGTAACGCCTCAAAAATGGGTGGGCTAGGTAGCTTCATCACAACTCGGCAACGGCTTGTCTGAAACAAAAAAATCAAAGTCCATGAGGTTCAGTATGACACCAGCTACAAAATGATTCTCGGATATAAAGTTTTATCAAAAAATAAAAAAATGGTAGATGAAAAACGAAAAAAGTTTTTAAAAACCCGTTTTTTCGCAGTTTTTCGCAAAAAAATAGTAAAAATCAAAATTTTAAAACCATCGAGGGTCATCTTGTTGCGAATCATGTTGACAATACGTGGTTGCAATTTCAAGAGAGTCGGTTTATTAGTTTTAGAGATACGATGGAGCTAGATTTTGAAAACGTTGTTTCGAGAAAAACGCGTTTGAAGTTTATACTATGATCGGCCGAGCGCGCCATACGCTCAGGTAGACGAAATGAGGTTCTGACGTTCAGGTAAAAAAAATACTTTGAGAGCTCGGATTTTCATAAAATTTGGACACAATATTTTTGAATGTATGTACTTTCGAAAAAAAGTTTAAAAAATCGATCTTTTAAACGTTCAAAGTGGACTGGCCCCTTAGTTCCTACTAAAGTGAGTTTATTAAAAATTATCACGGAAATTAAATTATAAGGAGTACAACTTTGCAGTGACCGTTTTTTTCAAAAGTTTAAGGCTTTATTATAAAAAAGTGGCTACATATTTTTTAATCAAAGTACTGCCCGTCGCTAGCTACGACCTCGGCCCATCTTTCAGGTAGCATTCGAAGCCCGCGTCGATAAAAGTCTTGGTCCTTGGAGGCAATCCAGGAATCGACCCAATTTTTGACTTCTTCGTAAGTACCGAAGTGCTGGTCAGCCAAATCGTGTGCCATTGACCGGAACAAGTGATAGTCGGAAGGGGCAATGTCTGGAGAGTACGGCGGGTGGGATAAAACCTCCCATTTCAGCGTTTCCAAGTACTTTTTCACGACATTTGCAACATGGGGTCGGGCATTGTCATGCTGCAGTATCACCTTGTCATGTCTTTCGTTGAATTGTGGCCGTTTCTCTTTGAGTGCCTTACTCAAGCGCATTAACTGACATCGGTAGAGTTCCCCTGTGATGGTTTCGGATGGTTTGAGCAGCTCATAGTACACAACGCCCAGCTGGTCCCACCAGATACACAGCATCACTTTGGATCCGTGAATATTCGGTTTGGGCGTCGATGACGGAGTATGACCAGGCAGTCCCCATGATTTTCGGCGTTTAGGATTATCGTAGTGAACCCACTTTTCATCTCCAGTCACAATCCGGTGCAAAAATCCCTTCCTTTGTTGTCTTTGGAGCAGTTGTTCATAGGTGAAAAATCGGCGCTCGATGTCTCTCGGCTTCAACTCATGCGGGACCCAGTTTCCTTGCTTTTGGATCATACCCATATCCCGGAGACGTTTTGAAACTGCTTGCTGGGTTACTCCTAACGTCTCGGCGAGTTCCTCTTGAGTTTGGCACGAATCCTGGTCCAGCAAGGTCTCCAATTCTGCGTCTTCAAAAACTTTCTGCCTTCCGCCACCATGCTTGTTCTCGACCTCAAAATCTCCACTTTTGAAGCGTTGAAACCACCGCCGACACGTTTTCTCACTAATAGAATCCTCCCCGTAAGCATCTACAAGCAAACGGTGGGCCTCAGCCGCAGATTTCTTGATGTTGAAGAAGTAAATCATAACCTCCCGCAAATGCTGAGAATTCGGTTCGTAGGTTGCCATGTTTGAGTACCTATAACTTTATAATACATACACGTATCCGTTAGCTTTTTTAAACTGTTTACATTGGCAGAGCCTCTAGTTTAAAATGCCACTTTTTTATTGAGCTAGGGCCACTACTTCGGCCGCAGTGGCTCTCTAAGTAAAACGGTCACTGCAAAGTTGTACTCCTAATACCAAACTAAATATTATTTTTTTGAGATAGATATTGAGATATATATTTTTTTAAGATTTTGAGATACATAGATTTTGAGATTTCGTAGCTCTCGTTAACGAAACGAAATATTTGTACGAGATCACTAATGTCTCCGTCTGTCTAACGAAGTGCGACCTGCATCCTATATGCCTGCGAAGGCTTTTGATAGCACCGAATGATAAAATTTGAAAGCGTGTTGCGTTGACAGTTAAACTGTGCGTTAAATGGAATCCTCATTACGTGATATCGACGTAATGTAAGGCAATCTTTGAAAATTATAATCCTGCATGATCATTAGGGGGTCATTTTGACCCCTTTTTTCAACCGACTGTATCGCAAAATGAGGTAATCTATTCGGCCGCAGTGCGGCGCCCGAATGTTCCCTCATTCCAACCCCATAGGTGGACACTCGGCCCCCATTCTACATCCTGCCCGTGTATTGAGGACAGCTGTCGAAAACGGACCTGAGGTCGAATCAACCCCGTTTATGCAGTGGTGCAGTGAAAGTGAAAACATTTTTTTTTCATGGCTATTTGGTGTTTTATTACTACATGTGAGTGAGTACGATAGAAAATGCTCATAGATATTTTTTATTTCGCGTTACTATAGTAAATTATATATTTAGAATGCCGATAATAAAACTAAAAGCGAGTGCCCATTATGCAGGAGGGTTATATGCAACGAGCACCATATTGCGGTGAATGTAAATAATAATAACTCATTGACGTAAAAAAAACTGCGAAAAAGATATGTCTTCAATAATTTATCTGTCGAAGAAGTCGATTTTTCCCATTATTCACTATTCCGAAAATTCTGAAATTCAAACCTTCGAATAAATATACTTTTTGAAAAGACGGTCGAAACTGTCTTTTTTCGTATCTACAACCCTTCTTCTTTAAAAACCTCAAAGCGCTTTTTTTATGTTTGGAAAAAAAAATTATGATCTTTTTCGTGCAAGTACGTATTTTTTCAACGCATCTCCCACTTTGAGCGAATGTTTGGACACTTAATTTTTGTTTTTCTTAAAAAATAAATTTTGGACAATAAAATAAGGATCACTGATTACAATAAATGACTCTATGAGAAAAATGCATCTTTACCGAAATACAACGATCCGAAAATCGTCTGAGGTCGGATCGACCCCATGTTTGTTGTCAACGAAAAACTCGGAATGAGGGTTGGTCGGAATTATTTTATTATTCCGCGCTTGTCGCGTTCAACATTGTGTCTTCGGGTTGTACATTTTTTTTATTCGTATTTCGATGATCCGGATTAATCTGGTAGTCCAAGATCTGTGAATTGGGAGGGAAAACCAAGCGAACGAAAGCCAAAGGGTTAGCCATGATAGACAGGATTCTTTTATTTTTCCCAAAGAATACTGAAAGATGAGTTTATAATACAGGAACTATCTACGTGGTAAAATAACTGTTTACACTCAATGAACTCGTATCTTTGTGATTGATTTATTATAATTAACGTTCTACTTAAATTAAGATGAGGGGAGGTGCCTACGCAACGGAGAATTGAAAGAACCGCTTAATACCGGGGTTGAAGAATTATATGGTTAGGCCGCGGTGAGGTGGGAGCGGGGTCTCGTCCCTTCCCTGGCGTTACTTCCCCGTGAAGGTGGGAGAGGTTAACCACCTTTCGGCGATGACGATCCGCTTCTTCAGCGTGTAGGAGAGGGTGTCGCTTCTTCAGCGGCAGGGTATCACTTTTCAGCGTGGGGGGTAAGGGGGGGAACCACCTTTCGGCGATGAGGATCCGCTTCTTCAGCGTGTAGGAGGGGTTGTCGCTTCTTCAGCGGCAGGGTATCGCTTTTCAGCGTGGGGGGGTAAGGGGGTGGAACCACCTTTCGGCGATGAGGATCCGCTTCTTCAGCGTGTAGGAGGGGTTGTCGCTTCTTCAGCGGCAGGGTATCGCTTTTCAGCGTGGGGGGTAAGGGGGGGAACCACCTTTCAGCGATGAGGATCCGCTTCTTCAGCGTGTAGGAGGGGTTGTCGCTTCTTCAGCGGCAGGGTATCGCTTTTCAGCGTGGGGGGTAAGGGGCGGAACCACCTTTCGGCGATGAGGATCCGCTTCTTCAGCGTGTAGGAGGGGTTGTCGCTTCTTCAGCGGGAGGCTTACCTTTCGGGAACGGGCCGAAGAGAAACTGCCAGAAATTCGGTCCGCGCTCCGAGTCTTATTGACTAGCGCATACCAGGAGGAAAGTCCGGCGCCTCGAGCGCGGCGGCTAGGGCCCGAAACTTCGGCGAGTTAAAGCGGGAACCGGAGCTTGCACTCCAGTGCGCGGGTCTCCCACCGCGGCGCTGGAGTGCTCGACTCTTCCGGAAAAATTTGCGCTACGCGGATATCCCGCCGCGGCGCTGTAATCGCTTGGGTACGAAATAACACGAAGTGTCGAGCCTTATCCCGCGTAAACTTTGCGTCGCGTTTGACAGCTCGACGATCGTGTATTTGTTATAAAGTGTTTTTATGTTTAAATTATTTACGAAC
Organism: Ophion slaviceki; assembly: GCA_944452715.1. Classification (NCBI taxonomy): domain Eukaryota; kingdom Metazoa; phylum Arthropoda; class Insecta; order Hymenoptera; family Ichneumonidae; genus Ophion; species Ophion slaviceki. The sequence goes on from OX101789.1 coordinate 20,924,342, forward strand.
GCGAGGGTTTAAGGTGGTTAACGGGGAGACGATTTTCGCGCGATCCCGACCGGGAAAATATGCATCGGGGTCCTCGCCTTACTCGGCCCTCGCTTCGGATCTGGTAAGTGTCAATCTGGACAAATGTCGCTTGTCCAGATTAAAAGAAAAATATTTAAATAATAATGAAAATAGATGAAATAAAATACGTGCATAAAGCGTACGTCGATGGGTATAATATTTTTGTGTGCACCGGAGTATTTTTTAGGTTATCCCCGGCGAAGTATTCACTCGGCGAGGAGTTGGGCGAGGACCTTACAAATAACTCAGGTAAGACTTAGCGACTATGTTAAAAATATATATATATTTTTTGCCTGTACGTACCCGGGGCTTTGAGCTCCCTGCCCCGGTGTCAGAGGCTTCGTCGAGGATTGTTACCTCGACGAGTCTCCGCGCCGCAGCATTGGAGCTCACATGCACCGGAGGTAGCATTTGGTGCATAAGAGTAACGCGTGGGGGTGAATCGTGTATAAGTGTTGTGTGCAAGGTGTGCGAATGGTGTGTAAGTGTACGCAAGGTGTGCGAATGTTGTGTGAGTTGTACGCATGGTGTGCGAATGTTGTGTGAGTTGTACGCATGGTGTGCGAATGTTGTGTGAGTTGTACGCATGGTGTGCGAATGTTGTGTGCGTTGTACGCATGGTGTGCGAATGTTGTGTGAGTTGTACGCATGGTGTGCGAATGTTGTGTGAGTTGTACGCATGGTGTGCGAATGTTGTGTGAGTTGTACGCATGGTGTGCGCAAGGTGTGCGAATGTACGCGAGGTGTGCGCGAGGTGTATTTTATATATTTCATGAAAACTAATGGTTTGTATGTTTTTCAGGTTTCAAGAAGACGCAGGAGCGAAGACGGCAGCATCAAATTGAGTGTATGCCAGGATGGCGTACAACATGTTCAGTCGGAGGTTCGTGGCGCAAGTGTGCAGTCGAAGGGTTAATATCAGATAGTGGACTATCTCGAGTTGTCCTACAGCGACATCTGTTTTTTATTTTATGCACTAACAACTAGTCGTAAGATGTCACCACTGCAAAACTTTTGATTGCCTAGCAACACCAATGGCACAACAGTGAACTGATGTTACTTTTCGATGGGGAGAAAAAAAAAATTTCTGTTTAAAGAGTTGTTTTTATTGAGGTAAGTCCAAATGATTTATGTTTTCGTTATTTTTTACGAACCATATCATTTATTTTACTTCATAAATATATAATCGCAAAAATAGCAATGTGTACAAAAATATTACTGTTCATATTCGTCTGTGTCAAATCTTAATATCGCAAACTTAATCGACCCTAATATTGAATATCTGTTTGGGCCAAAATGGTCCTACCTAATCAGAGATTAACTCATAAAGACTTATTGTTTGATAATAACTACAAATTAAAAATAATAAATATTTTTAAAAAATTATAAAAAAATAGCCCCCTAATATCAGATAGAAGAAAAAAGGAGTGCGGGCCTTTATATTGTATATCCGGTTATCGGTAATCTTTTTGAAAACCATGATTTCTGTCATTTTTTGTAAAACACATAACTCAAAATATTCAAATGTAGTGTGTAAAATGATTATTAGCATATTGTTGTATATGACATGTAAATCATCAAATCGTAAAATTCGAAGGCCTTAGCAACTTTTTTTTTCAATTTCAAACAAACGTATCCGATTTATGGTGCCTCTCCTCTATATTGGTAGTTGATTTCTATTAAGGGGCTATAGCAATGTGACACTTTCAAAAAATCGTTTTTTTTGCCTTTTTCGACAGTTTATACTTTCAAGAATATCCTGTAAAAATATCAAGGCCGTATCTCTAATCATTTTATGTTGCAAAAATTGATAGTTAAATCTTTAAACGCGTTTTTCTCGAAATGAGATTTTTCAAATTTGCTGACATTGTAACTCAAAGAGCAATTATCCGGTTGACTTGAAATTTGAACTGAGCACTCTTGAATATTTTTACTCTACAATGACGTAGGATATTTTTGATTGGATGAAAATTGACGATTTGGCATTGAAAAAAACGACCATTTTATAGGGAAGAAAACAGACTTTTTTCATAACCACGCCATTTTGTTAGATTTTGAAATTTTTCGAAAATCCCATATCATTGTACAGGAAATACCTTCCAGTTTAACGATATTTTTTCCTTTTTCGGTTTTAGATATTCAATTGGCCGCAATCATGTCAGCAGTGGAGGAACTTTTTTTGGCGCCTCCGAAGGCAGCGCATAAGTCGTTTGGATCTCAATATTTTTCTATGAAAAAATGATGTAATATAGGTCAAATATAGCCAAATATAGTCTTAATTTTCCGAAACATTTGATTCAGTACTTTTCTTCCAAAAAATCCCGAAAATCGATCAAGTTTCCAGCGTTCACACTGGTATAGCCCCTTGACGGGGACTTTGTCCTTGAAAGCAGCGGGACATGTTAGCGGCTCAACATGAGCAGCTAGAAGAAGAGGAGGGATGCCTCTATGGACCAGGCATTGCCGATTAGCGGTAATTATAAACACATTTGTGTAAACACATTACAAAACTTTAAACGCGTTTTTCTCGAAAACACGTTTTTAAAAATGGCTGACATTCTCCTGACCGCTGTAATTAACATATCGACCTGAAATTTGGAGAGCATACTCAGAAAATGTGTCTTCACGGAATGACGGATCGTTTTTTCGATAGATACATTTTTGCATTTATTATTTATCTTTTTATGCGAAAAAAACGCGCAAATTCGATTTTTTTTAAATTGCCGCCATTTTCCGAAATTTGTACTAAACGAAAAACCCATCCGTCATTCCATGACCAAAGGGTCACAGATTGATAATATGCTTTGAATTTGTGTTTCAGATCACCAAAGAGGGGGCAGTGATGTCAGCCGTTTACCTCCCGCGATTTGAGGACCTGCTTTCGCGGAGCTGCAACGGCCGCCATTTTGGTTTTTTTTTCGAAAACAAATTTTTTTAACGTTCTGTATATCATGAATAAAAGCAAGAAAAAAACCGCACTCCAAAAGCGTTACTCGTTTCCTTTAAAAAAAATAAAATGTAAACACCTGAAATATGGCACTCCAAGGACAAAGTCTCCTTTAACGATCATCTTCACTTCAGCTGGAAAAAAGATATGCTTATTAAATTTTCACCGTCACATTGTCATGCACTACTTATCTGTGGAGTTACAATATTATCTTATCATAAGTGGCAAACTGCACATTGACGAAATGTGTGTATACATAAGTCTGCGTAAATAGGAAGAGCCATGAAACGACTGCATCCACAATTTTTCTCTATCTTTATCTAATCTCAAGTTTCACGTGAATAAATCTAGTTTGCTCAGATCGTTGATAAGAGTGACGGAATCCGATAAGATGTATCTTCAAACGAATAAGTAATTATATATAGCACAAGTAGTTCGGTATTTCGTTGCACAACGTGTCGGAATATGAATTCAACTATACACGTGTACGCGAGGCCGCGATATTTCAATTGCTTTTCTCATGGAGAAAACAAACTGTAATGGCGTAAATAACGTTGCAAAATCGTTGAACGACGAATCGAAAGTATGGCGACTGATCGATACTCAAGCGAGAACAAGAAAGGAGGTGAACAAAAAAATTTCCATTGAAAATATTCCTGAGGATCGTTACGACGAGGCCCTGGATTTTTTGTGCGATTATTACATACCCGACGAACCGATATGTCAGTGTATGAAAGTGACGAATGATCAAGCTGCGATTTACGATTTTCGACGAGAATGGCGAAACGTTCTCGAAGAAGGACTTTCCATCGGTGCCTTTTTGATAGACCCAGATTTGCGTAAATCGCAAATGGTGGGAGTCAATGTTCTCTACATCGGTTCGAGTGAAAAGGATGCTACAGTGATGCAGAAAAATATAGTGAGTATCGCAACAACAACTAACTGTTTCTGTGAGTAAATAATTTTTTTTTCGTACAATTTAAATAATATAAGGAGTACAACTTTGCAGTGACCGTTTTTTTCAAAAGTTTAAGGCTTTATTATAAAAAAGTGGCTACATATTTTTTAATCAAAGTACTGCCCGTCGCTAGCTACGACCTCGGCCCATCTTTCAGGTAGCATTCGAACCCCGCGTCGATAAAAGTCTTGGTCCTTGGAGGCAATCCAGGAATCGACCCAATTTTTGACTTCTTCGTAAGTACCGAAGTGCTGGTCAGCCAAATCGTGTACCATTGACCGGAACAAGTGAAAGTCGGAAGGGGCAATGTCTGGAGAGTACGGCGGGTGGGATAAAACCTCCTATTTCAGCGTTTCCAAGTACTTTTTCACGACATTTGCAACATGGGGTCGGGCATTGTCATGCTGCAGTATCACCTTGTCATGTCTTTCGTTGAATTGTGGCCGTTTCTCTTTGAGTGCCTTACTCAAGCGCATCAACTGACGTCGGCAGAGTTCCCCTGTGATGGTTTCGGATGGTTTGAGCAGCTCATAGTACACAACGCCCAGCTGTCAGCCCGTCTTCAAAAACTTTCTGCCTTCCGCCACCATGCTTGTTCTCGACCTCAAAATCTCCACTTTTGAAGCGTTGAAACCACCGCCGACACGTTTTCTCACTAATAGAATCCTCCCCGTAAGCATCTACAAGCAAACGGTGGGCCTCAGCCGCAGATTTCTTGATGTTGAAGAAGTAAATCATAACCTCCCGAAAATGCTGAGAATTCGGTTCGTAGTTTGCCATGTTTGAGTGCCTATAACTTTATAATGCATACACGTATCCGTTAGCCTTTTTAAATTGTTTACATTGGCAGAGCCTCTAGTTTAAAATGCCACTTTTTTTATTGAGCTAGGGCCACTACTTCGGCCGCAGTGGCTCTCTAAGTAAAACGGTCACTGCAAAGTTGTACTCCTAATATTTTAAATGAAAAAATTCGCATAACATTTTATTCGAACTCTTTTAATAATTCGAATAATATTTTACAATATTTTAAATAATGTTTTATCAAAGATATTTAATTTTGGTCAATAATTTAAGGGGTCTTCTCACTTTAGACCCTAAAAAAAGGCTATTTTCACGATTTTTTCGGATAGTTTTTTTGTTACAGATATTGATATAAAGGTTGTCACACTTACTAAATACATTTTAAAAAATGTTAAATGTATTTATGTAACCCAAACAAACTTTAAACGCGATTCTCTCAAAACAACGTTTTTCGACGGCTTGTTGATAGAATATTCGAAACTACTCAACCGATCCTATGAAATTTTAACCACATATTCTTTGCAACTATAGCTATAGCGCATATCAAGGATTTTTTTAAATTTTGATATTTACTATTTTTTTGCCGAAAACGCCGACAAAAACGCGTTGTTTTTTCGAAAAATTTCCGCCATTTTGTTATGTTTGACATATCTAAAATGGTATGATGTGCGCTATAGCCATTAACATACGGAATCTAAAACCGTTCGATTCTTTTGTTTCGGATGATCCTTCTCCGAGATTTTATCAACAACGCAGACCTACAATTTTTTTAGGACATTTTTTTAACTACCATTTTGGCATAAAAAATTTCACTTAAATCAATATTATTTTTTTTATATGTATTTATTAAGTGTAACGACTTTTATACCAATATCTATAATATAAACCTATCAAAAAGATTCATGAAAATAGCCTTTTTTAGCGCCTAAAGTGAGAAGACCCCGTAATTTAATCGTGCTCTATTTACCGTCCGTACACAAATATTTACGTATTTTCTTAAACTTACTTGGCATTATGAAAAAATCAAATAAATTTTTTTTATTGTATTAAAATCACAAAGTACTAATTTCAGTCCAATCATTGAATTTGATTTCGCACGAATGAAGTGATTGAAGATAATCGAATCATAATATGTGCAGTTCAACTCGGAGACGGCTGAAAAAATGGTCGAAATGTTCGTTCGAGTACAGGATGAAGCTAACGTATGCGAAAAATATGACACCAAAATGTACATAGGGGCCATCGGACTTGCCGTGCATCCACATTATCGAGGGCTTGGCTTAGCGAAATATATTCTTGATGCGAGGTAACTATCGATCGGTCTGAATAAAATATTTTATTCAATTTACGAGGCATTTTATTGCCAAATACGCGAATGCCGCCTTCAATAAATATCGGGAAGTTTAGCTGCAGAGCACACGCGTGGTGAATACACAAAATGTGGTCTAATTCAATTTTGAGATCACGGGATCTCAAAATTGAATTAGACCACATTTTGTGCGGACGCAGAATTTTTGAATTTCTTATCATCGCTGATAATCGATTTATGCAAAATCACTTCAAAGCAATAAAAATAAAATGTACGGCAATAAAAATTCTCTGTGCAATGTTAATAACTCATTTTTAGTCATGTCACTTTGACTTTGAATATTTTCAATATTTCAGAAGATTCCTTATAGAACGGAACTTTTTATTTTTCGTAAATTTCATGTAGGACCTTACAGCAGGCAGTCGAAATAATTGTAAATATAATTCCAGAACTGAAATCGGTCGAAAACTTGAGATTCGAGTGACCGTGACTAATTTCACTGGACCCTTGTCCCAGTTGGCAGCCGAACGAGCAGGATTCGAGGTCTTGTTTGAACAGAGATACGAAGACATGCTCGACGATAATGGCAAAGTCATGTTTCCAGTGGAGACATCGAAGACAATTAGAGTTATGGGAAAAAGATTGTACTGAAAAATATAGTAACATTCATGGACATACATGACTATTTCAATTCCAAAACAAATTTTCGTTGGATGATATAACTTTTTTCACTCAATAACTTATATCTTCAAGAAATCCTGACGTCGCTTCTTCTCCACTGTTGAGGCCTTAGAGCACAGTAACGGGTATAAAATCATGTGCGAATTTAACAATTTTTTTCATATGAAAAAGTGATTAACTTGTAAAATGAATTACACATCTATTTAGTATGAATATCGAGCTGTTAGAAAATAAATACATTTTTTTTCGACGTACAAAATGGCCGACTACTAATATTTTCTTTTGTTATCTTTTTTTCAGGCGCTTCGCGGCGTGACATTTAGCATCCGCAATTTTTTAACTAGCACAAAAAATAAAAATTCTCGTCAATCTACATTAGAATACCTAGAGAAGTACGTACGGAATTTAAAAAATATTGTTTTATTCAAAAGTTGTAGGTATTTGAACTTAAGCAATGAATTTTCAGTGACAAATTTCGTTATAACTGCTCATAAACTGCTCATAAAATGAAAAGTTTCCGATTCATCAGAAATTCCGTACGTACTTCTCTGCGAAATGCAATTAAGAACGTAACTTTTAAATTTGAAGTAAATCGAGTGAAAATTGTTGAAGATATTCGTCACGCCAATTGGAAAAAAGCTGTTTCGAGAAGTTTCGAGTAGTCGGCCATTTTGTACATCGAAAAAAAATATATATTTTTTCTAACAACTTGATATTCATACTATTAGGAGTACAACTTTACAGTGATCGCTTTACTTAGAGAGCCACTGCGGCCGAAGTAGTGGCCCTAGCTCAATAAAAAAAGTGGCATTTTAAACTAGAGGCTCTGCCAATGTAAACAATTTAAAAAAGCTAACGGATACGTGTATGCATTATAAAGTTATAGGCACTCAAACATGGCAACCTACGAACCGAATTCTCAGCATTTGCGGGAGGTTATGATTTACTTCTTCAACATCAAGAAATCTGCGGCTGAGGCCCACCGTTTGCTTGTAGATGCTTACGGGGAGGATTCTATTAGTGAGAAAACGTGTCGGCGGTGGTTTCAACGCTTCAAAAGTGCAGATTTTGAGGTCGAGAACAAGCATGGTGGCGGAAGGCAGAAAGTTTTTGAAGACGCAGAATTGGAGACCTTGCTGGACCAGGATTCGTGCCAAACTCAAGAGGAACTCGCCGAGACGTTAGGAGTAACCCAGCAAGCAGTTTCAAAACGTCTCCGGGATATGGGTATGATCCAAAAGCAAGGAAACTGGGTCCCGCATGAGTTGAAGCCGAGAGACATCGAGCGCCGATTTTTCACCTGTGAACAACTGCTCCAAAGACAACAAAGGAAGGGATTTTTGCACCGGATTGTGACTGGAGATGAAAAGTGGGTTCACTACGATAATCCTAAACGCCGAAAATCATGGGGACTGCCTGGTCATATTCCGTCATCGACGCCCAAACCGAATATTCACGGATCCAAAGTGATGCTGTGTATCTGGTGGGACCAGCTGGGCGTTGTGTACTATGAGCTGCTCAAACCATCCGAAACCATCACAGGGGAACTCTACCGACGTCAGTTGATGCGCTTGAGTAAGGCACTCAAAGAGAAACGGCCACAATTCAACGAAAGACATGACAAGGTGATACTGCAGCATGACAAAGCCCGACCCCATGTTGCAAATGTCGTGAAAAAGTACTTGTAAACGCTGAAATGGGAGGTTTTATCCCACCCGCCGTACTCTCCAGACATTGCCCCTTCCGACTATCACTTGTTCCGGTCAATGGCACACGATTTGGCTGACCAGCACCCCAAATAGGGTTTTACAATCGGCACAGTAATGGCCCACGACTGGTTGCCAGAGAACAAACGATGGCGCGGTAATGGCTATACAAACGGGCCAGATCCGCACAATGCATGGTTGGTAATGGTAAACCAGGAATGGCTGCTAAGACTGGGCCAACTATCATACGCCCATATTGACCCAGCAACGGCTGCCGGATCTTCTGCCGGGAATGAAAAACAAAAAATTGACAAATTATGAATATAAAAATTCTAGTAGTATCTTTTTTGTTTTCTTATGCTTTACTTATGTCCATGTACATAGAATAATTGCATTAAAAACAGTTTCTGCATTGTTCAAATTTTTACCTTTCATCGGGATCGAACCTGCGCCTTTCGTTCTAGTGTCGAGCGCCCTACCCACTTAGCCATTTTAACACTTACAGAACCCATCGTTTGTTCGTTCCTTACTTTTATGCCGATAATTTTATTCGTGACATTAAAGTTTACCGACAGTTTTTTTAGTCCATTTAGGCTGTAAAAATAACTCGCTCGTTTTGGGTGAAGTTCCGAAAAGCATACTCCTCTGATCGAGCTGAAATTTTGCACCGAACTTCCTCTCATTATCCTAAGAGAAACCGTTAACGGATTTTTGACGACTAGCAATAGTTTTCCATACATCGCATTGTAAAGTTTATTATTTCACGCCATACGAGTATATCTATATACCCCATAGATACCCCCCACTCCTCCGGCCGCGCTGCTTCCTGGCAAACAGTGCTCGCCCGTATGATCACTTGCCATGTGGGATGGCTTTGTTTGGATTTATTTAATATAGTAGAAGCGCAGTACAATAAATAACTTTCAATATCCGATATATCGAAAACTATTGCTAGTCGCCAATATCCTTTTAAAGGTTCTCTTAGAATATTGAAAAGAAGGTCGGTGCAAAATTTCAGCTTCATCAATAGGATATGCTTTTCGAAACCTCATCCCTTGTTTTTACGTGTTACAGTTTAACGACCTGCATTTGCAAAACGCCCAAAAACAAACCATCAATGGGTGGAATAGATCTGGCAAGCCGTACATCCGCCTACGATACCCCAATGCTGATCGCCATATTATCGGTGCGATGGTATTGGCCCACCAATGGCTGGCATAGATCTGGCAAGCCGTTCATCTGCCTACGATACCCCAATGCTGATCGCCATATTATCATTGCGATAGTATTGGCCCACGAATGGCTGGCATAGATCTGGCAAGCCGTTCATCCGCCTACAGTACCCCAATGCTGGTCGACGAATTATTGGCCGATTATCAGCAAACCGTTTAATGGCTGAATGCTGGCATTTTTGTTACGACAGGCGACCCTATATGGGACTTCGGTACTTACGAAGAAGTAAAAAATTGGGTCGATTCCTGGATTGCCTCCAAGGATCAAGACTTTTATCGACGCGGGATTCGAATGCTACCTGAAAGCTGGGCCGAGGTCGTAGCTAGCGAAGGGCAGTACTTTGATTAAAAAATATGTAGCCACTTTTTTATAATAAAGCCTTAAACTTTTGAAAAAAACGGTCACTGCAAAGTTGTACTCCTTATAAATAGATGTGTAATTAATTGTATGGGTGAATCACTTTTTCATACTAAAAAAAAATTGTTAAATTCGCACATGATTTTATACCCGTTACTGTGGCCTAAGGCCTTAAAGTGAATTATTGGTATTCAACGAAACATATATCGCCTTGATGTTTTCATTTATTAGTCATTTTCAGTCATATCCAATTGAGAAGACTGGAAAAACTACTTTCCAAAAGAAATTGATTTCAAGTTTGGATGAGAGAATTTAGAATTAGAATTTAGATGCTCTGAGAAAATAGTCAGAGGGAAGTAATTTTTAAAAAGCGGCGCCATAAATTCCATAATTCGTCCATTGTAATTTTCGTGGTTCGCGCCTCGTTCTAATAGATTACGGAGAAGCATGCCGATCCGTGTGGTCGACGCTAGTCAGAAAAAAAAATCTCGTTTCTTTCCCCCGTTTTCCATAAAGATGCTCATAGTTTTTTGTAAAGCCCTCATAGGGAACTTTACGCAAAGCTCATGTCAGCGCAGATGGTATCACGTAAACATAACGTAAACAAAAGAAGCTGTCAACGCACGCGGTACATTTTCACGATGTCTGTCTTATACTAAAACTATACAAGTGGACATAATGGACAATAATTACGGATATTTGACTATACCGGAATTGAAAAACCGGCTTTTACTCTTTTCCTTCTCTGTGCAGTCTTTAAAGTTTCTATTTTCCTCCAAACAAACAGGGAAGGTAGAACCTCTTTTTTCAATATTTTCCGGCTCAGTTTCATCCTCGTAAAGAATAAAAAGGAGCTAGGTAAGTATGATGTAATAAAATAATACCAGAAGGTTAACAAGATGCAAATAGTTCAAAGGGAAACGTTTAGGTTATGATGATTAACTACTTTACACTATGCTTTTTGAAAGAAATAGCGTCAAAAATATTATGTTTATACACTGAGCAGTATCAAATCCTTCATTTCTATAGTCTGCAAATCTAATATGGTCAGTATAAAGCCTTAAGGCGTTACCCCCACTTGTAGCGCAAAAAAGGCCTCTTCATGAATTTTTTTAAAGAAAACTACAAAACTTTTTTAAACGATCAATATACCATCTTAAAGAACACATCTTGAAGAACTTTCAGTAATTTTTTTATTGAAAAATATTTCATTGTTTAGTGGCAAATGGCCGTCAATGAAATAATGTTTTTATATACACGGTTTGCGGTGACCAACATTGCGGCGAAGTGGATCATCTGAAAAAAAATGCGGATGGATTTAGTCAAATATAAGTATAAATTAGTCTTTAATCGAAGGATTTTAAAAAATATTCATTTTTCACAAAATGGCGGACAGTCAAAGTTAATGGTTCGATTTTAACGAAAAAAACGGCCGTTTTTTGGCTATAAAACGGCCATTTTTTTCGAAAAAAAAAATCGAACGATTAAAGACTACATTTTTATGTATTAAATAAGCCTGCAAAATTTCAAGAAGATCGGTTCATTAGTGTTCGAGTAGTCTTGGTCACCGACTTCAGAAATGCCATTTTGAGAAAAACGCGTTTAAAGTTTCAATTTCAGTTTACACGAAGAAAATATTTTTTTTTGTAAACTTACATAGAGTTATCTATTCCGGGCATCAAAAAAAAACTGCACTTCAAATTGCACTTCAAAAAAATGCAATAAAAAAAATCGATTTTTTCAAAATCGCAAGTGGGGGTAACCCCTTAAATGTTTTGTGGCTGTAAAGTGCTTGCGACGTATGGCAATTTCGCATTGATTGCGAAGTTTTTCGTTTTTAAGAAATAAATGAATGCCTGCGTGTCTGCATTCAATTGCACAAATTTTTCACAATTTATTCACGAGAAACGGATTAGTTAAAGAAAATTCAATAGTAGTCGCAGAAACACGGGCAAAACCAAAGAGAATCTCACTAAACGTCATGTTCTGTTCACGTTATAATACAATGTCCCCTCTAGTAGCGGGAGAAATTGGCAGTAAGGTTCGCTATTTTTCGAAGAAAAGGTAGCATTCAGGAACCGCAGACATGACAAAATCTCACAATAGGAAGGAATCACGCACCAACGAAGAAGAGGACCGAAGACTTTGGAAAAAAAACAGAAAAAACTGCACGAAAAGTTCGGGCACCACCGAGTGTGCAGTTCACCCCTATGGAGAGACAGTGAGAATGGATTTCCCAGAGAAAATCTACCCTCAGATAAGAAAAAGATTCGTCGACGGTGGTTGGGTGGCACGAGGGGTCAGACAAAACTAGAATCATACTGCGGGGTTGAGTCCACACGAAAGGTGGGACAAAACCCACGAAAGCAAAACACCGCATGGGGTTGAGTCCAATCGAGAGATGGAACAAAACCCTCGAAAGGGAAACATGGCATGGGATTGATACCACACGCGAAGTGGAGCTTAACCCGACGAGAACAGCGTTGATTCGGCACACGGGCGGAACATAGCCTCAAAAAGCCAAGTGCAGATCAGTCATGGATTGTCACTTGTCCTAGCAGGAGACACGGGCAGATGTAACGAGATTTTGAATAAATCACCCTTGAAACCATTGAGGGTGGAGGTGGAGACGCCGCAAGATTCGGAAGTACATGGAAGACAATCCCGAAGTAGACAATGAAAACTTCAACATCATCGACAAGGACCTCGCCGAAGACAAGATAAAAGAAATCGTGAACACCGGAAAATACTGTGAAGATGGAAGGTTTGGCTGTCAGCGGATCTACTGAAAGACCAGAAGAACCATATTCTGGCAGAATATCCCCGAAGCAAAAGCTGCCCTGTACAAGACCCGGAACGGCAAGCCCAGGTAAGTATCGTAAGGAACAAGCCCACTATTAGGTGCGATAAGCATACCGGCCAGCTGTAAAACTCGATCTGATCGGCGATGGTGATTGCGAGTGCCGGAACATCCTGTCCATTGAAACGGAAGGATCACCACCATGAGAGAGTAAGGTTTTGGGAGAATGTTCAGACGTCGGCAAGCTTCTAACCGATTGGCATCAATCTCTCTCCCTGTCGAGGAAATCATTTATCACGCCGGAGTTGCCAGAGCCGATGGTTGGACAGTGGAATACGTAGGGTAGGCTACCTTTCTCAAGCGATGTTCCGACTATGGCCGTCAGAACCCAATTATGAGGAAGTGTGGAACGTCGAACCAGTCATCAAATATCTACGTTCCATTTTTTCAGCATCCGGCCACAACCCAAAGCAACAAACGTTTATGTTGATAATGCTGATGGCGCTCACCGCTAGAAGCCGAGTCCAAACACTCGTCTTAATAAAGACGAGGAACATTAGATAACTCCGACGGACTGAAAATTAAGATCCCCGACTTAACGAAGCCACCCAGGCCCCAGGGATGCTAACCGGTACTCGTATTACCTCATTTTCAAAGGCGAGAGGATCTGTTTGCAACGCGCGCGTTAACAACGTACCTAGAGAAAACAAAGGAGCTACCGGCAGACCACATAGGACTCGTTCATTGGACTGAAGAAGCTGCACAAAGCTCTATTGTCTAAAACCTTCAGCTGAAGGACTACAAAGACTTTGTAGAGAAGTGGAGTCGATACGACTCGGTTTTCGGCATACAGCATGCACCACGTAGCTACGTCCACTGCGTGCCACGGCGGTTTAGATATAGGTAGTATTAAATACACCGCCGGCTGTTCCGGAAAGTCAAAAGTTCTTCGAACTTTCCATCATCGTTCTTTAACCATGAACAGAAGTGAATTTTTATCCACGGCACTAGATCCAACATACGGAGTTCATAATAACAATTGAAAAATGCTTATTCCAAATATCTCCTACGTAAACTCCAAGTGCAAGTGTAATTGTATAATCAAATTGTGTAATTGAAGGATCAAATGAACTCACCACGTAATGCGCGATCCCATATAATGAGAGCCTCCTTTGAGTCTAGTGCTGACTTTACAAGGATCAAGCAAACTACTACGAACTTGGTAGGTTCGCTCGATAAATTGAAACTGTCCAAATTTTGGAAACTGCACCCTTATGCCATCACGATGGCTCTAACGGTGGCTATAAATGCAGCAACGTTGAGGCCAGTGAATGTGGTGCTATCCGAATGCATCCAAATATTATTAATTGCCTATCGCAAACGCATCCACGAGCACGATAATTAGATGAATCATCGCGTTCGTTCAATGTTCATCGGCACGCACCTCTGTCACACACACATACACGAACATGTATATATCGGGATGAGCTATGGCTGAACGGTGCCTGAAATGTTACCAGACATGTGTATGTACTGAACGAGATGCTCGTAATGTACACACACACACACACACACACACACACACCCACACTCTCTCTCTCTCTCTCTCTCTCTCTCTCTCTCTCTCTCTCTCTCTCTCTCTCTCTCTCTCTCTCTCTCTCTCTCTTTCTAGCTCGCTGCCCCCTTCTTTTGGTTCAACACAGTATCTGTGGATCAGAAATCATTTTATAAATCATCTCATCAAAACGATATCAATGATCAATGCTCAACTGCTGCCGGATCCATCTATTCACTTTATGGGCTTATGGTTTGTGATTTCACCGACCCAGTTCCCTCTGCGGTGAACGGGAAAACAGTATATGATCAAATTTCTGATGAATACATTGATACGTATTTTATGTTGAACCGGGCGATCATATTATGTGATCCACACAAGATTTTGGAACAAAATTGCCAGTCTGGTTTTCTTGAATTGCTCGATTCGGACTTTCATCAGTGAAAACTTTCAATTAGTGCAACATAATGTTCAGAATTTCGTACTTTGAAATCGCGATTTGAAACACGATAATTAGAAATCGTATTATGATTTCTAATTATTCTAATTACCTAATTTATTATATAAATTATATATTATTTATAATTCATTCGAATTATTCTAATTGTTATTATATTTTAATTATCGATCTTTGAAACACGATAATTAGAAATCGTATTTCGAATGATAAGACGAAAGTGTCGTAATTATTCCTCAAAGCCATACGATCAATCCATTCAACTGGGCATTGGTGGAGAGCAAGAACCTGAATCATTTTACGCAAAATGGATAAAATGCGGTGAGTAGGAATGAAGAAAAACAGATTGCCTGCAACGATAGAACAATTAATTTGACTAGAAAATATGATTAGATTTCCGCAAGTCCAAAAGTAACGATGTAGTATTGGTCAAGAGTCGTACGCGCAGTAGGTACACACGATACAACGCCATGAGGCCATAGCACTGAGAGATAAGGCGAAGAAATAATGTGTTTTAGTTTAACTGGTGGTTGGGTACCAGCATAGGGGCTTTTTTCTGTGAAAGCCATGCACGGCCGCATATACGGTTTGGTGCTGTGACTAGCCCCAGGGAGGGCGCGAAACAAACTCCGATGTTTACACAGCATTTACCGGCCCCGGGCGCGGGTAATTACCACGATCCCGCAAAAAGCTCACGTGCCTCGAAACGCCTTCAACATCAATCACTTTACCGTCGGCGCGATAGGAAATTCCAGTAAGAATGGGGGAGTGGTGCTGAAGTTGACCGCTAAGGAAGGAATGGCGAGGTGGTGGATATGGAAACGAAACACAGAGTAAAAGAAAGCAGTTGCCGGAGATAGAGATAGAGAGCGGATAGAGGGAGAGCATTGAGCCGTGACGTATAGTCGACGGCCACGCGAATGCTCTGCACGGGAAAAAAAAAAAACAAAACAAAACATCTACCACAGCGACCTATGGGCGGTGGCAGGGAGTACTTTGCATTTTTTGTTGAGCCCTCGTATGCAAACGAAACTCCCTCTCGTAATCGCGTATACGGTGAGGCATTGAGCACAGAAAAAAGAGTAAGTGTCTTGACAATAAAGCAAATGTATACACGGTTTTTAGAGGCACTGCTTCTTGTAGAACTGTTTCTTCGCCATGCGTATGTTTGTCGTATGGGAGCTGAACACAGCTTGGAAGATTACGCAACTAGGTTATAACAAACAAATAAGAAATTATAAGCC
This sequence comes from Ophion slaviceki, assembly GCA_944452715.1. Classification (NCBI taxonomy): domain Eukaryota; kingdom Metazoa; phylum Arthropoda; class Insecta; order Hymenoptera; family Ichneumonidae; genus Ophion; species Ophion slaviceki. The sequence continues at coordinate 20,940,450 of OX101789.1, forward strand.
ACGAATATGTTATTTTTTCAGATATAATATGATAAATAATGTACTCTATGCGATAGTAGGCGAATCAAACGAACCTAAGGTAGGTGGGTGTGTTTTTTCTTATCCCAACGTCCCCAGACAGGTGAAAAGTTCCCAAATTTCGGCTATGGGTTTTTCAAGCCTGGTTTTACAGGGCTATTGCTTATTCCTCACAATCCCGTGCAAGCGTTGCAGAACATATTTTCCGCTGTCAAATAGCCCAGTCATGCTTTACGCAAAAGTCAACCGTCTTCGCGATATTATTATTTTTATTTTTTCCAAGTGCGGGGAAGGTAACTTTGAAAATGATTTTTAAAACACTGTTGTATAGAAGGAAACTTTTTTGTTATCGAAGTTTGAGGAAACAGTAACAAAAATTATCAACAATAAAATGAAAATAATTGAACGACTTGCGGATAAGTTTCGACCCCCCCCCCCCCCGATCAAGCTGAAATTTTGCACAAACTTTCCTTTCAATATTTTAAGACAATCCCTAAACGGATTTTTGGCGACTGGGAATAGTTTTCGGGATATTGAATTTTTAAGTTCGTTTTTAAGGGGTTACCCCCACTTGCGATTTTGAAAAAATTGATTTTTTTTATTTCATTTTTTTGAAGTACAAGTATCCGGGCCCATACTTCTGTATGGGCCCGGAATAGATGACTCTATGTAAGATTACAAAAAAAAATATTTTCTTCGTGTAAACTGAAATTGAAACTTTAAACGCGTTTTTCTCAAAATGGCATTTCTGAAGTCGGTGACCAAGATTACTCGAACACTAATGAACCGACCTTCTTGAAATTTTGCAGGCTTATTTAATACATAAAAATGTAGTCTTTAATCGTTCGATTTTTTTTTCGAAAAAAATGGCCGTTTTATAGCCAAAAAACAACCGTTTTTTTCGTTAAAATCGAACCATTAACTTTGACTGTCCGCCATTTTGTGAAAAATGAATATTTTTTTAAATCCTTCGATTAAAGAATAGTTTATACTTATATTTGACTAAATCCATCCGCATTTTTTTTTTCAGATGATCCACTTCGCCGTAATGTTGGTCACCGCAAACCGTGTATATAAAAACATTATTTCATTGACGTCCATTTGCCACTAAACAATGTAATATTTTTCAATAAAAAAAATACTGAAAGTTCTTCAAGATTTGTTCTTTAAGATGGTATATTGATCGATTAAAAAAGTTTTGTAGTTTTCTTTAAAAAAATTCATGAAAAAGGCCTTTTTTGCGCTACCAGTGGGGGTAACGTCTTAAGGGTTAGGTTCCTGAACCCTCCCCCCCCCCTCCGACCTGAAATTTTACTCAAACCTTCCTTTTAATATTTTAAGACAACCTCTAACGGGATTTTTGGTGACTCGCAATAGTTTTCGTGATGTTGAATTTCAAAGTTGGAACCTTACCTACACTCGGAGTCGTGGACCCCTAATTAAAAAATGTTTGTATTAGGAGTACAACTTTGCAGTGACCGTTTTACTTAGAGAGCCACTGCGGCCGAAGTAGTGGCCGTAGCTCAATAAAAAAGTGGCATTTTAAACTAGAGGCTCTGCCAATGTAAACAATTTAAAAAAGCTAACGGATACGTGTATGCATTATAAAGGTATAGGCACTCAAACATGGCAACCTATGAACCGAATTCTCAGCATTTGCGGGAGGTTATGATTTACTTCTTCAACATCAAGAAATCTGCGGCTGAGGCCCACCGTTTGCTTGTAGATGCTTACGGGGAGGATTCTATTAGTGAGAAAACGTGTCGGCGGTGGTTTCAACGCTTCAAAAGTGGAGATTTTGAGGTCGAGAACAAGCATGGTGGCGGAAGGCAGAAAGTTTTTGAAGACGCAGAATTGGAGACCTTGCTGGACCAGGATTCGTCGAAACCATCACAGGGGAAGTCTACCGACGTCAGTTGATGCGCTTGAGTAAGGCACTCAAAGAGAAACGGCCACAATTCAACGAAAGACATGACAAGGTAATACTGCAGCATGACAATGCCCGACCCCATGTTGCAAATGTCGTGAAAAAGTACTTGGAAACGCTGAAATGGGAGGTTTTATCCCACCCGCCGTACTCTCCAGACATTGCCCCTTCCGACTATCACTTGTTCCCGTCAATGGCACACGATTTGGCTGACCAGCACTTCGGTACTTACGAAGAAGTCAAAAATTGGGTCGATTCCTGGATTACCTCCAAGGACCAAGACTTTTATCGATGCGGGATTCGAATGCTACCTGAAAGATGGGCCGAGGTCGTAGCTAGCGACGGGCAGTACTTTGTTTAAAAAATATGTAGCCACTTTTTTATAATAAAGCCTTAAACTTTTGAAAAAAACGGTCACTGCAAAGTTGTACTCCTTATACATTATTCTTACTTCATAGTTAATAATTCTTTGTTACTGTGTCCTAAAACTACAAATAGAAAAAGTTTGATTCCACAAGACAGTTTTTTTTAATTAATTTTTTAAGTTGCCCATCACTCACCTTAACATAAATAATAAAAATATTATCTCGAAAATGGTTCACTTTTGCATAAAGTATTACTACGCTATTTAGTAGAGAAAAACATGTCCTACAACCCTTTTACGGGATCGTGACCAATAACCAGTAGCCCTATACATTCTTAACATTGCAGTAGTGCTGTGTAGAGGGCTGTTTTGGTGGTGGTATTTAGGATGAAATAACTTTTAAAAAAGACTGAAAAATATGTACAGAAAAATCATTAAAACATGTATGATCACGTACTTTTGTATGATTGTTTACGACGGTACGGAGAAAACGCCCCCAATTGGCGAACAGTGTTGTATACGTTTTACGAATCCGAAAAAAGAAGCCAAACATATTCTGAAACTGTATAAGTGTTGTGATGTTTGGTACCAGATTCAGCAAAATTAAAAAAAAAAGTACATAATTGTGGCACGCTAAACGTTGATTATTAATTTTCCCTCTTTTTCTGACCATTCTACGAGTTAAATATATTAACAAAAAATTATTCCGACTCAATTCTGCTTTCAACGTTGGATAACAGTCAACTGCAGGTGTTTGCCAAATCAGAGTTCAACGGGCAAATTGGTTATCAAAGTATCGTGGTTGCCGATTTGAAAAGCATAGTTGCAAGAAAAACGCGTTTAAAGTTGCTGCACCTCGACGGCGCTCCCCGAGCGTACTCCTTATAATTTCTACAATTCGGCTAATTTTATGAGTATCATTAAACGGTTTCCACAGACGTATTCAGGAGTGTCCGAAGAAAACTGAAATAAAAAGAAGAAACGATTTTTCCCAGTTTCTAGTCAACAATACTGCCCAAAAGCGTTCGAGATCAGAGTTCCGATGGCAAGTCGAATTCCAAAGCAGCCTAATCCATGTTCTCATGAAGAGGTATACAATGGGGTAGCTAATGATTAGTGGCAGGTAGAATATACGGTCCATAGGAAAATGCGAACTTTCTCAAATCGCTGGATATGTCTTACCGCTTAATTTGCGGAGTGGAGAACGAAATCTACACCCAGAACATTCCATATCAAACGTCGAGATCAACTGATAGGAGCCAGGATAACCGGGAACGCAGAAGGCTAAGCTTAATCGGTGTGTATTTTACAAATAAACGGATCACTGGAGAAGTAGAGAGTGGCGTTAGTGCGATCCGGACTTGGCCCGCAGTTTCCAAAAGCACTCACGTATATTACTTTAGGGAGTGACGAAGACAGACAGAAAAAGTGACTGAGAGAGAGAGAGAGGGAGAAATGAAGGTAGATAGAAAGCAGATGTAAACTCGCGCTACCTATTATCCTCTTGGCCAAGATCACCCGTCGCACGTACCATCTGGGATCGATAAAGCGATTCACTGATTGGAGAGCCGTCCAAACGGATAGAACGCTCCCTCATGTCCTCAGCCGACAATTGCCCTACCGATGATTGTAATATCAAAGTCTCAATGGGCATCAACCTATCACCCAGGTCCAACGTGAATGTTTAATCATTCAGTTGTTGAACTTCCACCCTAGTTACATTTGCTAACCTCCGTCAATTGTTACTAAAAATACACATGTCAGGTGTCGAAAGAGATGATTCCAGAGCCTGATTGTCAAGTAGTACAAGTCGCCTCACACAATTAGGATTTTCAATGCAGTCCTGGATTTACCAATAGGCCATAAAGGCATCTACCTAGGGGCGGCAGACTTTAGGGGGTGGCGGATTTTACAGGCACCTAAAAAGGCCTAGGTAAACAGAAGTTAAGATTAATTGACATAGGAGGTGGCGGCACAAAGTCAAGTGGCCTACACTTGAGAAAAGTATAAATCCGGTACTGTTTCAATGAGTCCTGAATCCCTCTTTTGCTCTATATTTCGATTAGCCACCAAAAGAGGATGTTCATTTTCCTACATTCAATTTCGTCTACGTAATTCTCCACCGGAATGAACGACAAACGGAATGTGCATAATCTATAACTAAGGCTTGCTAGGTCCATTCAATGAGGTATGGCATATATGCGATGACGCTTACGGAATAACATTGAGGTTCGAACTTACAATGACAACATAGTCTCTCAAACGGGATCCTTTCAGTTGACGATAGTAGCGGTCACAAAAAGACTCGAAACTCCGAAATTTCGTTCCTGATACGCAAGTGTTCAGTACATAAGCTGCAGGAGAATTAAACGTTGATTGATAAGCCCGGTAACGATTATGCACATTTGTGGACCTGGTTGTAACCAGAAGCACGGGCCTAGACACCAGGTGGGTGAACCGTCACAGCGAGGATCAGAGACGAAACTCATTAGATACATCACCCTCGAGACTGTAATGAAAGGATCGAGTTTCCGAGCACGGGCAACAGAACCCCATAGTCCGGGCTACTGGGAACTAGGGCGCTACGGAGATGGCTTTTCTTTACGATGGCTCATGTATTTGTATCTTCTCTCGCAGCCCGAACAACGCAACACCCTTTGGATCCGGAATTTCCTGTGTATGTGAAGGGATTTGCCGCTGGTTCTCCTTTAGGTCTAGTCGATATTGTATACAGGATTAGCTTTATATTGGAAACCCGATACAATTGTAACCCACACAGCATGACTGAATGGATCACGAATTGGCTGGATGAATTGCCGCGCCCAGAGAGCACAGCGATCATTAAGCCACAAACGTTATTAGGAACTGTAATTCTCACACTGCTCATCATCCCACCAACGCGAATTTCGAAGACAGCAATGAATTAACAGAGCTTTATGAATCGTGTATTCCCGGGACGTGGTCCGGGACGTGATCGTTGGATTGTCATCGGCATGTCCTGTAAAATGGTGTGACAGGGAAATGTCACTGTAGACTCTTTCTGACGTGAATTTTCGAATTCGTCGCATGGGCGCGATCTAGCGGCTATCTAGGCCCTGCGAAGGAACATCTAAGAACTGATTGGAACGCCAAGTACTTTGCTGTTCGCAATGAGGTCGTCAGCTGTCGCGTATCTGTGGCGCCTTATTGTTTTTCGCGTAATTTATTGTTTATAGTTCGTCGTTGTAGTATAAGTGTGATTTGTTCAACCGCCGATTTGAAATATTTTCAGATACCTATATCTAGTCAAGGGTGACAGTCAAGTGTGAAAGCTGGAACCATATGGAATTGTAACTAACGTCACAGTGTTGGAATGACCTACGTCCATCCAGAACATCTGGAAATTTTGGCATCATTGCCAATTTTTCTTTTGGAGTCATCCAATCTAACACCAGCCCCTTTTGCGATCAAACAAGTGTAATTATTTAGCGAACCGAGCTTCTTTAGTAACATTTTTCAATTTTCTAGAACTAATTGGCGCCCAATTGTTGTAAAGATATTATAAAACAAAGAGCCTCGGGAGCCACTGATCCCGGCCGCGGCAGGGGTAGTCCTCCGAAAAAGTCAAGGGAAATCTTATTCAAAATGAAGTCGGTCTCAATGGATTGCTCGAAGCATGTACCACCACAATCGTCATCATGTGCTAGTTAATCTGAGGTATAGATTCATAGGAAAAGCTGCAAAAGGATGAAGCAATTTGATCAATTGGGATGATTATGTTTTGGGGCCTTTTTACAACATTGTTCTACTCTATTCTAACTGAGAGGAAGAGAGAAAGAAAATGCTCCAAATTCCCACGTTCTTCCGCTGGTTACGACTTCAAGCTCTACTCTTTTATCAACATGATCCACGTTCCTCGCGATGGTTCTTCGATTTCAGAGAGGAAAATATGGCAGAAAGCAGAGGCAGAGATAAATGAGGCTGCTACCAGCCTACGCACCAGGCATGGATAACATCTTTATGACGGAAGCAACTATTCTTTTCTTTCATACCTTTCTCCGTCTTTTTCCATACCGCATTTCCTACCACCTTCTTGCTCCTATTTTCCTTCGTATCCCGTTTCGCCTCCTCACCCTTACTTCCTTTTTCACGGCTTTACACGTCATAACAACATGCTGTAGATTACCGTGATATAATATCGTGCGATGAGCAAAGTGTTCCCGAAACGAGCCAAAACTCCGCTTCGCGTTCTCTCGCTCTCTTTCTTTTTATCCCCATCTCTTCTTTTCTCTCTGTCAGTTAACAATTTTATCTCTTCACCCGGCTGCGTTGTTTTACGATTGCTGAACGCACATAGATCACACAATAAACTTGATGAATCTACGATGAAATGGCAAGACATCCAGTCTTCTTTTACCCTTTTGCCAGCATTTCTTGGGGAATACAATTTAAACGTTCTCGCGCAGCTTTCAGTTGAGATCTTCTTTGGACTCTTCGCTAAGATTTTTTTAGAATTTTCTTTTGTAATAATGCTGAAATTCTACTGGATCACACAAGTAGTTGAAATATTACACAGCTCAACAACCGACTTGGTGCCACAAAACTGTGTATTGAAAAAAAATGATCTCTGTATTAATCCTATTTTCACACTTGAATTGATATTTTACGCAAGAACACGGAAATGTACAAATTTGTAATAAAATATAATTGTATTGAAAAATTTAAGTTTTATCAAATTTTTTACCTTGAGTGAGTTTTTTTTTTCATTGTTTTCTGGAGTGAGGCTTGTCGAGGCTGTCGCGCTTAACTCTTTAAGGCGGGATGTACATTTGCAACGATAAAAAAATCGATTTCTTTTTTTTTAAAAGCGAAATTTGAAAAACTTCAAACGTTACAGCCCGTCGACGCTGTGCCTCACCGCTCGGATTCGGAACGGGCGTGAACTTCAAACGCGTTTTCCTCAAAATTGCATTATCGAAATTGGCGGGCAGGTTTACTTAAAAACTATCAAGCCGATTAAGTTAAAATTTGGTATAAATATTGATAATATTAGTACCTTCTTCTTGACGAAAATTGTTTATGAGCAAATGGAAAAAAAACTACTTTTTTAATCCACATTTTACAGAAATGTTGCGTGAAATGATTCTTTTTGTAAATGCCATTTTGTTAAATTTGCATTTTCTTCATTTTAATTACCGTCACAAGCAACTGTACACGTTCTAACTGAAGAAATGTTTGAATTTTTTTGGAAATCAAAGTCTACGGAAAGCGAGACTGTACGCCGATTCGCAACTCCTGCGGCGACCTTGATGTAACACTTTGCCCAAACTCCGTCATTTTGATGATGAATTAATTAAAAAAAATTGTTTCGTGTCCTCAAATATACTATTAAAGTATAAATAAAGTTTTACAATTGTGGAATAATTATTTCTTAGTTTAAAAAATCCCTCAATACTGCTTATTTTGTTCCTGTCTAAATATATATCCCACATTAAGGGGCCCGTCCACTTTGAAAATTTCGAAAAATCGATTTTTTTTACTGTTTTCGAAAGTACATACATTCAGAAATATTGTGTCAAAATTTTATGAAAATCCGAGCTCTCTAAGTTTTTCTTATTTACCTGAACGTCAGGACCTCATTTCGTCTACTTGAGCGTATAGCGCGCTCGGCCGATCATGGTATAAACTTCAAACGCGTTTTTCTCGAAACAACATTTTCAAAATCTAGCTCCATCGTATCTCTAAAACTAATAAACCGATTCTCATGAAATTTGCACCACACATTGTAAACATGATTCGCAACAAGATGACCTTCGATGGTTTTAAAATTTTTATTTTTACTCTTTTCTTTGCGAAAAACTGCGAAAAAACGCGTTTTCTTAATTTTTTTCGTTTTTCATCTGCCATTTTTTTATTTTTTTGATGAAACTTTATATCCGAGGGTCATTTTGTAGCTGGTGTCATACTGAATCTAATGGACTTTGATTTTTATGTTTCAGACAAGCCGTTGCCGAGTTGTGATGGAGCTACCTAGCCCACCTATTTTTGAGGCGTTACGTTAAATAGTTTTTGTACTTAAAAATGAATAAAAATGAATTAAAAATTTTTTAAATGTATTTCAAGACTTTATTTATCAAGCTGAACAACCTTTATATTCATATCTTTTATAAAATCCTCAACAAAAGAAATCGCAAAAATAGCCTTTGTTTCGTGGCTCCAAAGTGGACTGGCCCCTTAAATCACCGCAGTTCTGAAGCAAACCATCTAAGTCCTCACGAAAATCGATATTGACGTTTAATTCCTTTTTACATCAACGTCCCACGACGGCTGCAAAACGTTCTATAGTTTTTAGTGCAATGTATGCGAACTAGATGGCGTTTGTTGAATGAAAATTTGTTCGAACTTCACTCATCGCGAGATTGCAGTTTACGAAAAAAGAAAAAAAAATATGACATCGACAAACAAAACAACTGCTTCAAAGCATTCCCTACATCATTAAGGAATGATATGACAAAATGCAGCATGTCTGTCACACTCCGTTTATTGCTTCATAACTAGCCCCCTGATTAAGTTGTTCAAAAGCTAACTGATACGTGTTCTTTTATTTATTAAAACCTACCATAAAGTAAACTATTTTTTAATTTTTCCGTTGTTGAGTTATGAAAACTTGAACTCCAAACGGGATGAGCCATCATGGGTGTGCGCCCCATCTTCTCTCATATCTATCTTTCGTGATTATTATGTCTTGGTGAAAGCGTTCTCCTTGCTCTTCACTGAACGAGCTAAGATTTCCTGCGAATTTATGTTGATCCTTTATTTCTATCTCGAAATAAGGAAAAAGCGCTATCAAGATAAAACGAGCGCGCGCTTTTAATTTCTATCGATTTTGTTCGAATTTCAAGCTGACATTGTTCATATCATTATGCATGTTTAAGTGAAATTTCAGAACAGTCGACTGTTTAGATTGGAAGCTAATGGGTTTTAAAATTGCAACTTTTAACACTGCAGGGTCTGCATTAATCGAAAGTCAGGCCACATAATTCATCGTACCATTCTATTGTGTTTATAAATTTTGAAAAACAATATACTTAGATAGCAAACTAGTTAAGGAAAGAGTGAAAATAGTTTGGATTGCCTTTACTATTCAGTTTTGCTAAAAACGTTCAGTAAAGACAGAATAATTATCCGTAAAAAATAATTGTCCCCTATAATAAGAGGCCTATTGGCAACACCGCAGAACAGTATTATTCAATATTTCGAGAAAAAATATTATCGTGTTCCTAAAGTTGAAAACTTTTATCATAAAAAAAAATATTTGCGTTATGTATATTAATATTTTATATTATTTGTGTTATCTTCATTAACAAATAAAAGTGTTGGTTAATTCATACCTAATAAAAAACTTTGTACGATTAAAAATTACTTCCAAATAAATATTTGTGTTGGAGTATTATTTGAAATATGTCGCGCAAACTTACGTCATTGGACACGTGAAACGATGCGGTGTTGCCATGTCTTCTTGTTATAGGGGATCATTATTTTTTACGGAAAATTATTCTGTCTAAATTTCAATGTAGACCCTGTAGTGTCAAAAGTTGCAATTTTAAAACCCATTATCTCCCGATATAAACAGTCGACTTTCGGAATTTTCATTCAAACATGCATAATTATATGAACCATGTCTGGTTAAAATTTGAACAAAATCTATAGAAATCAAGAGCGCGCGTTCGTTCTACCTTAACGAAATCTGTAATCGTTTTTCGAGTTTTGGAATGACACTCTCCGCATAGATGACAAAATGGTCATCTATGCGGTCATCTACCCTAAAATTAGGGTAGTTCAAACAAACTCGTCTTCGCTTCGCCGCCTTCGACATATCACAGAATTAATTTATAACAGCAAATAATAAATACAAACAAAATCTAAATCGAACCGCTAACGACACTTACTATGAAATAAAAATTCATTTGAAAACCCTGCGTGGTAACTTGAAATATAGGTTGGTCATCCATTGACAATGAATCATACAAATTTTGCCGGAACCAAGACATTTTTTTGTTGACTCTTATTATCAATGATGTTGACAATTGCGTTCATTTCACTATGATGTACGAATTACGTTTAGCATTTCTCGTTGTCCCGCTTGCGTTTTCAACGCAGCACTTCATTTTGCCACTATGTAGAGTGCTTTCTTAATCGTCCCACCGTCAGAGGAGCAGAGAAAACCACTTAGTGGCTTACAAAAAAGTCTCGTTTAAATCCGCAGTCACGTTTCGGCAAAAAGAACTTTGTGTATACGATATCAGAGTCGACGTATCGTATACGTATGTACAGATATATTTCTCACGCGCTCTATATTCCCATTCCTAGAGTTGCAGGACATGTTGGATGTGCTCGGCTCCGGGCTCAATGTCCCGCCTCGCCCTTTCTCTTCCCTCCGATTCGATCCTGGCATTTTCAGCGCGGCCCTATAAATCCTCGAAAATTCCGAATTGCGCGTTCGGTTTCGAGATTACGTGGCCGCATGCGCGTCGGGTAGTTGCCACTTCCGCTGCTGATCTACCACTTCCATTTGTCAGATCGTGTAGCTTCTTCTAACAACCCCGCGATGCGGAAAAAGTAGATCGCGCGAGCGAGAAACGGGGGTGGGGGATAAATAAGGAAAAGGAGCCAAGGGAATATTCTACGAGGGCGAACAGTTAGGTAGCAACCGGGTAGAATTTATGAATTCCTACATTCGCCACCTTTTTCCATATCTCGATCTCTCACTTCCGCCCTCGTTCTTGCAGAATGCACCATCGAACGAAATTCCAAGATTAGTTGCTTCCCCGGATAGACGAAACCATCTTTCGTGCCGTAAATACCACTGTCGTCGAATATCCATAAGTGAATATCCATGTCAAGTATTCGTAAGTCGAATATCCATAAGTCGAATATCCATACGTACGAATATCCTTAAGTATGAATATCCATAAGTGAGTATAGAGTAGAAATGAGTGCCAGAAATGGCGGGAGGTAGAGATAAGTGAGTTTGTTTGGGTTTGTTTGTTTGTTTGTTTCCATAATTCGAATATCCCTAAGTCGAACATCCATAAGTACGAATATCCATGTGTCGAATATCCGTAAGTGAGTATAGAGTAGAAATGAGTGCCAGAAATGGCGGGAGGTAGAGATAAGTGAGTTTGTTTGGGTTTGTTTGTTTGGATTTGTTTGGGCTTGTTTCCATAATTCGAATATCCATAAGTCGAATATCCATAAGTATGAATATCCATAAGTGAGTATAGAGTAGAAATGAGTGCCAGAAATAGCGGGAGGTAGAGATAAGTGAGTTTTTTTGGGTTTGTTTGGGTTTGTTTCCATAATTCGAATATCCATAAGTACGAATATCCATAAGTATGAACATCCATAAGTCGAATATCAATAAGTGAGCATAGAGTAGAAATGAGTGCCAGAAATAGCGGGAGGTAGAGATAAGTGAGTTTTTTTGGGTTTGTTTATTTGTTTGTTTGGGTTTGTTTCCATAATTCGAATATCCATAAGTATCCATAAGAAAATCCATAATTCGAATATCCATTCGAATATCCATGAGCCGAATATCCATGAGTACGAATATCCATAATTACGAATATCCATGAGTCAAATATCCATAAGTCGAATATCCATAAGTACGAATATCCATAAGTATGAATATCCATAAGTGAGTATAGAGTAGAATTAAGTGCCAGAAATGGCGGGAGGTAGAGATAAGTGAGTTTATTTTGGGTTTGTTTGGGTTCCTCTATACTCACTTTTCCTCTACCTCTCGCCATTTCTCAATTCTACTCTATACTCACGTATAGATATTCGTACTTATGGATATTCGACTTATGGATTATGGCACTTATGGATATTCGGTTCTGGAAATTCGACTTATGGATATTCTACCCCAATCGTAAATACTGCCCTTGTCAAACAGGAAGTATCCCATCTCGGCGAAATACACAGCCTGAATAATTGAATGTCAGAATCTCAGAGCGTTCAAGGATTGCGAGCTATTAACTGTAATCGGATTTGCGATGGCAACGTCCATCGCAATCGTTGATACTTGGCTTATATCCATTTACGGAACAAGCCCGTTTTATTGCGCCACGGTGAAGCACAAGCAAAGTTCTGGACACGATCAATCACAAGGAGTGACTATCCCATTCAGATTTTGTTGCCGATTTGGATGAAGTAGCTTGCTCGCACTTTGGTACACATGCTAGCTTGATTTATATATATTTCGTGCGTAGCGGGAAGCACAAACCGCGGATTGAGGGCCATAAATTTTCCCTCGGCCCAGCTGCTAAAGTTCATAAGTTAGCAGGGAAACGGTAGTATATAAATTAACGTGCTGGAGACCTCCAAATTCATGAAACCTACACCGTTTTACCAAACTAATACGGTCCTGCGTGGAAATCTTGCTCCGACTGCAAGAAAAACCTGATCAGGCATCTTGATTTCTTTTTCCGGCTTTGAACAGGATTTTTTATCAGGCCCTGATCATTTTCGAAATGCAATCCCTGACCACGGCCTGATCAGGGTAAAAAATCAAGACCTGATCACGGTACAAAAAAGGGCTGTCATACAGTTCGAAGAGAGAAGTTCGCTGCTGCTTCAGAAACCACCATCTCTCACATCTTTCATTGCACTGCCAATTTCTTTTTAAATTTATATGGGATCTGTTTAAGGGGAGATATACACCTAGGAGCCGGAAAAAGGTCATTTTTGTGAATTTTTTAAAGGAAAATTATTTGAAATTTCGGATTGGGGTTTTAATTATCTAAAAGTATATACATTCAAAAATATTTTTAATTTTCTTTATTTAAAAATATCAAAGATATACAAGGATATTGTATGATCTTAGTTGATGATTGAGAGAATAGTTGATGATTGCAACTATTATGATGAAATAATAATAGTTGCCGGCTAGATCAGAGCTATGCGAAAAGCGACGAATAACAAGACAACTGTCGCGGTCACGTATGTTCCATAAAAAATATAGGTTACGGGACATTACGAGCAGATATCATCGATTCAATCGACTGATTTTTGCGTTCGCTAGCCTCGTCTGCCATCTCTCTTGTTACAATATGCACATTACACATACTCTACAACACACGATTACACATACGGTAAATAAACACATGCTTGACATCTATCGAAAGCACCCGAATACAGCGTTGCCACGGATATTGTCAGAATTATGAAATGGCGGCCTGTGACAACTCAAGTTCAATCTGATTGCGATTTACTTCACTTACCAAACTATAATACTGATAGTTGTCACATGCACTTCTCAAGTAATTATTTTATGTATCATGTTTATTATTATACCCAAATACATTATATTTTGCTTTTTTCAGATTCGATAATTTATAGATTCTCTGGTGACTAGTAAATCCGCTAGTACTGCCTTAAATCAAATAGGTTTTTCCTTGTCTCACGACCTACTAGGATGCTATTTGTTTCAAATATATTTTTTTAAATATAGAATATAGAAAAGCATTTCTCATGAATCCAAGATAAAGTGAAATACTTCATTTGGAGTTCTACGACTATGATTTTGTATCACAGTTTGTCGTTCCCTGGCCTTCTAAAATGTTCTTTTTCGAAGAAAAGATTTCACACATACAGACTTCACATGTGTGGAGGCTGTATGTGTAGATGTGTGTATTGCAATACACGGCAGATCATTAATTCAAGCGGATAGAAAAAAGTTTGTCCCTACGAAAATTCCATTGAATTGAATCTTTCAAAAATTAAATAGATACATTCAGTGGATTCAACTAAATTATTTTTTGAACAGATGAAACCGAATCACAGATTTGTTAGGACTAAATAAAATATTAGGAATAATAAAGAATGTATGCATAGAGTGGCCAATATGTCTCGACATTTTGACGACGATATAAAAGGTTGCCCTTCTTTTCTGTGCCACCCGAAATAACTCGGTAATTATCAACGTCACAAAAAAATATTCCAGACAAAAGTTGTACGGTGTGAAAGGGACCATCAAATGCAGCCATTTTTTTTTATTTATTTCGGTGGAGGCGCTAACGCACAGTGAAGGTCACCTCGACTGTTTTAAATGGAAACGTACATTTTTTTCAATCATCTTGTGGAGCACCTCAAGCCGCATAAAAACATTAGGGGGGAAATGCCATTCGAGGTCATTGAAGGTCAGTATCGATGATACAAATCCAAATATCTCCACTACCAAATATTTGGTAGTGATCCGAGACATTTAGATTTTTATTTTATTTTAATAGGTTTTCGATACTGACCTTGAATGACCTTGAACGACTTTGACCCCCTAATGTTTTTATGCGGTTTGAAACGTCTGGACCGTTTTTTTGTGACGTCGATAATTACCTAGTTATTTCGGGTGGCAGAGATAAGAGGGACACCCTGTACACAGTTCGTCTGGTGTTTGACAAGAGGTTAGGCGGGTTAAGCAGTTACGCCATAGTAACGGGTATAAAATCATGTGCGAATTTAATAATTTTTTTCGTATGAAAAAATGATTCACTCATAAAATTAATTACACGTCTATTTAGTATGAATATCAAGCTGTTAGAAAATATAATATATTTTTTTCGATCTACAAAATGGCCGTCTTATATAACGGTAAAATATTTATATATTCCCCATTACTATTATTTCTGTTATTATTAACGAGTGACTGTACTTTCGCGGTTATATAGGACGAGTTATGTGACCTTCGCTCACCGATTTTTCCATTCCCCTGCAGTTTCGTATTTTTTATGAAATTCTGAATTGAAATACAATATTCGAGAGCTCAGTGATCAAATATTGAATTGGAACAACATTAACACAAGTAAATGTGCCAAGTGAAAAAGTACTAATAACACTCTTATCATACGAAAACAGTATTTATTATTAATTTTCCAATATTCGTGGAAACGTTACGTGGATTCTTCCGAGCGTTTAAACATATAATCTCGGCAGGTCTGCTAATAACATCTATCGTATAGCCCGTTTCAATGTTAGTGGGTGTAGTTGTTTATTTTAATTATATAACGCATGCAATTTAGGATACATATTTATTTATGTCCGCATGTGTGTGTATACGCACGTAATCGAAAACCATGTGTACACGCGTATCGTACGTTTCGCGGAGTACACATTATTAGCAAATTGCGCAGAGGCAATGATTTTATCGAGAGGGTAGCATGAAATTCCTATCAATTATATTTACATATTTGTAATATGACTACGCATGCCAACAGTAATAGAAAAGCGAGTTGTTGGGGAAAATTGGTGTCATAGTCCGGTAAAAGAGACGAAAACCCAGCACTTTTTAGCGTTGAATATGAATTTTGTGACTGAAGGTAGATGGTTGCATACTGAAAGTAACCCCAATAAAATGTTGCCCCTCAACTCGCCCCAACCCTAAGAAATAGGGGTTGAAAACTTAAAAGTCGCCGTATCTCGATAATTAATAGCCCGATCAAAAAAGGTTTTGAACAAAAGTTGTTTGGAATAATAAAATTCGTATAAAGTTATCTAACGTCGAACTCTCTATCTTTGAAAATAGCGGCACAAAAACGATTCGCAAATTCGAGGTTGATGCGTGTGCGAGCGGAGTAGACATATCGCTGCGTCCTTGTCTGGGTCAGTGGTGCTCTCGTATTTTTTGTGCAGCTATTTTCAAAGATAGGGGATTGGACGTCAGATAACTTTATACGTATTTTATTGTACCAAACAACTTTTATTTGAAACCTTTTTTGATCGGGATATTAATTCTCGAGATACGGCGATTTTTAAGTTTTCAACCCCTATTTCTTAGGGTTGGGGCGAGTTGAGTGTCCACATTTTATTGGGGTTACTTTCAGTATGCAACCATCTACCTTCAGTCAAAAATTCACATTCTACGCTAAAAAGTGCTGGGTTTTCGTCTCTTTTACTGGACCTTTAGATCTGTAATTTTTTCATGCCCTTTTGCCTGGTCTGATAGATGGCAGAATACTGGATTTGATCTACAGAAGAAAAAAACAGCTCTGATTTTCTTATAGCACGTCAACGCAGATTTTATGGTCCTTTCGTGTTTTATAGTCCATTATCCGATATTTCATTAGCTATCAGGGAGTACCGGAAATCCGGACCTGTATTTACTCATGATTTAAATACAAGAGCCAATACACTTTTTGATTTTTGAGATTAGGTAATAGTAATCAAGGCAGTATTGTTGTCTGGAACGTTGTTTTTGAGGTGATTTTTAGGATGGAATAACCGTTAAGGGGTTAGGCCACAGTAACGGGTATAAAATCATATGCGAAATGAACAATTTTTTTTTCGTTCGAAAAAGTGGTTCACTCATAAAATTAATTATGCATCTGTTTAGTATAAATATCAAGCTGTTAGCAAATATATATTTTTTTTTTCGATGTACAAAATAGCTGACTACTAACATTTTCTTTCGTTATCTTTTTTTAGGCGCTTCGCGGCGTGACATTTAGCATCCGCAATTTTTGACCTAGAACAAAAAACACAAATTCTCGTCAGTCTACATTAGAAAACCTAGAGAAGTACGTACGGAATTTGAAAAATGTTGTTTTATTCAAAAGTTATAGGTATTTGAATGAATTTTCAGTGAAAAATTTCCCATAAAACTGCTCATAAAATGAAAAGTTTTCGATTAAGGTATTCCTTTCACGAACCCGAATTCTTAACAATTAGCTGATTTTCGTCTATAATCAAGTAAAAAAGACATCCTAGTATACTGGTAAAATTTCCAGCTAAGTTACCGAACTTTTAACGAAAAATTACGACTCTAAAAATCGTCGCATTTATACGGCGGTGTATGGAGATTCCACGCCGGCCACATTTTTATCTAACAATTTATACACTAAATAATTCTAGACGCCTGATATAAACTGCTCACGCATGTAAAAAAATTTAAAGATTCCGTAACGACAATAAAAACAGGGGGTCACCGAATGTTTAACGAAAATATTAATGATAAAACTTAGAAAAATGGGATTAGGAGAAGAATTTTCGTAGCCGCGACTTTTCAGAGAAAATGTAAAAATGTTTGAATCTATTAAATTTGCGGGAAATTTTTTATTCCAGTTTTTCGTTGGGTATGATAATTGATTGTGACTTATTTTTATTAAACGCCACTTAATTTAACCAATGATTCAGAAGGGCCCTCCTTGGGCCCTCACAAAATACGGCCCTCCCCGAAAGGAATACCTTAATAATTATTTCCGTACGCACTTCTCTGCGAAATGCAATTAGGAACATAACTTTTAAATTTGAAGTAAATCGAGTGAAAATTGTTGAAGTTATTTGCCACGCTGATTGGAAAAAAGCTGTTTGGAGAAAAACGCGTTAAGGGGTTACCCCCACTTGCGATTTTGGAAAAATCGATTTTTTATTGCATTTTTTTGAAGTATAAGTATCTGAGAATATGTCCTGAAAATGTCAAGTCGATCCGAACAAAATTGACTGAGATATGAGCGTTGAAAGAGAAGAATCCGTTGTGAAATTGAAACTTTAAACGCGTTTTTCTCAAAATGGCATTTCTGAAGTCGGTGACCAAGATTACTCGAACACTAATGAACCGATCTTCTTGAAATTTTGCAGGCTTATTTAATACATAAAAATGTAGTCTTTAATCGTTCGATTTTTTTTCGAAAAAAATGGCCGTTTTATAGCCAAAAAAACGGCCGTTTTTTTTTGTTAAAATCGAACCATTAACTTTGACTGTCCGCCATTTTGTGAAAAATGAATATTTTTAAAAATCCTTCGATTAAAGACTAGTTTATACTTATATTTGACTAAATCCATCCGCATTTTTTTTTTTCAGATGATCCACTTCGCCGCAATGTTGGTCACCGCAAACCGTATATATAAAAACATTATTTCATTGACGGCCATTTGGAACTAAACAATGTAATATTTTTCAATAAAAAAATTACTGAAAGTTCTTCAAGATGTGTTCTTTAAGATGGTATATTGATCGATTAAAAAAGTTTTGTAGTTTTCTTTAAAAAAATTCATGAAAAAGGCCTTTTTTTGCGCTGCAAGTGGGGGTAACGCCTTAAGTTTTAGGTACTCTATGGCCGTGCCAGAGGTGGGCTTACGTTACGCGCTCAAGGTGAAAAAAATGTCTTGCAATAAATCGAATAGTAACTTATTCTTATGATTTTAAAACACCGTTTTAGCGAAAAAATTGATTTTTTGAAAATTCTACTGTGGCCTTACCCCTTAAACTCTTTCTTTCTTTATGGATTTTTTTTACACATGTATATTCATTCTTCAAGAACGTGTACAAATTTGAAAAACAAAATAATTAGCATGTGCTTTTTATGTTTGTTTAAAAGAGTGGGCGGAAAGCGCTTTCAATTGGCGACCAGTGTTTTGGACGTTGTCAACTGGACGTTGGACAAATGCGTTGATTCAATTTGGAAAAGCATACGCTCGTAAGAAATTAATCGTTTCAAGCCCTTTTGGAATTCTTTGTACGTAACCATTGAGTTCGATCGGAATGTGGCTTGATGAAATGCACATTCTTCTCTTCTCTGCGTTTACGTGTGTAACAATGGAAAGTACGGATTTGGCCGAGTACACGGGTCCTGAACAATTGAAAAGTGACAGTTTTCTCGCAAATTCGAACTAATGGAAAGCCATTTCATGGAACGTCGAGTATTCACAGAAAAGACACCGCAAATGCTCGACTGAATGAAAGGGAAAAGGTTCGCGTAGGAATAAAACATCGAGCGGTCGACGCCACGGGCATCCGGGTCGAAAAACCATATATAGAGAAGGCGAAGCAATCGAGGATGGAGTGATTTAGTGCTTAGGAATGGTTTCCAAGGTCCGCGGCTTTTGGTTTCCTACGAGCTTTGCCGTTATACGTTGCCCTTAGATACCTGCAGAGAAAAATCGCAAATAGCGAAGAGAACACTTAAATCCCAGGTCCCTGAGATAAGAAGTCGACCCTTATTTGTTCCTCCGTTTCTCCCTCTTCCACGAACAAATTCAGCTTCGATAATACTTTACGCAGGCGAGATTTTTTCTTTCGTTTTTTTGCGCTGTTTTTTGTGTTCTCTGCCATTATCGATGAGTGTGTGGAAGCGCCGTTTTTCCTACATCGCTCCGAGCTTTGTGCTCGGTAAATATAATATACCAAGCCTCTTCAATGGATTTGGGGAATTCTTTTTTTACGAGGGGCCAAACTCAATCCCTATATATACAATAGAACGAACCTAGTATTATTACTGGCGATAATTTATTCATTCAACGTGAGGAAATAATTGCTGCAAGGCGGGATATACATTTACAACAATAAAAAAATCGATTCTTTTTTTTCTTTTCTTTAAGGGGTTACCCCCACTTGCGATTTTGAAAAAATCGATTTTTTTATTGCATTTTTTTGAAGTATAAGTATCCGGGCCCATACTTCTGTATGGGCCCGGAATAGATGACTCTATGTAAGTTTACAAAAAAAATATTTTCTTCGTGTAAACTGAAATTGAAACTTTAAACGCGTTTTTCTCAAAATGGCATTTCTGAAGTCGGTGACCAAGATTACTCGAACACTATTGAACCGATCTTCTTGAAATTTTGCAGGCTTATTTAATACATAAAAATGTAGTCTTTAATCGTTCGATTTTTTTTCGTAAAAAATTGCCGTTTTATAGCCAAAAACGGCCGTTTTTTTCGTTAAAATCGAACCATTAACTTTGACTGTCCGCCATTTTGTGAAAAATGAATATTTTTTAAAATCCTTCGATTGAAGACTAGTTTATACTTATATTTGACTAAATCCATCCGAATTTTTTTTTCAGATGATCCACTTCGCCGCAATGTTGGTCACCGCAAACCGTGTATATAAAAACATTATTTCATTGACGGCCATTTGCCACTAAACAATGTAATTTTTTTCAATAAAAAAATTACTGAAAGTTCTTCAAGATGTGTTCTTTAAGATGGTATATTGATTGATTAAAAAAGTTTTGTAGTTTTCTTTAAAAAAAATTCATGAAAAAGGCCTTTTTTGCGCTACAAGTGGGGGTAACGCCTTAAACGATAGAACTTCATATGTAGAATATTTTCCTAAAGTTTCAAAGCGAAATTCGAAAAACTTCAAACGTTATAGCCCGTCAACGCTGTGCTTCACCGCTCGGATTCGGAGCGGCCGTGAACTTCACACGCGTTTTTCTCAAAACTGCATTATCGAAATTGGCGTGCAGGATTACTCAAAAACTATTAAACCAATTGAGTTGAAACTTAGTAGAAATATTGATGATATTGGTACCTTCTACTTGACGAGAATTGTTTTTGAAAAATTGCGGTGTGCTGTGAAATGTTGATTTTTTTTTGTAACGGAGTGCCATTTTCTTGAAATTTGCATTTTCTTCATTTTAATTACCGTCACTTAGAAACTATACACGTTCTAATTGAAAAAATGTTTGAACTTTTTTGCAAACCAAAGTCTACGGGAAGCTAGACTGCACGCTGATTCGCAACTCCCGCGGCGACCTTGCTGTAACACTCTGCCACAGCTCCGTCATTTCGATGATGAATTGATTTTAAAAAAATGTTTTACATACTTGAATATACTATTAAAGCATACCTAA
This sequence comes from Ophion slaviceki, assembly GCA_944452715.1. Classification (NCBI taxonomy): domain Eukaryota; kingdom Metazoa; phylum Arthropoda; class Insecta; order Hymenoptera; family Ichneumonidae; genus Ophion; species Ophion slaviceki. The sequence continues at coordinate 20,961,367 of OX101789.1, forward strand.
AGTTTGATAATTGTAGAATATTTTTTTCTTAATTTAAAAAATCCCTCAATATTGCTTATTTTTTCCTGTCTAAATGGATATCCCGCCTTGAATAAAAAATAGATTTTTTTGGTTTGCAAGTTTTATCACTTACAGTGAAAAAAACCTCTTTTTCTAGCAACAAAATAGTATTGCCACAAATTATAAACGGACGAACCCATTTTTTACTGTTCGGTAGAATTTATCAAGTTTTTTTTCATCAGCGAAGTTACGCAATTATCTCATCAGTTTCATGGTTCAGAGTGTTTTCAATTGTAGGTCTACTTTGAAGTTGAACAAGCGTGCGCACTTGATTTCTATAGAATTTGTTCAAATTTTAACCAGACATTGTTCATATAATTATGCATGTTTGAGTGAAATTTCAGAACAGTCGACTTTTTAGATTGGGAGATAATGGGTTTTAAAATTTCAACTTTTGACACTGCAGGGTCTGTACTGACCGAAAGTCAGGTCATATAATTCATCGTCCCATTCTATTGTGTTTGTAATTTTTTTAAACAAATTATGTTTAGAGAGCAAACTAGTTAGGGCAAGGGTGAACAAAGTTTGGATTGCCTTTACTATTCAGTTTTGCTAAAAACGTTCAGTAAAGACAGAATGATTCTCCGTAAAAAATATTTGGCCCCTATAATAAGAAGACATATGGCAATACCGCAGAACAGTATTGTTGAATATTCCGAGAAGAAAAATAATAATTATCGTATTTCTACAGTTAAAAACTTGTATCCTAAAAAAATATTTGCTTTGTAAATATAAATATTTTATATTGTTTATGTTATCTTCATTAACAAATAAAAGTGTTGATTAATTCATAACTAATCAGAAAACTTTGTTCGATTGAAAATTACTTCTAAATAAAAATTTGTGTTGCAGTATTATTTTAAATATGCCGCGCAAACTTACGTCATTGGATACGTGGAACGATGCGGTGTTGCCATATGTCTTCTTATTATAAGGGACAATTATTTTTTACGGAAAATTATTCTGTCTAAATTTCACTCAAACATTTTTGTTGAAAATCCGAATAATGCAATCAAAATGAGGTTTGGAGGATTTGTTTTAAATATGTGTAGGTACTGAAATAATTTTGTTATTGTTCATAAAATGCAAAATGGCGGCCGTGTGGCCGGTAGACTGAGAACGCCTTTTTTCGAGGCCCTCTACGGGCGGACTCGTTGGAGACGTTCATATGGGTTGGAGACGCATATGAACACCTAGAATGATTTTTTTCATCATTTACATGAGTTTTGCTAGCGAAGTACTCCAGATTATTACAAAATATTGATTATACAAAATATTGATTATTACAAAATATTGATTATTATAAAAAATAGAGATTATTACAAAATATTGATTATTAAAAAATATTTATTATTGCAAAATATTAATTTTTGCAAAATTGGTGTTATTTTGACAAAAATGTCGCTTTTTCGAGTGAAAAAACGGTCTTCATTCTTTTAAAAAGCCGTAATTGTTAATAGATCGTAGAAATCGCGAAAATCTATCTAAGAAGCTTCTGTTTGAATTTGAAGTCGATCGGTTGAAAATTGTTGGCGCTATGGGTAAGAAAAACGGCGTTAAAAATGTTTAAACCATTTTTCCTCGAACCCTATTATTTATGGGATGGTTATACATATCGACCATATAACTTTTGGGATATTCATACATCATTTAAGCTAATAAAAAAAAGATTATTTTTTTTCTTCAAATTTACATAAGTCTTTAAGGACGCGAAAGCATTGTAGCTTCATCGCAAAAGATCGTCTACTTTCGTGAATTCTGTCTGACTATTCACACCAGCAACTACTTTGAGCAATACGAATTCGATTTAGTAGAAAGTTCACAAATTCAAAGTGAAAATAATATTTGTTGTAAATGATAATAACGTCGCACTGTGGGATAAACAATTGTTCCCAGGGTCAATCCAAATTACTAAATTCCAAGTAACAAGATTTATGGAAATTGACCAACAGTAACCACGACTTTCGGATTTTCCTGACCACCTTTTGATCGTTTCACTCTGGTACACTTATGAAACTATTTTTTCGCATATTCAATAGTGCCCTCGTACAAACAAATAAATAATTTTTTATAGCAATTTTTGAACATTGCATTTCTTCATGTAAAACTGAATATTGTCAAATTATTCGACAATCGATGAGTAAAACAGTTGGAGAATTATGACAACTTAGAAGGATATGCGTTAAAGCCGAGCTTCAAATGCAAATAGGACAGTGGTCCTTAAACCTTCCAGGTGCTTAAAACAAGTTCCTCCATTCAATCTGTTCTTATGAGCGAAACAGATTTACGAGGTCATCTTAGTTTGAGTTAGCAGAGTGAAGCTAACCGAGGATCTTAATTTGAATTCACGATAATATCTTGCACCAATGTGTGTAGTTGATAATCGCCCAGGGGAAGGAGGAAGCCTTATATAGTTGGCCGTTACTTCGAAGTATTCCCGTAGGAGAAAATTAGTCTGGCGTTTACGATCCTCGTTCCCTCCCATGCTCTTTTTCTCATCCCCCTCCCTCTTTCGATTCGGGCACTTTGGAGATCGAGATTAACATTTCGCGTATGTAAACCTCTGCAACCTGTTCAATCAGCCACATAGCCGCCAGTCCTCAGTAATGAGAATACTCTTTGACTATGATCATCATGGCTAACTTCTTTTCCATCGTTCCGTTCTTCAGTGAGAGAAATATATGGTGTTCTCGACCATATTTTAACTATATTTTATATTTCCCTGAGGGGACAATAATACTTTATAGCTATAGTTACTGCCAAAAGTATAGTAGGGTCAGAGTGGGATCAGTGGCTCACTTTTTTTTCAGAGGTCTATAGCTGCCAAACCGTTCACACAATCTCAATGGAACCTTGACTAAACGTGTGGTGTTTAATGGCTTCATTTTGTTAGAAGACACGGCCTAACCCAACAGGTATTGAGATAATAACCATATTTAAAAAATGGGTTTTGATCCATTGCGTACTTGGGGGTGTACACAGTGAAACATGCCTAATTTCACAGTCGAACAAAATTTCAACATCAAGCAAAATTTGAAGAAAATTACCCAGATCCACTGTACATTTGTAGGTAATGGAGTGCTTTTCTCTATACAATGGGGAGTATTGTACAGTAAATATTGAAACATTAATTTAAAAAGACAGCATATTATGAGATCAATCACAATCATTTATTGAATATTAATCAACAATGAGTACCTACCTAATGAGGTAGTACCAGTACCTATCTAAATCACAACGCGAAAATATTCATATTATGACTTACCTCTGTGTACCTCGAAAAATTGAGCCGCTGTGTACCGACCCTCTCGTTTTTTCTAAAGCGGGTACTGACAAGTTTCTAATTTTGTTAGGTTAACAAACACAGTGCTCAAATACCGCAATATAGCTGTGTATTGCGGGAGAACAATGTCTTCGAACATAACTGCGATAGGTAAAGAAGCACAAAACATACAACCTCAGCTAGTTTTTCAACTTTTGACACCAAAAATTATATAAAATCATCTCTCACAACCAAATTGCGCGGGAGCGACTGACAGACAGGTTCAAACCTTTCGACATCTGAGGGCGGTTCTAATGTGAAAAAGACGCACATGTCCACTTCTGAGGAACAGGAAAGATTCAGTGTACCCACCGTTGTCACTGTTCCCACTTTGACATACGTTTATTCTTCAATGCTATATAGTGCTTCGCGACGATGTTCATAGTAACTTGTACCATATTATAAGATACGACCTCCAATATGCCTATTTGGTGTGTTATTCAAGTGTTGGTACAAGGCATCAATGGCCGTCTAGTAAATACACAGAATATTTCATAAATCCAAAATAAAATAAAACACGCAACTGAGGGATCTACCTCGATGATCTTTTATTATCATTCGCCATTCCCTGACATCCTGTAATGATTTATTTCGAAGAAAATATTCCGCCTGATCGGAATCGAATTTAGAACCTAACTACCTACCTTCTGCCTATCCTACGCACGCTGCCACTACGCTATCGACTACTTTTGCCATCTTCAGCCCAGATATGGCACAAGGGACAAAAGTAATTCCCGCTGTACCCACTTCCGAATAGCTGTTACCTGCGATTTAGATCAAATTTTGCACAGACCTTTTTCTTCTATTATCACTGTTCGAATGGATTTTTGGCGCTTCGCAATAGTTTTGTTCCATATAATAGTGATTTATACCATATTGTATTATACGACCTACTAAATGCATAGTAATATGCGTCCTACGAGAACTGAAGGTGAACGACAAGAAGAAGTGTTACACTGATATCCTATTTTTGCAATGCAACGTATGTACTATGTAACAGTTTGTGAGACATGCGTAATTCTTAAAACTATTAAGCTGCGGTTGCTCGACCTGCAAATGATTTAAGTCTTCGCTATAAGTAAAGTTTACTATAATTTTTTTCGTTTAGTCACTTTTCATAAGGTCTTCTAGCGAATTATATTCGAAAAACGTTAATGTTAACCATCTGAAGTATGCAAACTTGAAAAGAATAATAGGAGTTTGATTAAACAAAACTTAACGTACAGCATACAACATTAGTATTTGTACGCCGATTTTATTATAGCCTGATTTCTATATTCTCAAGTTTTTTACAATAGTGAATAATCATTTCGGGGATAATAGATAGTCAAACACGCTACCAAAATCACATGTTTAGGTTTACTTTTCGCTTATACGCCTCTTGGATATCTCAAGTAGCACCGCTTGGTGGCAGATTTAGGCGTTTGACTGCGGTCAGCTGTACGCTGTCCGTATTAATTTCATTAAAAAGGGCCTCTCGTCCTGGGGGGGCCTCCAAATCTCGAGAAGTCATTTTTAGTCAAATTCCAACCAAGGATGAAATATGTTCAGTAAAAGACAGTTTAGGATTGGAGGCCCCGTACGTATGCAAAATATAAACATAGGTTGGTAGGTACTAATCGACCTGTTATCAGGTCGTGTTAGCAATTGTCAATATAGCATAAAGCTCTACGTTCTTATAGCCAGTGCCATAAAAATGGTTCGCGCCGCGCGGTGGGCCCCTCTCACTCTATGGTGGCTTTGGGGCGAAACATAAATACTTGATCCGAACAGTAGAGAAATTTTGTAAAAAAATTACATACATACGTACGAAAGAATAACAACAGGGGAAATCAACCAATCTGAACCTTACTGTCGTAAAATTACATTATAACTTGTAACTTGTTAGAGGCCAAAATAAAGATAGTAGCCGTCGCTGTTGCCAACTTATTTTGTTATATCCACCATAAGCGGTTCTTCAAACCACCAGAAAACCTCTAATACCGCTTGGTGTTAACCGCATACTGTCTAGTAAGTAAGCAACTACATCTGATGCACTTACATAAAAAAATTATTAAGTATTTCAAAACACATTTTTCAAACAAATCGAACTCGATTCAATTACTATACGCTATGGTCTATATTCATTCAAATCTATATACATCCAAAACATTATTCAGGGAATCCCCATGGCGCTGGTACACGGAAAAAATAGTACAAAATACAGGGGCTACACAGGTCGCATTGGACTCGAGCGATTGCACAGCGATATTTACTGAAACACAGTGCTCAAAATACAGTATGCTCAAAGTAAATTATTACAGTTCCTATACTGTCCTCTTTGGACTCGAATCGCGCTACACCATCTTTTACTGGAACACACAGTCCAAAATACAGTGTAGTCAAAAGTAAATTTTGACAGTTCAACACTGTAATATAAATTTAACAAAACTTGTAATTTGACAGTTGGTTAATCTGTATTATGTACAATGAATGCACCAGTTATATCGACAGAGTTTATGTAGACACACAAAAAAAGTTTATCCATAAAAGAAGTTTGAAAAAAATGTGTAGAAAATATTAAAAAATCAGTCACATACACAAGAACGTACTTTTTGTAAATAATTCTCTCTTTTTTATAATTTCTTTAATGTGTCGCACAAATTTCAACGTTCGCATCCTATCGACCACGCACTACTAACTGGCAATCCTTTGTGTCCTGGCCACGTGCTTCACCCCACGCGTGAGACAAGTCCTAATTAGACAAGAACGTGAGTTCAAAAGAAAAAATTTCTCTTTCTTTATAATTTCTTGAATTCGGTCGCACAAATTTCGATGTCCGCGTCCCATCAACCACGCGTTACTAACTGGCAATCCTTTGTGTCCTGGCCGCGTGCCTCACCTCGTGCCTCATTTGCGTACAGTATAAAAATCAGTGATCGCATTTAAATTTTACAGTTGAATATTTTTACTGAAATCACTGATGTATTCACAATATCAAACTGTAAATAAACCAGTGTAACTGTAAAAATCTCGGAGTGCACAGATAACGTCACGAACTGTCGAAAGAAGAGTAAAACTACCGTGCCACACTGTGAAATTTAATGAATCAGTCTGTACTCAATACAGTGTACACTGTAACCCTTGCAGTTTGCGTACAGTATGAAAATCAGTAATCTCATGTAAATTTTACATTTGAATATTTTTACTGAAAACACTGATGTATTCACAATACCGAACCGCAAATAAGCCAGTGTAACTGTAAAAATTTCAGCGTGTACAGGAAAATTCGTCATTTTTGTGGCACAGGATTTACATTACTCTGTTTTATTGTAAAATGAAATATGGCACCCTGTTTTTTATGCGGTTTATACTGTGATTTTCGCTGTTTCTTTTTTCCGTGTAGGTATTTACACGACCGTAGTGTTGCCTACACCATAAAAGTTAGCACACTTTGTATCAAAGGGCCATGTCATAGCAAAATGATATATATTATAAATTTGTTTACACGTTAGTGGTTGAATATCTTGCTTACCACTAACAAAAACCACCGGCTACCAAAAACAAATTTTATCCACTAAAAGGGATGTCTAAACCACCAGTTTACGTGGAAAATCCACCAAGTTGGCAACACTGTTAGCCGCTGCCGGACTTTCCTGACTCACGGTCTCATATGCAGGTCTGGAAACCAAGCCACATTTCAATGATGCCGTGAGGCACCGTTACAAGATCCACTTTTTATTCCGCTCGCCGCCACATGCGTCGCTCCTATCGGAGAATATCCCCCACTCACGGTCTTCTGTAATCTCACCCTTCGTCCCCAGTTCTAATTTTCGTGTTGTCATGTGAACGCTAACCTCGGTCCGTGTTTCATCTTATGCTGTTGAGGAATTTCTTTCGCGAACTCGAATATTTAACAATTAATTGATTTTCGTGTATAATCAAGTAAAAATACATCCCCGTATACTGGTAAAATTGCGAGCCAATCTACAGAACTTTTCACGAAAAATGACGACTCTAAAAAAGGTCTCATTTATACGGCGTTTTATGGAGATAACGCGCTGGCCTCATTTCTATGTAATAATTTGAATACTAAATAACTCTAGATGCCAGATATAAACTGCTCACACGTGTAAAATATTGTAAAGATTTCGTAACGACAATAAAAATAGCCGGTCACCGAATGTTTAGAGAAAATATTCAGGTTTAAACTTAGAAAAATGTGACTAGCAGAAGAGTTTTCGTAGCTGCGACTTTTCAGAGAATGGATCTATCGATCAGTTTAGATCTGGAAAGTGGCAGGGACAGACAGAAGCTATTCTGCCCATGTCGCACACGTACCCGTCAACAGCAATGCCACGTAGTGGTGAAAAATGTAAAGAAAAGTGGATCGACTTAGCGCGCCTAACATATCGTGGCCGTTTCCAAACCTGTATCAAACCTGTATGATTATTAAGGTAGTTCTGTAGGTACACGTATGAGCCAAGAGTTTTGGTCGAAGTGTACAGTAACATCCAATGCCTATTTGATGCTGTTGGTTGTAAATTTTTGACAGAGCTTGTACCTTCTATGTGTCCCACCCATTCGCACCTCATGCATAGATGGGTGTCATACTTGTATAGAGAGTGGCGCTGTAATCGTGGCAACAGCGCGATTTTCCTGCAGTCATAGCGTTGAGCTTCCTACGATCCGTCTTTCGCGATATATTTTATATAAATAAAACAAGTGTGAAAATGTCAACCAAAATGCGATACAAAGGAAAGTTCACAAGAAAAAAGGCGCTTGCTAAAAGACTGAAAGCTGTGGCAGCCATGTGTCAAACAAATGCAGCTAAACGCGATGAGACCAATCATAACCTCAACGATCAGCATAAAAAATTTGCTGTCGAAGGACGTCAGATCGTGGATTTACAACATTTTGCCGACACTTTAAATTGTATTCGCCGTAACAAAGACAAATTGAACAAATTAAATATGTTTGCAGAATGAATTTATTTCACATTAGTCTCAGAATTACTAGAACGCGGGAAAAAAATCACGCTTCGAGTTCACAGACCCGGGCCGATTAGCTGGCTTCAGCGTACACTATTGCCATTCCTTTACAGATAGGTGGGCCTGCGTTCGGTGTGGAATAAAATTACCACTTTTCATAAGTCGATATCTCCGAAACTGAACGGTTGAAGTTTGTCATTTTTTTTAAAATCAATCCCACCATAGTACTGCGTACACGTGTGTTTTTATTTTGAAATCCCAAGATCTGTTTAGAACCTACATCGAGAAATGCGAGCATACTCCTATCGGTTTACGTGTTAGGTATAGGGATCGCGTACAAAAATACCCATATTCAATTGCAATTATCTCATGAACTAAACGGTGAATCAAATTGAATTTTTGGGCATCAGTCCATGAAGGTCATATCTACACCATACTTAGATTTCAGACGATTCCTAATATTTGAATAAAACTACAGAGCTACCTTAAATGGGACTTCAGTGAATCTTTGCCCTGTTTATCACTTACAATCCAATACTTCTCGACCATTTGTGTCTCGGTCGCATTGTGCGAGAGAAGTGTTTCTAAACTGAAATTTATAAAAAATTATCTTCGATCTACGATGAACCAAGAACGCCTAGTCAATCTGTCCATTTTATCAATTGAAAGGAAAGTTTCAAGGGAAATAGATTTAAACGACGTTATTGAGAAGTTCAGTAAAATGAAAGCACGAAAACATGTAAAATGGTTACACAGCAAAAGCTTTGTTTTTAAACATATAAGTACATTAAAAGTTGCTTTCTTATTATAGTTTTCATTATTTCTTTGCACTCTACCTGCTAGGTGCTGTGCTGAATGCTGATCCGTATTCTAACTTTTTTAGCCATATCATAAGTAGGGCGTATATTACAATTACATATCATCAATAATACATCCATTTTTTAGCAGACCGGGTGCCCAATTTATATGCCGCCCCGGGCCTCCGACGGGCTTAGTCCGCCACTGAGCTTTCCGTAGTCACTAAACATGGAGATTAATCAATAGGAACCAAATTCACACCTTATTTACATTTGTAGCATCGTAAAAGTAATGAAACATCCATTAAAAAACAACCAACCTTGTTACAAGAAGAGAGAGGATAATAAAGCCTATGGTTAAATTTGGTAGGCCTTAATGCCCATCGACTACGTCTGTAGAAAAATCAAAATAAAAAATATTTGGACCACGTTAGCTCATTCAAATATTTAAGATCATAGAAACATGAAATAATAGAGAAATGGACAGCAAATTTACACAACTAAGTGTAATATTACAAGAAATACTTACGATTGATCCGGAATGATTTTTATTATTCGCGCCGCGCGGCAGTCCCTCACAATGGTCGTGCTCGTTGGGTTTCATCATTTTGATACGAACAAGTGCGCATGCGCATAATGATGCGCAACGCGCGACTGCGCAATTAAACGAGTCATTCGTTTTGCGCATGATTCGCTTCATTGCGCAGTTGCGCGTCGCGCATCGTTATGCGCATGCGCACTTGTTCGTATCAAAATGATGAGACCCGACGAACACGACCAATGTATGATGCAACACTGGTGGCGGGGAGCGGGTTATCGCGCATGCGCTAGCTTGTAGCGACATCTTCGTACGTTGTGCGCCTGCGTGCGTAGCCTTGAGCGAAAGCGCCGATTCGAAATACGATTTTCGTTCATTAGGCCTTATTAGACGACAGGCCTTATTATCCGAAGGTACCTTGTTTAAGGAGAGAGATGCCTGAGAATAAAGAAATAAAGAATAGAGCTGTTGTCTTTCCATTACTTTTCACGAAAAAACAACAGCGCGAACTTATTCAACATCCCAATACTATTGTGTGTTGCCATTGCAATCCTTAGTCTCTCACTACCTCGAGTATAAATATTCAAATGAGACAGAAATTTACAGTTTTTCATATTCTTGTAATACTGCACGGCAATTAGACGAAACTGGGTGAAAACAATGCGAGAGATGCGTGACAATCAAATCCTCGCTTTTTCCCTTATTTCTTTCTTCTTTCTAGCCTGTTTCTCTCTCGCTTAAGGGGGGATTGTCTTTTTTTTCGCAAAATTTACCGCTTTTTGGGAATTTTTTTGTGAAGAAAGTATACAACGGAAAACTTGTGAAACTTGGCATATAGTTTTATTGATCTGTTTACTACATACAAAAAATTTTTTAAACAATTTCATCAAAAAATCCGCCTCCCACCCCCCTCGACGCGCGATGGTCCTTTTTTGATGGTGTGCACGATTACAGCCTTCACGTTCATCCTGCAACAAAAACCCAAAAAGCATTTTACTTTAGACACATATAGCTATCGTTCGATGAAGGGGAAAAAAAATTGACGATTTGGTGACGTTTTGAACTTAAAGTATCGATTT
>OX101789.1:20977132-21347132 GCA_944452715.1 Ophion slaviceki
ATTTCTGGTCTTAAGAATGAAACCACTTTCACATGTGCAAGATGCCAATAATTCGTGCCCCATCATTCTCCCAGCACTGTTTCATCTTGTCCCGCATACAGGGTAAGATGGGAAAAATGAAAGTTTAATTAAAATCATATATTGTATAGTAACAATCAGAAAGATTTGTTTGCTTCCAAAATTAAAAAATTGATAAATTTGGATAAGTTTAAAATAATAATTAAAGTTGACTGACTCTTATATGAGGCTTATATGAGGCATGAGTAAAAAAAATCCACAAATAATTTTGAAAAATCAAGTTACTTTATTGAAAACTATTCAGCGAGTATCGAAATTAAAAAAAAAATCCTGACGTTTTTTCTCTTTGATTACCATTTTTTAACATTTTTCCATTCAAATGGCTGTATCTTTGGCAGGATTTGACGTTTTTACATTCGTAAAAAATGAAAATGTGCGTCTTTTTATAGCCTTCCAGAAAAAAATTAATTTAGATTTTGTTGAGCAAGTCGAACGTCCGTTTCAGGGAAAAATATGCAAAAATATTTTTTTTCTTAAGGAAGGACACACGTTATTTTATTTTTTTAAATTTCCCCGAATTGTGAATACGGATTTTTGGTATTTTTTATATTATGGGATTCCTAAACACCGTGAAGTAACAGCTATTTTTATTTTTTAATTTTTTTTATTAATATTCAATTGAAGAGTGTGGTGCACTCCAAGGTGCCAATACATATGACGTATATGTCATATGTATTTCAAAAACCTGGTAAACATACAGCGAGTGCTCCACACTCTTCAATCGAATATTAATAAAAAAAAATTTTTAATAAAAACAGCTGTTACTTCACGGTGTTTAGGAATCCCATAATATAAAAAATACCAAAAATCCGTTTTTCGTATTCACCATTCGGGAAAATTCTTAAAAATAAAATAACGAGTGTCGTTCCTTGAGAAATTTTTTTTTTTGCATATTTTGCCCTGACACGACGTTCGGCTTGCTCAATAAAGTCTCAATTAATTTTTTTCTAAAAGGCTAGAAAAAGACGCACATTTTCGTTTTTTACGAATGTAAATACATCAAATTCTGCCAAAGATACAGCCATTTGAATGGAAAAATTAAAAAAAATGGTCATCAGCGAGAAAAAACGTCAGAAATTTTTAAAAAATGTCGACACTCGGTGAATATTTTTCAATAAAGTAACTCGATTTTTCAAAATTATTTGTGGATTTCTTTTTTACGGGCTGAAGTGACGTGGACTTCCTCATGTATATTGTTTATCTTGAGCATGACCTTAGCGTTATCATTTTGCCCGTACTTTCCCTATACGTATAATATTTCGACCCATACAAATGACCAATGGAGTATCCATGTACTATTACGATCGAAGAATTGCTACGGGAAATTTGGATATCATAATACCTGCAAGCTTGCGAAGCTTCAACTCTCACTTTTCCTCTCACTATTATAAACTCCGAAGCAATTACTGCTCGCGTTCAGCTAATCTCTCATCGCTACAACCGTCCGTGGGGAAAGTTGATCATTAGTTATTAAAAATCTAACACATAACGACTTACAACGGTACGCAGGCAACTTTCCGGGCTCATGGGTCCCGACGGACTTAAGAGGATTCGCCGCTTGGGAATCGTGGAATACCCCGAGAGAGGTATCACCGCTGCGTGACGCGATAATACGAAGTCCCCTTGGAATCGAACTTTACGCTGCCGTGTACATTCAGAGACCGCCTGCTCTGACCATCCACGTCGAGAAGCACGTGGGGTAAGACTTGCCAGATGTGCAATTTTGTGTGGGAAGGTCTAAGGGGGTTGGATCGTACGCTTGACACAGTCATTGGAGTGCCTGGAGCGATAACACGTGTGGATCATTTCCGCATTCGGTATTCATGTGGACTCGGCACGTGTCTACCCACTACTATTGTCCGATTTAACGAGCCTTGAATTCGTCCATCAGCCTAGAATTGCCAGGATGTATACGTCATTGCTACGTGATTTCGTGAAATGGCATTCATTCGTGGTCGTAATGATTAATCGTTAATCATTATGAACACCATGAACATAACGATTAGTCAGACTCGACGACTATAAATAATTCTCATCATCATATCGAATCACCGCAATCTACAATTGTTGAGCTGCTTCAATAGCTTTGGCACTAAAAAAAAACACTATAAATTTTAGACGTGAGCTTTCACTGAAATCGATGGATAATTATCGAACAAATTTAAATCGGTCTTCGAATTCCAGTAAAATTCCACGAGATACACGTCGTTTGAAGTTGAGCATCGCCAACGAATTTAATTATATTGCTGGTGATTTTTCAAATCGACAATGTCCGGAAAATTTCACGGCACGCACTTATCAAGGGTCTTTGAAACGAAAGTGATTATAGTGTGAAGAGTTATTCATATCGATGAAGACGCTTCACAGTTTGATCATTTTTGTGACGAATGCACTCCAGCTCGGATAATGAGGTACTGGGAAAATAATTTCGGAATACCCCATTGGCCATCACTATCCACTTTCTATCCTGGAAAAGTTAAGGGGTCTTTTCACTTTAGACGCTAAAAAAGGCTATTTTCATGAATTTTTTGATAGGTTTTTATTATAGATATTGATATAAAAGTCGTTACCCTTGATAAATACACTTACGAAATACATTAAAACAATTTTTTTATGTATTTATGTGACCCAAACAAACTTCAATCGGGTTTTTCTCGAAACAACGTTTTTCGACGGCTTGTTGATAAAATCTTCGAAACTACTGCACCGATCCTCATAAAATTGTAACCACATATTCTTTACAAGTATAGCTATATTGCATATCAAGGATTCTTTTAAATTTTGATATTTACTATTTTTTGCTAAAAACAGTGAAAAAAACACGTTTTTTTTTCGAAAAATGTCCGCCATTTTGTTATTTTTGCTTGTATAAAGAATCATATGATATGCGCTATAGCCATTAACATACTGAATCAAAACCGTTCGATTTTTTTTGTTTCGGATGATCCATCTCCAAGACTTCATCAACAGTGCAGACCTACAATTTTTTAGAACATTTTCTTAACTACCAATTTCGTCGATAAATAGTGACTTAAATTAATCGTTTTTTTTTAAATTTATTCCGAAAGTGTATTTTTTAAGTGTAACAACTTTTATGTGAATATCTATAATATAAACCTATCAAAAAAATTCATGAAAATAGCTTTTTTTAGCGTCCAAAGTGGAAAGACCCGTTAAGCTCTTTCAAACACACAGGGAATATACTCGTCGAAAACATTATTCCCAGTTGGAAAAGAAATAATGCTGCGATAAACTATAACTGGTTGGTAAAGAGGTAGTCAAGAGGAAGCGAAGCAGGAAATAAACGCAATCGTAATCAGTGATAAAAATGAGTAATTATAAATAAATTATCAGCTAAAGGCAACATGATCGGTACTAACTCGTGCATAATGTTCAAACAGACAATAATTGGTAACTAAAAACTTATTTGCGTCTTGGCTTAATGTGTATTCAATCAACAAACACCAAAACAATCATCTGTATCCACACGACTAACTAAATGGGACGTGTTGAATAACTAACAACTTGTCAAAAAATTGAAAGACCTCTGATGTTAGTGCTATTTAAAAAAAAAGCATTAACAAAAGAGGTAAATGAGTTAGTACCTAATTTTGGAAAATTTTCCAAATATCATACTTCCCAAATAAGGTTTTACAATCGGCACAGTAATGGCCCACGACTGGTTGCCAGAGAACAAACGATGGCGCGGTAATGGCTATGTAAACGGGCCAGATCCGCACCATGCATGGTTGGTCATGGTAAACCATGAATGGCTGCTAAGACTGGACCAACTATCATACGCCCATATTGGCCCAGCAACGGCTGCCGGATCTTCTGCCGGAAATGAAAAACAAAAAATTGACAAATTATGAATATAAAAATTCTAGTAGTTTCTTTTTTTTCTATGCTTTACTTATGTCCATGTACATAGAATAATTGCATTAAAAACGCTTTCTGCCTTGTGCAAGTTTTTACCTTTCATCGGGATCGAACCTGCACCTTTCGTTCTAGTGTCGAGCGCCCTACCCACTTATCCATTCTAACACTTACAGACCCCATCGTTTGTTCGTTCCATACTTTTATGCCGATAATTTTATTCGTGACATTAAAGTTTACCGACAATTTTTTTGGTCCATTTAGGCTGTACAAATAACTCGCTCGTTTTGGGTGAAGTTCCGAAAAGCATGCTCCTCTGATCGAGCTGAAATTTTGCACCGAACTTCCTCTCATTATCCTAAGAGAAACCGTTAACGGATTTTTGACGACTAGCAATAGTTTTCGATATATCGCATTGTAAAGTTTATTATTTCACGCCATACGAGTATATCGATATGTTCGATAGATACCCCCCACTCCTCCGGCCGCGCTGCTTCCTGGAAAACAGTGCTCGCCCGTATGTGCATATCACTTGCCATGTGGGATGGGTTCGTTTGGATTTATTAAATATAGTAGAAGCGCAGTACAATAAATAACTTTCAATATACGATATATCGAAAACCATTGCTAGTCGACAATATCCTTTCAAAGGTTCTCTTAAAATATTGAAAAGAAGGTCGGTGCAAAATTTCAGCTTCATCAGTGGGATATGCTTTTCGAAACCTTATCCCTTGTTTTTAAGTGTTACGGTTTAACGACCTGCATTTGCAAAACGCCCAAAAACAAACCATCAATGGCTGGAATAGATCTGGCAAGCCGTTCATCTGCCTACGATACCCCAATGCTGATCGCCATATTATCGGTGCGATGGTATTGGCCCACCAATGGCTGGCATAGATGCGGCAAGCCGTTCATCCGCCTACGATATCCCAATGCTGATCGCCATATTATCGGCGCGATAATATTGGCCCACGAATGGCTGGGATAGATCTGGCAAGCCGTTCATCCGCCTACAGTACCCCAATGCTGGTCGACGAATTATTGGCTGATTATCAGCAAACCGTTTAATGGCTGAATGCTGGCATTTTTGTTACGACAGGCGACCCTATATGGGTTACCATGATAACTCGAAACCCTTAGACTTTGGACTAAGGTAACCTAGGTGAGATATGTTCCTAACGAAGTGCTTTATCACCCCCTCAAGGCTTTGCATCGACCTTGCTAACACCCTGTATATATCTAGGATGTCCCCTTTTAAATGATAAGCAAAATAGCCGGAAATTGTGCAAAAATTGTTTGCTCCAAAAGTTAAACGGTTTGTAGAAGATATTTAGCAACATTTAGCGTCGATCTGTTTTTTTTTTCGCCATGTCTCTAGGCATTTATGCGATAACCTCGGTACCTTTAATCAGATGGTTTCATTCTTGTATTTCAAAAGATATCTGGTTTTGGCTCAAATCCAATGAAAAACCAAACAGCTGACTGGCTCAAAAAACCGGGAAGTTGCGACACTTTAAATGTCTAAAAATGGTGCAGCTGTTTTACGAATGCTTTGCAAATGCTTAAAGACTTTCCCTAATTGCAAGTGATAATGAACGAAAGCCGTCATCAAGGTCGTGATCCATATTGAAAGGCGTAATGTCCATCGGAAAATTTATTGATCGTATTGGCATCATCCAAGGTATAGAGTGGTGTTGAAGTTGGGTTTACGCCTAGTGCATATTCGTGCTTCTACGCACCGGATGCTAATGTTTTAAGCTGCGCATTGTTGTCTAAAAAAAAAGTTTATTTATTTTTAATTTTATTATTCTACAGACCTTTCTGAATACGCCGGTGAAAACCGATTAATGATACTCATAAAATTAGCCGACGTATAGAAATTATAAGGAGTACTCTCGGCGAGCGATGTCAATTTATTATTTTATATCTACGAGGGTGGGGTGAAAAGTTTCCGGCCTGACCAAGAGATGGTGCCACTAGGTCTAGTTTTGGAGCGGCGTCCTACAGTACCATTCCTACCGAGCTTGTATGTACAGTTTCAGCCCAATCGCTACGTTAGTTTGCGTTTGAGAGCATATTGCGCGAGACGCTTCCGTTGTTTTCGTAAAAATGGAAAAATTGGAAAAACGTGCTGTCATCAAATACTTCCATTTGAAAGGTTTTACACAAAAACAAATAAAAGAAGAGATGGATTCAGCACTAGGAGACTCCTCCCCATCATATTCAACTATTAATCAGTGGGTTTCTGAATTTAAAATTGGTCGTGTGAGCACCTCTGACGAGCTTCGCTCAGGACGGCCCGTTGAAGTCACAACTTCAGAGATGATTGAAAAAATCCATAAAATAGTGTTGGAAGACCGCAGGTTCAAAGTGCATGAGATAGCTGAGACCTGTAGGATGTCAGCTAAACGTGTGCGAAATATTTTGCACAACCATTTGAACATGGAAAAGCTGTGTGCAAGGTGGGTGCCGCGTTTGCTAACGCTCGACCAATCGAGCGTTTGCTAACGCTCGACGCTACCGACAATTTGGCGCTGTATAGACGTAATCCAAACGAATTTTTGCGTCGATTCATAACTGTTGATGAGACATGAGTCCACCACTACACTCCTGAAAGTAAAGAACAGTCAAAACAGTGGGTTGGAAAAGGGGAACCAACCCCAAAGAAAGCAAAAACAATTTTTTTGGCAAACAAGGTTATGGCTGTTTTTTGGGATGCGAGAGTTATGAGAAATGTATCAGTGTTGATGGAGATTATGTTGAAAAATAAAGCAAAAAAAAATTTTAAATATCGTTTTTCTTGGTCAGGCCGGAAACTTTTTACCCCACCTTCGTATAACGCACGGGGAGCGATGTCAATTTATTATTTTATATTTATAACGCACGGGGAGCGCTGTCGATATATTATTTTATTATTCTACAGACCTTTCTGACTACGTCTGTGAAAACCGTTCAATGATACTCATAAAATTAGTCGAGTTATGGAAATTATAAGGAGTACGCTCGGGGAGCGCTGTCAAGACGCAACAACCTTGAACGCGGCTTTCGCGAAACTATAATTACGAAAACCAATTGGCCGATTGAGCTCAGATTTGGTATACACCTTCAGTAGACTGTTTCTTAATATTTATTTTATATCATTCGCAGAATGATCAGAAAAATACGAAAAAATGATAATCAAAACATAGCATGCTGCAATTTTATAATTTTGTTTGCTGAATCTACTACCAAACATCACAACAATCATATAGATTAAGAATATGTTTGGTTTTTTTCTTCATATTCATACGACGTCCGCAACACTGGTCGCCAACTGGGGGGCCTTTCCGCGCACCGTTGTGACCAAACGTACAAGAATTTATGACAATTCATTTTTTTTAAGGGGAGGGTAGAGGCATACACTTTCGAAAAATCGATTTTTTTTGTCTTTTCTTATAGTTAAATATTTCAAGAATTTAATCCCAAAATTTCAAGTCAATCAGAGTAAAACTCTCGAAGTTATTCACTATTTAGTCCCGCTCCTCTAACACTGTAGCTCCGACAGCTAAAACTTCAAACGCGTTTTTCTCGAAACCACTTTTTCAAAGTCCGCGTTCACTGCCATTTGAAAACTACATGACCGATTTATTTCAAAGTCGGTTAACACTTTCTACATATAAAATACCTCCCCCCAACGGTTAGTTTCAGATTTTTTTTACATTCAGGGGGTTTTCCACCCCCAAAATGGCGGAGTTTTTCGTGAAAAATAGCACTTTTCACTTTACATGACCATTAAAAATTTAGAAATGAAAAAAAAAAATATCAAAGACAGTTGGGGGGAAGGATTTGATGATACTTTGACTAAATTTTAATGGTACTTGATTTCAGATAATTTCTAGCTGAGATACAGTGAACACCGCAAATCGTGTTTTTCCAAAGGCGTTCTTGGAAAAGCTTTGTCACCGGCTTGTTTGTGGATATTTTCGCGTGCAAATTTCACGGAATGTTCTTGAAATGACACTTAACAATGTACAAAAGGTTTCGATAAATTCATTCTATCCATATAGATGAAAAAAATGTGTTTTTTTTCACGCTAAAACCCCTACCCTCCCCTTAATTCTACATATTATTGAAGGAGCAATAATATGTAGAATTTACATGTGTAAAAAAATTCAGCAAAAAACCTCGAAAAGTTTAAAAGTTATTTCATTCCAAAAATCACCTCCAAAACAGCGCTCTGGACAAGACTGACTTAAGGGAGGTTTCTACTTTGTCGGGCCAAAAAATGTTCGATTTTTCACAATTTTTTATGCCGAAAATATTGAATGTAGCATGTTGAAATTTGGTATGTTTACTAAGCGGTCTTTATTGGACATGATAATATTTTTTTAAAGTTTGGCAAAACATGGTACAGGGAGTGGGAGGAGCCATGTACGTCAGAAGCCTGAATTAGAAGGTCCGAAAAATCGTTTTTGTTAAATAACAAATCGATAGATAAGCTATCCATGAATATATTTACAAAGTTACAAAGGCCAATTGTAAATATTTTCTAAGGTACAAGGCCAAAAACAGAGAAGCGATTGATACTCCTATTGAAAATTTTGAAGCGCGGTTTCTCCCGTTTTTATTTTCACGCTTTTTCCAAATTGGCGGGCGTGCTAGCAAAAAAACTAAACGACCTATTGAACCAAACCAAAGTTTATTTTTTTCAGTATGCAAATCTCTTCTGAGTGAATTAAAAAAGTCTTTGAAAAAATCATTTTCAAACATTTTTATCGCACGTTAAAGTGTGTTTTTCAAACACATTTTTTTTCAAACCTGAGAAAAGTAGTAATTTCACGATTTTTACAGCTTTTTCTAAATTCACCCAGAATAAAAATATACGACAATGGAAAACTTTATAGGTTTTTTTTTTGTTTCAGTCAATAATTACGAGCTGCATCTTTCCCTCCGCTGGGGACTGCAGTGGCAAGACGCACTGGGAATCGTCTGATAAATCTGCAGTCATTTATTGTTTCAAGTTGAACATTTTTTTAAATACATTCCAAATATACATGAAAAGATACCTCAATGTTTACCGGGCTCACTTGTTTTTTTCGCTTCTAAAAAAATTCCTGAAAACACGCTTTTTTTGGACCTTGTAATTCAGGCTCCCGCTTTAATGGAAAGTTCGAAGTGTCGTAACTTCTATGCTTTGGTAACTGACAAGATTTTGTTTTCATTGGATTTACGGGGAAAATCACAATTTTTCGCTAAGACGAAAATTGTATCGTATAATTTATCAAGATCTCTTATGCCCCCATCGAAAACAGATTTGCCTTCACCGTCGCATGTCACCTACGAATCCATAAAACTTTTATACGAAACTTGACCTTGTAAATTCGAATCGGCCGACCTATGCACAAATGTACAGTTAGCGCTCAAAGAGACAAGGAAGAGCACCCCTTCAAAGTCAAGCTTACTAAATTATAAATTGGCGTACATATATGTGAGCATATACTTTACGCGACTTTTTTTACCCTTATTTCTCATTCTCTTTCTCTTTCGCCCTCTCTTTTGGACGCTCTGGACTCTTGTTCAGACTGCTGACACCAACCTGTTTAGGGGTCTTCTCACTTTAGACGCTAAAAAAGGCTATTTTCATAAATATTTTTTTAAGGTTTATATTATAGATATTGATATAAAAGTTGTTACACTTACTAAATGCACTTTCGAAATACACTTAAAATTTGTATTTATTTATTTGAGTCACTATTTATAGACGAAAATGGTAGTTAAAAAAATATCCTAAAAAATTGTAGGTCTGCACTGTTGAAATCTCGGAGATGCATCATCCGAAACAAAAAAATCAAACGGTTTTAGATTCAGTATGTCCATGGCTGTAGCGCATATCATACGATTTTTATGTATGAAAAAATAAGAAAATGGTGGATATTTTTCGAAAAAAAAAACAAAAAATGTGTTTTTTCACCGTTGTTGGCAAAAAATAGTAAATACCAAGATTTAAAAAAATCCTTAATATGGGGTATAGTTATAGTTGTAAAGAATGTGTGGTTAAAATTTCATAAGGATCGGTTCTGTAGTTTCGAGGATTTTATCAACAAGCCGTCGAAAACGTTGTTTCAAGAAAAACGCGTTTAAAGATTGTTTGGATTACATAAATACATGTAAAAAAATTGTTTTATGCATTTCGAACGTGTATTAAGTGTGACAACTTTTATATCAATATCTATAATATAAACCTATCAAAAAATACATGAAAAGAGCCTTTTTCGCGTCTAAAGTGAGAAAACCCCTTAATGTGAAAGCGCATTTTTCTCCTCTGAAGTATCACACGAGCGATGGAATGATGTACGGAACGGGGCAGCGAAAAGCGTATCCTTGGGACCTGCCAAATTCCAGAACCGCTTTTTTCGTCACAAAATACCGCTGCTGTTACTCGCGCTAGAAAACGCAAATTCCTCACATAAGATAAAACAAAAAAATAGAATGGAAAAAACCTGGGTCGCAACAGTTACCGCCCTCATGACTCGTTTTCCCTTTGACAGATCAACGCAGATCGGTAACGTCAAACGAGAGCGAAACCAATTAAAGCTTTGCTGGAATATCGACGGGACGAGTCCTAGGGTCTGCTGGATTGTTTGTACAAATGTAACGGTCCAGGAATCCTTTTCTTTTCGTCCGCGTGTACCGATGTCGTTTTTGTTAATAAAACAAAACTCATTTTTCTGGCTGCACATCGTTATTTTTAAATCTCTGACTAACAGTAGCAAGGCCGGGGATTTTCAACTTGCGCACAAGTTTCATGATATTTTCAATGTCCTATTCTACAGGTGTTAGGAAGGTCGATGCAAAGCCTTAACAGGGTGATAGGTCACCTCGTTAGGAACGTGAGTTGCCAGGTTAGGAGATTTCCTCCTAGATTTAGGGGTATTTTACCTGGGTTAGGAATGGAATAGGGGGAAAAAACTTGTAGGCGATCTTTTAGGAGAATTCTGAAGCGTGACGATATTGTTTAGGGAATTTTAAATTTCCGAGGTTTTTCTTTTCTCAAAACATGTTAAAAAAAACAAGTTAAAAAAACCAACCACAAGTGCATTAATTCCGAGTGAACGTGAACAAACAAGTAAGCCCAAACAAACGAAAGCAATCATTCATACCTAACTGATACGATTGGGGTAGAATATGCATAAATCGAGTTTCTATAACCGAATATCCATAACTCGAATATCCATAAGTGCCGATATCCATAAGTGAATACCCATAAACCGAATGTCCATAAGTAAGTATAGTATATAACCCAAACAAACCCAAACAAACTGGAACTTTTACCGAGCATTCTCTTTATTAAACATTTCTTAAAATGCTCATCTTTCTTCGTCTTTTCACTCTTCCGCATTTTGTGGCGCTCAGTTCCACTCTATACTTACCTTCAATACTCACTTTTCCTCTACCTCCCGCCATTTCTGGCGCTCCTTTCTACTCTATACTCAACCTCTATACTCACTTATGGATATTCATACTTATGGATATTCGTACTTGTGGATATTCGACTTATGGATATTCGACTTATGCACATTCGATTTATGTATATTCGACTTATGGATATTCACTTATGGATATTCGACGACAGTGACCGATACAAGCTGCGAAACAAAATGTGGGTCGCAATGGTCGTGGCTATAATGCACGTTCGACTCACGCTCAGCGTTGATTGCTGTGACTTTAAGCCGTCGGCTCGTATGTTGAAGCGTTTCAGCTCTCAGAAGATTTATAATAATATAAATGACAGCGATGTTAGAACCCTCGATATATTTCTTGACAATTAGGGCCGAAATCTTGCTATTCATGCATCAGTGAATTCTTCATTGCAATAATTCTTCATTGCAATACGATGGGAAATCCACTCTGTGCTCATTCTGTTCGTCATCGTTTTTGCTTTAAAATGCCGCTTTGTCCATCGTGCTGCGGGCATTTTTCGATTTTTGGCAGAATTTTAAAGAGGGACCATCGATTTTAGCCAATTTTTCCACACTTTTTTAATAAAAATGGAGGGTTTCGGTGGAATTAATAGTGAATTTGTATTCAGGGGGCAAAAATACGAAAAATGGACTTGGAATGGACCATTGACAATAAGTATAAGTTACACTATAGAATAGTTCAAAGTATATACTCGGCTAATAAGTAAAAATTGTAATATTAAACAAATATATGGACAAATATAAAAGCGGGGTTCTTGTAATATGCAAATTCAAAGACAGATCAAGGAGAAATAGATCCAAGGCTCTTGGATCTATTTCTCTACTTCTCCCTTCAAGGTGAAATAGATCCAAGGCTCAAAGACAGATTACCATACCAAGATAAATGTCTTTACCGATCGTACGTTTCACCTAACTACAACAATTATTTCCATTAAAAAAAGCATTCATCTTCATCTATAATTCGCACAGATCGCAGCAATCAAGTTTGAAAACAAAATACTCAATACACAAGCCGGAAATGAATTTTAAATAACAGCTATTTGACAACATTTGACCAATCGCGAAAATTACCCTTCATTTAGAGCACTGTTCAGGCCAGTAGCTCGGTGAGGGCTATTTAAGAGATTTTTAGGGGGGACCAGCGATGGTCTAGGGGGAAGCCGCCAGAACCATCTGGCAACACTGTTAGGAACATATCTATCCTAGGTTACCTTAGTCCGAAGTCTAAGGATTTCGAGTTTTCATGGTAAGTAAGATTTTTTGAAAATTTCCCAAAATCAGGTCCTAACTCCTTCATAATATTCAGACAATAATTGGTAGCTCAAAACTTATTTGCGTTTTAGCTTAATGTGTATTCAATTGACAAACACCAATACAATCATCTGTATTCACACAACTAACTAAATGGGACGTGTTGAATAATTAAAAACTTGTCAAAAAATAAAAAATACCTTTTGTGTTGATGCGAGTTAGAAAAAAATAGCGTTAACATAAGAGGTAAACGAGTTGGAACCTAATTTTGGGAAATTTTCCAAAATCATACTTATCATGATAACTCGAAATCTTTAGACTTTCGACTAAGGTAACCTAGGTTAGATATGTTCCTAACGAGGTGACCGATCACCCCCTTAAAGGTTTGCATCGACCTTCCTACCACCCCGTATAACTTCGATTTTGTTAACTTTTTAAATCTTACATCCGCGGAAATGATTTACTTAGATTCACCATTTGTGGTACATTTAACCCGTGCTCGTTTGTAGTAAATATATATTTATTTACTTCTATCACAATGTTGATTAAACTTAAGGGACGACACAACTTTGACGAGCTGAATGAAGATCGTTTTACCGAATTTTTTTGGTCTACAAGATTATTTATTTGGGATTTGGAAAAAATATATGTAGTTAAGCATACATTGAACTTACTTCGTATGAATTTTTATTGTAAAACAATTTAAAATTAACAACGTTTTTGAGGTATAATAGAGTCTCTGCATACAAAATGTGGTCCAACGGCCGAATCGATAACTTGACAATGGTTGGTCTGAAGTATAATAATAAAAACGTTTTGTGATATATATATAAATGTAGTTCTCTTTGTAGGTAGCCCCTTTTTTTCAAAGACAAAAAATCACAAATTGGCGAGTGTTAAAAAAGTGTAATTTTGGCGAAATTTTTACTTATATTCGGGCGCTTAAAGAATCCAAAATTAATTTAAAAGAGGCTACGTATAACGATAGCGACCGCAATTACGGAAAGTTCGATTTTTTTAAATTGAACATCGGACAATTATCGCTAAAGTTATGATTCCGGCCAGGTTGAGAAAAGTCGTGTCGAGAAAAACGTGATTAAAAATTTATTATACGTTATCCGTTGCGTTACCTGCTCTCGCTAAATCGTCCGTAAGTTAGTCAATTTTCAATATTTGAACTTAAAATTTCTTTCACATATTCTTGAGTATATACATTGTGAGAAAATGCAAAAAAAAAAACGATTTTTTTTACCTATGGCAATGGGATCCCCCCGTAAAGGAATTGTTATATTTAAGGCATATCAGTAACTCAAAATCAATTTTTAATTAATGTTAGCTGTGAAGAAATCATTTATTAAATTAAAGAAATATTGTAGTCTTTATTGATCGGCTGAATGATTAATTAAAATGATAACAAGAGCTTGCTATGCACCATATTCTACAGGCAAACAACAGATTGTGAAGTCACTGTATAAATAAATAAATTGTCACTAAACCTATACTTAGTAACTTTTGTACCGAAATGGAGTTGTTATCTTAAAGTGTAAGTTGCCAGTTTGAATCCTCCATTTTATAATGAGAAAGTCTGATACTTTATGCACAAATACCAAAAGCCGAAATATTTGTTGACAAAATTAATGAGGTGATTGGACTTGAATAAAGTACTATTAGAGTCAAACGCATACATTTGTGGATTAGAAGAGATACTCTTTTTGGACGAAATTGAAAATTCGGCCGAGTAAAACATACGATTTCAGTGCGGTACATTAAAAAAGTCCATTAAACTTTGATAAAATTCAACTAGAGTCAAGTATATGGTTTTTGTTAGAATACGATGTAATCAATTGGTACAATTGCAAAAAAAATACATCTTTCAACCGAATATAAAAAAACAGGTAGACCGAGATAGATTTAAGGCAAATTTTATTTGATTCCTACAAATAATATCTCTATTTGTTGTAAACCACGTTTCAAGCTTCGTTTTATTAGTATAATTATCGGTGAATACTTTTGCCGTGCGTGGAAAATTATCAAGGCAGCCCTGATAAAGTTAGGTGTCTTCAGGGGTTTCAATATGGGGGCTCTAGCAAGGATCTTCACAAAACTGCACAACTAGCTTATGATTGGGCGACATCAGGTTTCAGTGGCTGAACAAAAAAGGCTTCAGTACAAAAACCGGTAAAGGATTAAGGGGAGATATACACCTAGGAGCCGGAAAAAGGTCATTTTTGTGAATTTTTCCATGGAAAACTATATGAAAATTCGGATTGGGGTTTTAATTATCTAAAAGTATATACATTCAAAAATATGTTTAATTTTTTTATTTAAAAATATCAAAAATATACAAGGATATTGTATGATCCTTAGAGCGTCGTAAAAAAATCAGCGTATACGGTACCCACTAGCGTTTCTTTAAAAATCATCTGAAAAAAAAACAAAAAGATTATTAAATTAGATAGTATAATCTAGTACTTGTCATAGCCAATTATGAAAATATCGATTTATGACAAAATGGCGGACGTTTGAACACAAATAGTTATTTTTGGCCCAAAAATTAGTTATTACTTTGCCTATAAAACAAAAACTAAGTAACAGAAAAAAAATCCTTTGGCAAGTACTAGATAATGGTGTATAGAATAACCACAAAAAACCTCAAGGCAAACGGTTCATTGGTTTTCGAGAAATTTTGGGTACCGATTTGAAAAACGTGGTTTTGGAAAAACGCGTTTGAAAATTTGGGAATGAATAAATCATGAAATTTGTCAACTTACATGGAATCATCAATACCAGGCCCATAATGTAGGCCTTTTACGGTCGACGGAATGTTCATAGCTTCTAAATCCTCGACCTCGACCATCTAGGTGTATATCTCTCGTTAAGTCCAACATTATTAGGGCACCTCTTCTGAAGTGATTAGACATTCAATCAAATTGTTGGCAAGAAAATATTCAAAAATACGACATGAAAAAATTATCTTCGCCGCGTATAATACATATGTTGAGGTTTTTTTCACCGCCGAATATTAATTTAACATTACGTGGCCTGAGTTCAAAGAGCTTGATAAAAAAAATCATCTATTTATCTATTCACATTTTAATTCGCCATGATTTCGCCTTTTCCGGTGAACTTTGAAAATTAGTAACGGTCCTTGTCGGCAGAGACTCTTGCGCTCTTCCTCCCTGTTCGTCAATGCGTCTGCCTCCGGTGCGTAATAAGCCAGGCAGACGGCGAAGATCTGAAAAGGAACAAAAAAAAATTCTCTCGATCCTTAAGAATTTTGCGGGCCTGGAGATGGTTACGACGTACTCACCACCGGAAGTGGTATATACGTGCATAAGGGCTGGAAAAAGAAACGAATGAGGGAGTTCGTGGAGGCCCACAGCCAAGAAGCCATGTTCCACTTTGCCCATGGCGCTTCCATAAAACAATTACACTAGCTTTCAGTGCCTGCGGGCGTTTTGCTTAATGAGAAAGCAGGGCACATGCGAGAAACGGCGAAGCACAGACGATGACGACTATCCTGCATATACCTGTATGCACACATGGGCACAGGCTTTTCAACGTGAAAAGGGAGAGATTCTTATTCGTGTATTCCTTCTTTCGAATTTGGTCTATGGGTCGATTTGGCCTATTCATCTTTATGAAAGACAGTATGAACTAACGCAGTGTTGGCTATAAAATATACAAAGGTGATTTACCTTCGTTTCACCGTTCTATTTTAAAAATATTTCGAGACATAGCATGCAATCGCTTCATTTTTTATTACCAAAATTAGTCTCTACACGTGATTTTTACTTTCCCAAAAAAAAATAAAACATACACTGCGACCTCTATTACCGGGACCTCCACAGATGCACCAGTGGAGGTCCCGATGTACAGCCCCCACTATGCGTCGAATATCGATCGAGGTAGCGCATGGTGGGAGAAGCGCCAGCCACTAGCGCGAGGCTCGAAGCATGCTAGACAATAAGAAAGAGCTTTGAGGGGTACTGCAATCAGCTGCGCAAAGTCCGCTTGAGTGGATGGTGCGCAACCTCCACTTTAGCAAGTGTGATGTGGAGCCGGTCCTACTGCTGTGCCGATAATCGAGGTCGCAGTGTAAGCATCTCGTTGGCTGATTACATTTTCCGGTATTATAATAGCTGCTAATAGATAAATCTACTCTTTCAAAAGTTATTTACAGTCAGAGTTGAATTTATAGTAAATTGCAAGATTTTTACACTGTTCCGGCGAAACTATCAGACTTATCACAAAATGCCATGGAACGTTTTTTTGTAGATTATTTCATTTTCTATGAAATCATGTTATTAAATAATGGAAAAAAATGATAGTTTGAACGGTTTTGCAAGTTCATTTTTTGGAATCTATTTCCGTGAAATCAATTGTTACATTAACCATTTTTTTTCCAAACTAGCTTTTATTTAATGTACTAAAAAGTAGAAAATAATTTTTTTACCAAGTCACCTATATGTGACTATAAATAAAAGCTTAGGGCGCTCAACTTTTTATACGTTTAATAAATTTGATCAATTCAGCTTCGTTAATCGTATTTTATTTGGCACAATAGTGGTTAGAGAAATTATTATCACACGTTTATACACAGTTTCAGGATTTTTATTTAAGAAATCTAAGGTTGTTTTACAGTAAATTAAATACCATTGATATGTTAAAGGATTTATGTAAATTAAAGATTATATCTCAAAATTTTCACATTCATATTTTTTACTTTTTATTACATTAAATAAAAGCTTATTTCGAAAAAAATGTCTATTTAAATTATTTTCTACTTTTTAGTATTTAATTGATTTTACTACAGCTCTGAAATTTTTGCAGAGGGATTAATCCTTCAAAACGAACTGATGTTATTATTGCTTGAATGACAGGTGGTTGTAAGATATATTATTTTTCCTCTATACATCTCAATTGAATAAAGATTTGCTAAGATTCTACTATTCTCGAGACATCTGAAATTATTATTGATCGAGGTTTAAATGATTACGAATATAGTTGTAAAAAAGTTAACTATCCATATTTTGCGATATCTTTTTTTTGTACCCGTAAATACAGCATTCAAATAACGTTCAAGTTGTTCCTTTTCGTGTAGATCGACCCGTAGATGAATATATTTATGTATCCATATATATTTGTAAACATATATCTGTGACATTCCATACCCTCTCGCTGTGGCTACTTTTTATCATTTTCGTCTTTCCTCCTTCAACCCGTTGACTCATTCCGCAGACTGAAGTTTCCATCACATCGGTCGCCTCCTCTTCTCGTGTTGGAGTACCATTTTGCACAACACCCTACTAGCTGTATAGAAGGCGCGCTGCATGTCTGACAGTATTTCTCCTGAGGGCACTTCACCGAGGCGACGAATTGCTTTGAGGAATACTGAGCACACATAATTATGAGGTTCGCAAGGCGAATAAGTTGAACAAAGAAAAAGTGAGCAGGGTGCCAGGATCCCTGGCGCGATGTCTATTTTGTAGACATCCAGAAGAACATAAAAAATGCTAGTTACTCAAAGAATTTCATAAATTGATATACTCCCCTCCCTTAAATCAGTTTTAATTAAGGGGGAGACACCTTTGGGCTAGAAATGTTTTTGCCGATTTTCGTGATTTTTTTAAGCAACGATTTCTTCACCTTTTTGAGACTTAGGGTAAGTTTTACTACTACTTTGGCTGCTGGGTGGTATTTTTTAAAAATTAATCTTTGAATTGATGGCGCAGGTATGGCATGAAGTATAGTTAAAAAACGAATCGATTGATTTTGATGGAATTTGGTGTAAATATTTCTAACCTTATTATCTAAAACATGACCCTAAATGTTTTGGAAAATAACAAATAAAAATGTTTAATTGCAAAATGTAGCCTTTCTCGGAAAATTCATTCTTTGAGTTTCAAAGCATACCATTTCATCGATTTCCAACATTTCTCACTTTTTCTTGGTTCATATTCTGCGTATGAATGTTAAGGGGCCAGTCCACTTTGAAAATTTCAACAAATCGAAAGCAAGCAAGACTTGAAGAAATCGACGATGATGAGCAATCAGAAGGGATTTTGTACGGCGCAGGAATTGCCGATTGAGTTTAGGTAAGAGTTTTTCGTAGTATAAACTTCAAAAGCGTTTTTCTCGAAATAACATTTTCAAAATCTAGGTCCGACGTATCTCTAAAACCAATAAACTGATTCTCTTGAAATTTGAACCACATATTGATGGTTTTAAAATTTTGATTTTTACGCTTTTTTTGCGAATAACTGCGAAAAAACGCGTTTTTTTAACTTTTTTGTTTTTCATCTGCCATTTTTTTATTTTTTGATAAAACTTTATATCCGAGGGTCATTTTGTAGCTGGTGTCATACTGAATCTAATGGACTTTGATTTTTTTCTTTCAGACAAGCCGTTGCCGAGTTGTGATGGAGCTACCCATATAGGGTCGCCTGTCGTAACAAAAATGCCAGCATTCAGCCATTAAACGGTTTGCTGATAATCGGCCAATAATTCGTCGACCAGCATTGGGGTACTGTAGGCGGATGAACGGCTTGCCAGATCTATGCCAGCCATTCGTGGGCCAATACTATCGCACCGATAATATGGCGATCAGCATTGGGGTATCGTAGGCAGATGAACGGCTTGCCAGATCTATGCCAGCCATTGGTGGGCCAATACCATCGCACCGATAATATGGCGATCAGCATTGGGGTATCGTAGGCGGATGAACGGCTTGCCAGATCTATTCCACCCATTGATGGTTTGTTTTTGGGCGTTTTGCAAATGCAGGTCGTTAAACTGTAACACGTAAAAACAAGGGATAAGGTTTCGAAAAGCATATCCTATTGATGAAGCTGAAATTTTGCACCGACCTTCTTTTCAATATTTTAAGAGAACCTTTAAAAGGATATTGGCGACTAGCAATAGTTTTCGATATATCGGATATTGAAAGTTATTTATTGTACTGCGCTTCTACTATATTAAATAAATCCAAACAAAGCCATCCCACATGGCAAGTGATATGCACATACGGGCGAGCACTGTTTGCCAGGAAGCAGCGCGGCCGGAGGAGTAGGGGGTATCTATGGGGTATATAGATATACTCGTATGGCGTGAAATAATAAACTTTACAATGTGATGTATGGAAAACTATTGCTAGTCATCAAAAATCCGTTAACGATTTCTCTTAGGATAATGAGAGGAAGTTCGGTGCAAAATTTCAGCTCGATCAGAGGAGTATGCTTTTCGGAACTTCACCCAAAACGAGCGAGTTATTTTTACAGCCTAAATGGACTAAAAAAACTGTCGGTAAACTTTAATGTCACGAATAAAATTATCGGCATAAAAGTAAGGAACGAACAAACGATGGGTTCTGTAAGTGTTAAAATGGCTAAGTGGGTAGGGCGCTCGACACTAGAACGAAAGGCGCAGGTTCGATCCCGATGAAAGGTAAAAATTTGAACAATGCAGAAACTGTTTTTAATGCAATTATTCTATGTACATGGACATAAGTAAAGCATAAGAAAACAAAAAAGATACTACTAGAATTTTTATATTCATAATTTGTCAATTTTTTGTTTTTCATTCCCGGCAGAAGATCCGGCAGCCGTTGCTGGGCCAATATGGGCGTATGATAGTTGGCCCAGCCTTAGCAGCCATTCCTGGTTTACCATTACCAACCATGCATGGTGCGGATCTGGCCCGTTTGTATAGCCATTACCGCGCCATCGTTTGTTCTCTGGCAACCAGTCGTGGGCCATTACTGTGCCGATTGTAAAACCCTATTTGGGTACCTAGCCCACCTATTTTTTAGGCGTTACGTTAAATTATAGTTTTTGTACTTGAAAATGAATAAAAATGAATTAAATTTTTTGATGTATTTCAAGACTTTATTTATCAAGCCCAACAACTTTTATATTCATATCTTTTATAAAATCCTTAAAAAAATCGCGCAAATAGCCTTTTTTCGTGGCTCCAAAATGGACTGGTTCCTTAATGAAAGAACAATGTTCGTTGATTTTTTTTCAGATGAATTCCGCCAACGCTACGTGCCACGCCGTCTGACAACATCCGCCGCAACCCGTTTAGAAAACCATGCCGTACTTCCGCCACTTTGAAAGATTATTTTTTAAAAATACCATGCAATAGACAAAAGTAGTAATAAAACATACCCTAACAAGGAAAGGTTATGAGGTCGATCTCTCCGATTTCGATGAAATTTGGCATGCTGGTACAATGGGTAAAAATAGGCGACACGTATTTTTTTGATACCTGCGGAATCCGATTTTAAGGGTTGAAACGCACCCTTGAAAATGGGGGTGTTTTTTGTTTTTCGTCGATAACGTTTTAACGGCACGAGATATTTAAAAAATTCAAATTGCAACAATGTTTCTTTTTTCGTACACTATACATTGGAGATGAGAACGATAATGTTATCGACGAAAAACGAAAAACACCCTTATTTTCGAAGGTGCGTTTCACCCCTTAAAAATAGGGTTCCGCACATATAAAAAAATACGTATCACCTATTTTTACACATTCTACAAGCATGCCAAATTTAATCGAAATTGGAGAGGTCGACCTCGCAACCTTTCCTTGTAAGTCTAAAGGAAGGAAAGTAACTCATTCCTTTAAAAAAAAACGCTCATTTTCCCCCTTCATTCGTAGTTTTTCACGTTTTGGTTAAATATTCACAAACCGCTCCTACGATCAATGAATTACGAATTTCCTCGTCAACCGACCACGAAGATTTTGCTGGTAATGAAAATTGCCGACACATCAACGTCCATTCTCTTCATATGTCTTTATTGATACATCTGTAGAAATTAACAATCTAGATATTCCTTTTTCCGTATTTCCTTTGGTTTTCGTGTACTCTTACAATTATTATATTTCGTAAAATCTGCCGAGAAAGTCAAGTTGCGGTTGATTTTGAAGTATCTTTTTTTTTGTCGATACCACACTCGAATTTGCAATGTCGTTTCGCATGTGTCGTAACAAGAAGATCTTTGATTTTTTAAATGATGCATCTTTGATGCATTCTTATTGAGCGCGATTCGCTATTTAAAAAAAAGACATCAGCACAATCTGACGCGCGCGAAATTCACAAACATTCAACATTTCGTAGGCCCTATGATCTATATATCACAATCATCATTGATGACGAAGAAACACTGACGAAGCCCGTCGCTATGGAAATTCCAAAAAAGCGAGAAAAAATAGACGAAACACAGTTGAAAAGATTCTGCCAAAATGGTCCCTCGTCTTTTCAAGCAAACAAAGAAAAGACTTTTATAATATTCAGATATTCCCTTTGTATCATATTAGATGACTATTTTCATTCCAAACTTATCGAAATTAATTTTTTTTAACGTGCGTAATCCCCGAGTGTTTGTATAGCTCTTGTTTTGCTTGTAACTTTTATGGCTGAGAAAATCACCGTTTCACCAAGTTCCACGAGAAACACATTTGAGTCGGTCGAACAACGCTCACAACGAATATATAAAGTTCGTCTTGAAACTTCAATCGTTATAATAACCGTTTAAATGCGATAGAGTGAACTAGAAAGAGATAGAAACTGGAGAGGGGGGGGGCGTGGAAGGAAGTTCGAACAGTTGTTATGGCTAGGTACAGTCGTCAGAAGACGGGACAAAGTCTACAGTACCCTCCACTGTGTCCTTGCAATTGCGAAAGTAACTGGATAGACGTGAGCACCTTTTCCTTTAAGATATATCGAGTGCTTGCAATAAATCATCGCTTGTGCTATCAGCGTAGAAAAACACTTATCTTTATTCAAAGTCTTGGGCAGCAAAAAAATTAGCGATAATTGCTGGGGACATATAAAAAATTACTTGAATGCAGTTCTGCATTTTATCTTATCGGAATGTATTCGGCACCCTTCTTTCTTTATGTACCTGTACGTGTATGTGTATATATGAGGTATTCCACGTGAATCCGGTGGACTTTCTCCCTGACCCCCGCCATATCGATCTATTTTTTAAAATCTGATTTCATTGAGTCTAAAAGACACCCTGATTTTTTAAAACATTTTTCGAAACAACCCGCACTCAAAAAAAAAATTCTCCGAAAAAACGCCCCGATTTAAAAATCTGAAAAAATTCCCAAAAATGCGTGATTATAAGTAAAAATTTTCAAGCTATGACCCGCCGTGGAAGTATGATTTTTTCTGTGCTGTCTGAGCAACTAACGTTTAAAAAATCCGAAAAATTCAAGAACTGCTTACTTCGGGCGGATACTTAAATATTTTTATACCCACAATGAATTTTTTTGACCATTTTTTGAATAATCACAATCATGGACGTTGAACCGTTAGCAGTCAATTTTTTGGATTTTTTAACGTTAATCGCTCAGAAAGCACAGAAAAAATCATTCTTCCACTGCGGGTGGTAGCTTGAAATTTTTCACATCTAATCACGCATTTTTGGGAATTTTTTCAGATTTTTAAATCGGGGCGTTTTTTTTTTCGGAAAACATTTTTTTTCACTAAGGGTTATTTCGAAAAATGTAAAAAAAAAATCAGGGTGTCTTTTAGAGTCAATGGAATCAGATAAAAAAACAACTCGAGTTCGCGGGGGTCAGGAAAGAAGTCCACCGGCTTCACGTGGCATACCTTATATATATTAAGGTAGCACAATTTTGAGCTCTATTTTCTTTTCCTTTTCCTCTTCACCCAATTATCTTCTTTAAAGGAATACAAAAAAGAATGTCGCGGAAGCTGCGAGCCGTCAAAAAATATTCAGAGTTCGCTCAAGCCTTCGAAAAATTCACATTATCATTAAAAATCGATTTGTTTTCGTCCACTTCTCACCCATAAATTTTACGCTTTATAGTTTTGAAATTCACCTCGTGAAAGCTGTAGTCGGCCAATGAATATTCAGTGGTCGCTCAAGGTTTTCGAAATTCAGAATTTCCGCCAAAAAATAAATCTCGCATGCACTACAATTCCTTGCAGCATAAAGAGAAAATAAACAGCGAAGTGTTACATTTTCTGAATAATTTATTATAATAATTTGTAACAAACACCAATTAGACGAAATGCGTTATTATGTATTATTGTATTATGGCGTCGCTCGTCAGAGAGTACAGCTACGATTGGTCGGCAGTTTGACTAACGAGACCAACTATGGGACGCATGACGATGCGCGGGAAACAGCTGCCATTTCGGTCCCACGAATAAAACGACCTATAATTTTGCTCAGGGACAAGAGCATTAAAGAATTATTTTACGAGAACAAAGATTATAATTCTTGGGTTAGAAGTGTGAGGTAAATTTGAAAAATCTGCTTCTAAAGATAAACGGATAAATTGTTTTGAAAATTTTACAAAGCGCCAATTTTTTTAGTAAGACGATTTAAAAAATTAGCCACAGTTGGAAATTTTGGAGCTTTTGAGCGGCCACTAAATATTCATTGGCCGACTAGAGCTTTCGTGAGGTCAATTCAAAAATTATAAAGCCCAAAATTCATGGGTGAGAAGTGGGAAAAAATCGATTTTTCAATGAAAATTTAAACCTTTAAGCGGCTTGAGCGACCTCTGAATATTTTTTGACCGCTCGCAGCTTCAGCGACAATTTTTTTTCTTCTTCAAAGAAGTTAATTGGATGGCGAGAAAGAGGAAAAAATAGAGCCCAAATTTGTACCACTTTAATGTAGACATATACATGCATATGTCTATATCCGCGTATAATTTATTCAAGGAAGAGCAGTCGAAAAAAAACGCTGTCAATATTTTTTACGCTCTATGTCCCTTGATGTTGGCTCCGTTTTTTCTGCATTCTGTTTTCACGGGTCAAGGAATGGAATTTGGACAAAACCGTTGCCTTAAAACATTTCGACGATTCCATCAGATGTCTTCATCAACTGATTCAACTAATTGTAAGTAAAGAAATGAGTCATACCAGTTGCGGATTAATTCTTGCTGAAGTAAATGAGTGCTCGTAGTATCGCATCGTACTATACTCTCATAGTTTTTCGCCAATTATGTCGAATGATATGTACAAAAAAGTTGGAACAATTATTTACAATGAAACTTACATACACAAAGTTCGACGATATCATTTGAATTTTTTCGCCTTTTTCCACCATAGGAATTATATCGATTTGATATAGGATATCATTAATGTATACATTTATTGATATATTATTTGTAGGCATTTATCATATACACCTAGATCTTGTTTTTTATTCGATATAATAAAATACCTAACATCATTACTTTATATATATATATAGCTTGTATTACCAGAATGTCCAATCAAAAACGAATTAATCGATCACTGCAACGTAATTTTATATAAAAATGGGCGACGGAGCTTACCGTGTCGCGATAAGCAATCAGCGGATCGATCAACTCGATACCTCGTTGCAGATGATCTTATTTTTGTACGTCTCAGAAACGGGCGCATTTTTTTGGTTGATTTTCGAATTGACATCTACAGACGTTCTCGAGTTTGCTGGTCCTACGAATTCTTAAATCGGAGTCGTTATGATTACTATCGCAAAAAAGTAACACTCGCACTTCATTTTTCACGTTAATTCAAAATATTATTTATCGACCTTCTCGTTGCAGTATGGCCACCCCCTCTGCCTCTCTCTCTCTCTCTCTCTCTAACACACACACACACATACCCACACCCACATGCGCGCGCACACATCCCCACACAAATGCACACACGCCCATCTATATAGCCGATGGACCACGCAATTAAACACCGAACCGTTACCTCGAACCACGTGTCTCAACGAGCTAGAACATCATCCGAAGAAGGAGAACAACGGGAAGTAACGTCGCAGACATTCGGTCTCCGTTACCGTGATGCATTGCAGCTGGATGTTCTTCTGAAACAAATTCCGTGTCATGACCCCGTCGCGATAATACTGGATTCCCGAAAATCATCAGTTGATATTGTTTGACGTTATCAGTATCCAGATGGAACGTCTTCCGAGGATGAAATGTGTGTTATTGGGGCATATAATTGCGCAAAAGTTTGCTAAGTAGCGGACGAAAAAAATAATTAAGAATAAATCTCGTTCATGTAAGAAAAATGACGGTCCTATCAGACAGTACTCGAGTCAAAGTGACTGAAGTCTCTAAAAATGCTACCGATTTCTTTTTGAGGAAAACAAATATTCAAAAGAAATTCGATGCTCGTCTCTTCATAGATTGAGTCGTTTGCGGTCCGTAATACCAGGTGTTTAAGGCGGGAAATTCCTTAAGACGCCCGAAAATGAGTAATTTTTCATGAATTTTTTTTAAAGGCGATAAAATAATCACATAAATTTAAGCACATTTTAACTATCAAGTTTTTTCAATTCTTTTTCACTCAAAAAATTGGCGGCGTTAGAAGGTATTCCTTAAGGTGTCTCTTGAAGAACTGCTCATGTTATAGCTCAAAAAGTTATTAATCGGTCTGGCTGAAATTTTGGGAGGTTTCTCACTATGAATTATTGGAATGATGTACCTAAAGTTTTTAGGTTATGGAGTAAATAAATTACTTTTTTGGGGTAAAAATGGTCGATAAAATGGTCAATAATTTGAAAATTTGATTACAAAACCTACTTAATTTTTAATTTTATACTTTTTTATATTCTTATAGATATATCCTTCCAATAATGTTATAGTGATAAACCTCCCAAAATTTCAGCCAGATCGATCAATAACCTTTTGAGTTATAACATGAGCGGTTTTTCAAAAGACGCCTAAAGGAATACCTTATAACGCCACCGTGTTGTTTTGTTAAAAAAAGAAAAACAAATTTAACACTTAAAAGTTGTAATAAGATAATGTCAAAATTCGAAAATGATGCGAATATTTTATCACCTTTAAGGGGCTACGTGGGTTCAAAAATTTCAAAAAATCCATTTTTTTAATTTTTATTTTGTACGTATTTGTACATATCTTTGGATTTTATTATGTACATATATATGTACACATAACATATCATATATGTGTACATATGTACACATATATTAAATACATATATATAGTGCAATATGTCTAGAATATTCTCCCAAAGTTTTAAGTCAATCGGAATAAAAGTCTAGGAGAGAGAGCCTTTGGGAATTCCTCCCGTTGGGAAAGACCGGCCCGGAGCGACGCAGGTAATCGCATTTTTCTCAAAACACTATTTTTGAATTCGGTGGACACGATTCTTGAAAATAGCATTGACTAGTGATTGAACGAAGGTTTTTTTTCGATTAAAACTAATTTCGCAAGGCTATACGTAGTGTAAATTGCACAAAAAATCGAACTATTTTGCATACAACTCTGCCAACAATTAAAATTTCCATTTTTTTTAATCCATCGTTCAATCACGAGCTATACTTATCTACTAACGGAAAAAAATTGGTTTTTTAATTTCAGATAAAGCTATCGTGAGTTATCCTGACCACCATGAGGACACTTTTTAGGGGTCTCCGGAAACCAGGTCCCACCGGCTGAATTTCTCAAATTTTTGGATAATTTTTTTTTAAATATTGTTGAAATGTTGCTCTTTTATGAAAAAAAAACGTTTTTACAAAATAATTTGTATATTATATTATTAAAAATTAAAGAAAATATGCTTTTTGTTGGCTTCCAAACCCACGCAACCCCTTAAAAAAAGTATGAAGAATAACTCATTTTCGGGCGTCTAAAGGGATTTAGACGCCCTTTAGAGACAAATTTAGTGAAAGAAAAAACTGCTGAGCGGATCTATAACGATCGGTATGCCATGAGGCCTTAAGGAGTTTCGGAGTAATTGACGAAATGTTACGATTTGATTCAAATCACCCTCCAAATTTTAAATCGGTCGTCCACACCGTTTCTATAAAATTTACAATTGTAAAAAGACTTTTGCATATAGGGAGATGCCCATGATGAGAAAACATAGGGAGTACATTTTGACACTGATGACGAAATTGTCATAATATATTGAGTGATTTGACAGCTTTTCATAACATTGAAAAAAATGTTCGCACTATTTCATGCGTAAAACTGCTATTCAGCAACGAACGTAGGCATCCTCCTATGTTAGAAAG
This sequence comes from Ophion slaviceki, assembly GCA_944452715.1. Classification (NCBI taxonomy): domain Eukaryota; kingdom Metazoa; phylum Arthropoda; class Insecta; order Hymenoptera; family Ichneumonidae; genus Ophion; species Ophion slaviceki. Next base: position 21,004,833 of record OX101789.1, read on the forward strand.
TGTTTGTTCAATTGTAAATTTTATATAAACGGTGTAGTCGATCGATTTAAAATTTGGAGGGTTCATTCAGTATACGACAAAGAATTTACTGTATAAATTGGAATCAAATGGTAAAATTTCGTCGATTGTCCAGAACCCCATCAACCCTAGAACGTCACGTTCTGATCTGCTGGACCAATGGCAGATTGCATACTTCCGTAATTTTCCTCTTGATATATTCAGGCTCTACCAACCGCGTTGTAAAATATTCTTTATGAATTGAAAGAAATAATGTTTCCATGATGCACTATCCTTATCCCCGTCAAGCAGAGTCTGGCGTTTCGATTTCATTATTATTAAAGCTGAATCTCTGAATTTCGTTATAAGTTGTGAACGAAATAGAATCGTCGGTCTGGCAAATCATGTCTGACGACCTGGGATGCTAGAAATAGACGCGACGACCTAAAGTTCATCCAGGTTGAACTTCTATGATATGTCACGGGTTAATTTAAGGCGGGATGTACATTTAGACAGGAAAAAATAAGCAATATTGAGGGATTTTTTAAACTAAGAAATTATTATTCTACAATTATCAAACTTTAAGCATACTTTAATAGTATATTTAAGTATACAAAACAATTTTTTTTAAATTAATTCATCATCAAAACGGCGTGGCTGAGGCAGAGTGTTACAGCAAGGTCGCCACGGAAGTTGCGAATCGGCATGCAGTCTAGCTTCCCGTAGATTTTGATTCGCAAAAAAGTTCAAACATTTTTTTTCAGTTAGAACATGTAAAATTTCTATGTGACGGTAATTAAAACGAAGAAAATGCAAATTTAAGAAAACGGCACGCATTTACTTAAAAAAATGAACATTTCTGTAAAATGTGGATTAAAAAAGTAGTTTTTTTTCTCAATTTTTCAAAAACAATTCCCGTCAAGTAGAAGGTACCAATATTATCAATATTTCTACCAAGTTTCAACTCAATCGGCTTAATAGTTTTTGAGTAATCCTTCACGCCAATTTCGATAATGCAGTTTTGAGAAAAACGCGTTTTCAGTTCACGCTCCGAATCCGAGCGTTGAGGCACAGCGTTGACGAGCTGCAACGTTTGAAGTTTTTCGAATGTCGCTTTGAAACTTTGAGAAAATATTCTACATATATAGTTCTATCGTTTAAAGAAAAAAAAAAGAAATCGATTTTTTGATCGTCGTAAATGTATACCCCGCCTTAAGTCACTGGTCATTGCTAAGCAGCCAATCATTGCTAATTAGCTGTTCCCTGTAACTATTCACTATTACGGAAGTATCAAAGTCCCGAGGCTGAAAAATGTATTCATCACTAAAACGGTTCGAACAAATGTTATTCGGGTGGTTAATAAAAATATTTTCACATTTCGTACCATTGAGTATGTGGACACGTACGCTGCTCGCACTTGCATTACTTGGGCTGCACGTGTATAGTCCCGAATCCGTTTGTATGGCCTTTTGTATGAGCAATCGACTTGACGTTACACGTCCCTTTTCCGTAACTAGGCTAATTCCTCCTCTAGGTGAATCGAAGGTAATCGCCTGCAAGAGGAGAATAATTAAAGAAATGAAGAAAGGTACGAGGCGTATCCCTTTTTTCAGTTTAAAGCCATCTATTCTACGATAGAAGTAACTGAAATTTCTGTCCTTCACAAAATTCGACCGTTCCACTTTCATCTCATATCTAATCAATTTTATTTTTTATTCAAGGTTTTATTAATCAGCTTCAACACAAATGTAAAGGAAAACCATAAATGTTCAATTGTCCTGATTATTTTAACATTGTCTTTGTCGAGCTATTGCTCATCCGACTTTTTCGAATCGTGATGGTCTTCGTAGAACAAGTTTTTGCATTGAAAAACAAATATCGCTTAATTACCTGTCGTTCGTGGCTCCAAGTGATCGTTGCTGGTGGTTCGGGTGCGTGCTTGACCAAGCATGTTATATTGATCGTGCTTCCTTTATTTATGTAGAGATCAGGGCCTCCAACGATTTCCGTTATCGGTTCTGGAACAATCCGATGCAAAGGGGAAATCTTTATTTCACGACGACCATCCAACCGAGTGCACACTGAAACGGGTATCGTCATTTCTTTTATTCGGTTGGTGAGTGGAAATGGTTTGTCCTCGCGAGCAGAAAAAAGTCGTGATTTATTTTTTGCACGTCTATGTAGTCCACATCTCTACATCTGTCCATAATTTGTTCGAGCTCTTGGCACCAGAATAAGCTATTTATTGCTATATACACATTGATCTATGATGTTCAATGAATTTCCACCAACGAGACTTTTTTGAGACTATCGACCTGTGTGTGTAAAGATGCATGAAAGCAAGAAATCGCTTTTGGAGATTCGGTATTCTTACAGCAGTGGTTTTGTGATCTCGACTGTCGCAATCATGGTCAGAGAATTCTTTTTGTTGCTCTATTCCTTCGCTTCTCCCATTTATTTTGTCTCTTTCGTGTTCTGGCTCTGTCGTGAAACCAGTTACCCAAAGTACGCGTTGCTATTCCAACGAGACTGGAGTAAATCCCCCTTATTTCCCTCGAACATGTCGTCGAGTTGTCCGCCCCCTTTCATGCTCTTCCTCATTTTTTTAGAACTAGAACTATTCATCAAGAATGCTGACTTTCGATTTTTTGGACATAGCTTTTAGACAATCGGGAGCTTTTCATTTTTAATTCCATTTATCAGCTGGACTTTGTTGAAACAGTAGCTCACAAATTAGATGTGACTTTTCTTCCGCAGCCATGGCCAAAGCCATCATACATTAATGCCAAACCCAATAGCCTGAAATGGGATATGTTATTGCATCAGTGACAGTGATGAGAGATCTTTCTTACATTAATACATGTCACTGAATAATTCTCACCAAAGTGAACGTCTGGAGGATTGTGCCCCACCGCTTTCATACGACGAGATCGTTTCCTGTCAGCCATGAATCTTGAAACCATTTATGCGGTCTGAACTAGGACGACAGATGCCTGAGGTGGTTTTCTGCGGCCAGAGCAATTGAATAAAACGGATTCACCATCGTTCGTCCTTGTCGTCTGAGGTTTTCCACATTCAAGAGGATTTCGGTCAGGGCACGGTGGCTACGGAACTTGGAACGATGCGCAGGTCAGCGGGTTACGAGGATCTCATTCCTGTCACCCTTGTAACTGTGCTATATAGCCTAGGTATAATAAGGGTCATGATTCCCATCGACCATTCTGCAAGCACGGCGTCTGTTCTGGCTCACCCTATATGGGTGATGGGGACCCCAACGCTGTATCCATAGTCTTGATAACGACGTAACTTAGGGGTGCCTAACTGTTCAAGAGTCAGGCATAAGTTGTGAATTACCCTACAAAGATCCACGAAGCCGGTTGGTTCTATTATAAAACCGAAGGGATCAATTCCGAATAAATTGGCAGATGGGATGCAATTACTTCGAAATCGTCTGGCTTTATTCTGCCATTATACAGTATTTCAATGACTTGAGCTACATTTTGACTAGTGTGGTGATATCGTATCTGTGAGTATGAGAACATGTAATTCACCATATAATTAACCAGAGTCGAAGACATGTTGTTCATTCGTCCCCTGCGAAATATCACGACTAATCGTTCTGAGTGATCGTCACCTTGAAATCTCCATGCCAATTGACCCACTCCAGATGGAATTCGACTAACGATAACTATCTCGCAATATTCCGGCATTCTCGCCACTGCCAATCGAAATTGATTGCCTCGAAAATTCCGTGTGTTCCGTATCGTGTAGCGTAGAGTCTCCTCACAGACGGCTCAAGATCTACATACAGTATATTGCACCGATGCAAGCCTCTTCAAGATTATTCGAGTAGCATGCTTGATGGACGCCATGTTCACTCACACCTGCGTATAACCTCTGCAGGCTTGAGACCCGAAATACGTTTCGTTTAGTTCCAACAAGTCATACAAGTACTACCATATGAACGGATACTCATGATACAATAATCAGATAATACAGTAACTAAAACCTATTAAAGAGATTGACGAGTGTGGTCACACATCAATTCTCAAGTAACATTTCAGATTCAAGCGCTGTTAAGTCCGATCCATAGACATCAAGCTAGATATTGCTTGATGTCTAGCCGAACGCATTTGGGTCTTCAGTGTTTTTTTTATCCAATTCATATAACTTGATAATCTGTGGACAACCAATTCTTAATGACTGTTTGTTACATCCGTTGTCTTGTCATGCAAAGAACATTAATAAAACCGCTTAGAACGCTGTTTAAAAAAATGATCGATATTGATGGCATTGCGTACGTTCACAAATTGTGAATACTCTATTCCATCGCTACGATCAATACTATTCTCTAAACAGCTGTCGGAAGATTCAAACTTGTACGGATATAAAGATGCGTCTGTCTCATTGCCACGAGAAGGAGGCAAATGTCCCCAACGCAGTGTGAATAAGTTTGATGACCATTTGATAGATATATTCGAGTTTGAGATTCGTTCGAGTTTGAGATCAGACGATGCGGTAAAGGTACGGAGGGAAGACGTGAAGTTGGTTCGCTGCGCAAAGTCTTGCATCAGATATTTCTGTCTTTTCCAATACAAGAAACTGATCGACATCGTGCTATGGAATTTTTACCATCTGTGTAGCTGCGACTGGTCCTTTATGCGTCCAACATTGAGGGAATAGAGTAACTTAGATTGAGCAGAGGAAGACAAAAGTTTCTACGAATGTAGCTCGTGTTTCGGGCGTACACTTTCGAAACCTACTCAAGCTCGGCCCTCGCACTTGAAATACGTAAAAGTGTAGTATGACGAAGAGTGAAATGCTACGTCTACTTTCGGATATGACAAGGTCGTCAATTCTCCCACATAGGAGCCGTCAAATGCGCTTGCTCCCGCTTAGCTCGATCATTTTTCAAACCATCACCTTCGGCAAAACGTCGTGGCATTATTTTTCACTCTTTATCGTCCTTTTGATAGCAATAGGGCCGTAGGGGAGGGATAGATTAGTACATGAGACTCAAACGAAATCCGGGCGAAGCTGGGTGGCAAAGACTCTTCCCTGTCAGGGTATGACATGATACAAAAATCCTGGGCAGAGTGAATCGCTACGGCATCTTGAATTGGCCGTACAGCTAGGAGCAATCAAGGGTTTCAAAAGCACATCACCCGGCTTAAGAATGAGGGAGAATTACCTAAACAAGAATTATTTCGATCAAAATAATATACCAGATGGGACCACAGACGAAGTTGATTGGATTTGGACGTTCATGAGGTCAGCATGTGCCAATATAGCGGGAAGTACCTACACCTACGTCATTGCAAGACAACATCACAACCGGGTAATGACCAAGTCCAATACAGTCGTCATGGCAAAATCATAGATGCAAGAGCAAAGGTTGCGACAACTTGTACATAATAATGCATAGAAATCTCATTCGAACAGAACACCGAGATCGGGGGCTGCCTTGATAACATACCGTCTCAGCGGTTCGTTGAATTGGCCATATATAAGGGCTAGCAGTGTACTCAAGGGTAAGTTGACTACACCGTCTGAACTCGGTTCCACCTCGGCCTTATGACCCGAGGAGCGCCGTGTAGTAGCGTCCGGCAACGTTTACCGGCTTGGCACGGTCAATGGAAATTAATGAGATCCGAATGCGTGCTCGAGTGTAGTGCGCTATCCAGAGGGATGCCCGGTTGACTATAGCTTTCCAGAGGGACGTTTGACCTCGCGGTCAATGCACTAGCTCTTCCGGTTAGGGAGACAGTGTGAGAGAGATCACCTGGGACTTCGACCCTGGCAAATGGCGCTGCTTCACTTCCATAACGGAACTCATCCTTCGGTTCGCGTATCCTCACGGATACTGCTGAACAGGACCCGTTAACACAAAAGGATCTATACACACGGGACGTTGAGGCACTTGAAGGAAGCTATGAGCCGCGGCTCTCGAGACCTTTCCAAGTACAATCAGGATTCTCATGACTCTCATCGACAGTAAGAAGTCTCAAAGATTCTCCCTGGCCACGTCTCGGAATTGGCCAACAAGAAATTCTACCGGTTTACGTACCCTGACGCGGACCTTTGAATAATACAGTGCTTCTACGAAACATCATTAATCTTTGACGCAATCAATTACACTTCCTCCGAAAATTGAATAGCCGAGGGAACACTTCGCGAGGTACGTGGCAGTAACAGCTTGCCATTCAGAAGATTGGCATATTCTTATGGAATATTATTATTTCAAGAAGCTGTCCATGCGAAATTAACGGAAGTTTCTGCTGTGTTGGGCCAAAAAATGTTCGTTTTTTCACCAATTTTTTATGCGAAAAGTATTAAATATAGAATGTTGATATTTGGTATGTTGATCAAGCGGTCTTTATTGAACATCAAAATGTTTTTTTAAGCTTGACAAAACATGGTGGTGGGAGTGAGAGGTGCCACGTATGTCGGTGCGCGGGCGATGACATTCTTCGCTTGCGGAAGTCCCGGACAGGTGATCTGAAGCAAAAAAATCAACCATATTTATACTTTGTACAATATTGTGTATAAGTTGAACTAGAATCAAGAAGAAAAATTGAAAAATAAAAAATTAGTGAGCGATCGGAAGGAACTTTGGTTTTTTTCCAAAAATTTTCGCAGTTTTTTGTTTATTAAATAATATTATTATTAATATTATTTTAATTTAGTTAGTAATTTAGTTAGTAAATTAATTAATTTAGTTAGTAATTTAATTTAGTAATTTAGTTTATTAAATAAACTTTTCGATATTTTTGGATAATTCTAGTTCAACTTATACACAATATTGTACAAAGTAAAAATATGTTTGAGTTTTTTGCTTCAGATCATCTGTCCGGGACTTCGGACTTCCGCAAGCGAAGAATGTCATCGCCCGCGCACCGATAAACGTGGCTCCTCCCACTCCCACCATCATGTTTGTCGAACTTTAAAAAATATTTTGATGTTCAATAAAGACCGCTTAGTCAACATAACAAATATCAACATTCGATATTTAATACTTTTCGGATAAAAAATTGGTGAAAAATCGAATCTTTTTTGGCCCAACCAGGCAGAAACTTCCCTTGACGTCTTTGTGTTACTACTCAACATCAAACTCCGTAGTATGTACTGGCTACTCGGAAGAAAATCACAGCTGTCACTTAACAATAAAATATTACCATATAAAGCAATAATAAAACCCATACGCACATACGGGATAGAGCTGCGGGGAACAGCAAGCGAGAGCAATCTCAACGTCATCCAACGCGCCCAATCTAAGGCAGTTCGAATAATTTTAAATGCCCTGTGGTTTGTCTCAAATGAAACCATCCATAACGACCTTCAAATAAGCACAGTCCGCTAAGAAATCCACCGATTCAGCACAAAATACCTAGGAAGAATCCACGTCCACCCTAACAACCTCGCCACTCGAATACAGAAGCAAGGAGCTTGAAGTCTCACAAGCCCCTGGATCTTCCACTCCGCTTCCAACAAGATCAAACTTAAAAATAAAATAAAAAATAACTAAACAAGATGAAACGAAACGAACAAAATGCATCAACACACTTGAAGCAGGTACACGCACTCGTGCAACTTAAAAAAAACATATAAAACCCCACTATGTAGATGCGTCAGTGGACTCTATCATATACACATGACCCTTGTAAATACACCCCAATTACTTATTGCCAGGCACATCATTAACAGATTGTAATTTAAAAAATGTAATTTACAAAATAGAAATAAAAATAAATTAATTAATGTTATGACTTGGAATTCAAGATTACATGGCAATGAGGCCAACTAAATGTTGCACCAAATTACAACCCTGCCTCCATTTTACCGTAGACTGATACTGTACACAACCACAGATTCGGCACAAAGTTTTTATCGCTATACTGTATTTTTTAAATTATTAGTCTGATTTCATGCACCACAGCCCTCGAACCATAATAATATAATTCTAGCACACTACTTTTGTCTTGCATGTAAAGGGCATCTCAAAATGACCTGACATTTTAAGTTGCGCGCCATTTTTTTCATGGCGAACATAGAGTAGTAATTTTTGACAACTGGCATCAGGAAATATTGAAGTTTAGTCATGGAGAATGACACGATCAAGCAACGCATAGAAATTGTTATTTGCTGCATTGTTACTGCATAGTTATTGCAGATGAAGTTTCATGGTCGAGTTATCGCGCGCTGCGGCGATGTGAATTGACCACCAAGATCGTGCGATTTGACGCTATTGAACTTCTTTCTTTGGGGTTTTCTGAAAGGAAAAGTGTGTGCGAATGATCCACAGACCATTCCGGAGCTCAAGGAAGCAAGTGGATGCACCATTAATGCAATTAGTCCACAATTATGCCAAAATGTTATTGGAAATGTCGTCAAAAGAGTGAACGTTTCTAACCATTTTTGCACCTTTCATTGAAATAAAAATATTCGTACTTTTCAAATAAATAATACGTTTTATTAATAAATTAAAATGTCAGGTCATTTTGAGACACCCTTTATATATATATATATATATATATATATATATATATATAGGCTTCATGCGACACTACCTTGTGAGGTTATGCCATGTTGTAAAGGTAGAAAAATTACTTTTTTCACAATTAATATATTTTGACCGTGTATCGTCTCACAAATATTCCCTGAAAATTTGAAGATGATCGGATCAAAATTTACAGCTTTATAGGCTGTTATGTTGACGCCTTCCGAAACACTCGGAAAATCGTTCGAAACTTTCAACGCTTTTTTCTCGAGAGTACGTTTTCAAAGACGGCGAGCAAAATATCTCGAAAATTGCATCGATCTTTCTGATTTGTTTTGGCCTTTGTCTAGATATAAAAATATAGTGTTTGATCGGAGAATTTTTTTCCGATGTATGCTCTGATGAACAAAAAATGCCAATTTTTTTCGCAAAAATCAAGACTTTCACTTTAAGGGACAACACCACTGTGACGGCTTCAAAAAATCGATTTTTTGAAAACCATCTAGAAAAATCTAAAATACATTTAAGATTAAGATGTCGTTGGACCCAGGTTGAAAAAATAATTATTTTCGGAGATATTGAATATTTTGTGGAGCGGTGCAGCGCTCCGTGACGCTCGGGGACCCGCGCAGCTGCGCGCTTCAGGGTCGGCAGGTATACCGGGATATATAAATTTGAGCAGAGACGATTTGCTGCAGCGTTGTTTGGGCGGCTTCACGCAAAACAACAACGAAAGCTACAACAAATCAGTTTGGGCAATAGCCCCCAAGTGTCAGTTCGGGAGCAAAAAAATCGTCGATATTACAGCTGATATCGCGGCATTATTATTCAATGATGGCCTGAGAAGCCTCATGAAAGTTTTGGAGACGTTGGGGATAACTATCGGGCCAAATTGTTTCAATTTTTGCGTTGAAACCGACGCAGCGCGGATCGAGCTGGCGGAGCGCTCGCTCACAGACGCTGCAAAAGAGGCAAGAAGAGCCTCTACAAGTTCGAGAAAAGATGCTAGGGACAATGATTTGCTTCTTGAAGGCCAGCTATATGGTGCCGGCATCGCTGATTAAAGGTAAAATTTTTTTTTTCCAATTTATCGCATAAATTAACAAACCTAAAACTTTGAACGCGTTTTTCTCAAAACAACTTTTTTGAGTGCGGCACGCAGCAGAACTCGAGCAATTTTTATCCGATCGACTTCAAATTTGGACTGCATCAATAAAACTAGATTATCTAAAGAAGTACATAGGATTTTTTCGATATCTCAATAATAAAAAAAGTTATAGCCTATTTTCGACGAGAAATTTTGCTCAAAAATCGTCCTTTAATTTCAAAAGCGTGCCTATTTTTTAAACCAATATTTTTTCAAATCCCTAGGTACTTGTCTTCAAAATATCATATTATTAACGAAAACACTCGGTACTTTTTTTCAGATCGACTTTGAAGAGAGTTCTGCTGCGTGCCGCGAACCACTGCAGAGGCAACAGTACCTGACGCGGGAGCTTCCCCAGCGTCACCATGGGGCTTGAAAAATTTGAATTTTTTTTTTTATGTATCTTCAATAAACAACGAACAAAACAAAAACAAACATTTTTCGAATATCTCTTTTTTTTCACACAAAAAAAAATTCTTGAATAATGGCAAAAAATAGGGGGTCACAGTGATGTTGTGCCTTGAACACGCGACAATATTTTTGTTCGTTGTACATCGGAAATTCCTTTGGTTAATCATAGGATAAACTAATATACGAACAAAATCAGTTTGATTTTGTTATATTGGATACCCTATTGGATCAGAAGAGCATTGCTCGCCGCAAAAGACGTTTTCGAGACGTGCTTCCCGGGCATCGGCTGCAAATCGATTATAATTGAATATTTTTACACAAAACAATTACAGAGTGTTCTTCAGATGATACTTTTTTGAGTACCTAATTTTTGTAGAAATTGGTCATGACGATTTTTAAAAATCTCAAAAATGAGCTGTTTTCGACTGGTAAAATTAGGCATAACCAGTTAACCAGTGCCGAATTTATACTTTTCTTAAGTATAGGCCACTTGACTTTGTGCCGCCCGTCCTATCTTAATCACTTGTATTTACCTGGGCCTTTCCCAAGTGGAAAACGTAACTCGTCATCGCCTAGCGACAAGCTAGTAAAGTGATGTTTCGAATCGCCATTAGCTGGTCGTCTTAGCTATTGACTATCCAGCCTTGTAACACTTTGGTCCTCTACTAAGTACAAAAAATTAGATGGTGCCTAGATAGAAAGAAATATCTCACGGCTGCATGATATTTCTGACCTAGCCATGACGTATTTTTTTCAGCTAGTGACTGTGAACAACAAATAAGGTGGCGATTAGAATTAAAAAAAATTGCGGCTATATATATATATATATATTCGTTATTTTTTGCACATTATTTATATCATTGGATCGTTTTACGATATTCTCGGTTGTTTATTAATTAGAGTTATACTTGTGCGGTAACTATATTAATGGTTCAATTTTGAATTATCTCAGACGAACGCTAACGTCGTAACGTGGTTTCGATCCCGGGACCTCTGGGTGATGCGTTATGACGTTGTCCAGTGAGCCAGTTGTACTTATTTAATTTCTGAATTTTGGTATCGTCTACATATGTTACATTACACAATGTTACAAATGTAAATAATATTGTGGAATCAACGACTCAATTGCGTTCGCATTCAGAGCGATAATCGCATTGAATTACATAACCTTTAATTGTATTTGCCCGATAATTTATTCCGGCTAGTGCGGCTGCAGTTGGCAAGTGTTGGCTAGGTCATCGCGGGATACCGACGAGGTTTTTTTTCCAGTCGCAACGTCATTTGTAACTCAAGTTGCTGAGCCAGCCATGAGCCAATCGCTCGATGGAACTACGCGTAGTCACATAACCACACTTTGTCATTTGTGACCAAGATCGGGTGGGCAGTGACCAGCCTAGGGGTGCACAGCCGTAGTTAGCTGGCTAGGTCATGGCGAGATACCTACTTGAGAATTTTTGCATTCGCAACGCCATCTGTAACTCATGTTGCTGAGCCAGCCATGAGCCAATCGCTCGATGGAACTACACGTAGTCGCATAACCACACTTTGTAATTTGTGACCAAGATCAGCTGGGCACTGACTAGCCAAGGGGTGTATAGCCGCAGTTTAGCTAGTGTTGGCTAGGACATGGCGACATGCCCAATTGAGTATTTTTCTCTTTAGCAAAGCCATCTGAAGCTCAAGTTGGCTAGCTACCCATGAGTCATTGGTTCGATGGAACTACACGTAGTCACATAACCTCACTTTGTCATTTGTGACCAAGATCGGCTGGGTAGTGACTAGACAAGGACTGGATAACAAAACATTCACAATATTACTAGCTCATAGCGGGCCAACAATTGGTCAGTTCGTACGAGCTCTATTGGGCGAGCCAGTTACTTCGTCGTAACTCAGACAGGCTAGAACAATTTCTACTCGGGTTTTAGGTGCTTCTAAAATCAACCGCTCCCTAAAGTCCGCCGCCCCTAGGCAGCTGCCTATTCGGCCTATTGGCAAATCCAGGACTGCAGTTAACCAAATATGTAGGATTCACAATATCGAATTAATGCGAGATTGTTGTACAAATCTTCAATACGCATCACTAATTTATGCCTCTGGAAATCTGGAACGGATTGAAGCAAACACCGACGAATTGTCTGGATCATTATAAAACGAGAACAACTTGCCGTCGAACAGATTCCGCTGTGAAAATGACACATCACGTATACGACTGTTGGAACGAGCAAAAATGAAGATACGGATCACGCGGAAGATGAAAAATGTTCGCATGCGATCAGCCAAGCAAATTTTATCGTCGATAATAAGCGGACGACGGATAATCTCGGTGAATTTATCGCATTCGATTATAAAGAGCTCTGTTCGTGGGATGAGAGGGTTACGGAAGGTTGAACATTTCCTACTTCACTAGTTTCCGGACTAAAATGCTTTCACGTACTCGTTCCGTCTCTCTTTCTCTTTCTCTCTCTCGCTTTCTCTCTTTGCTCTGAACTTCATGACATTTCAACCAGTTTTCATCGTATCAGTCATAACCCAGTCTATGTCGAATGGCAGAGATTGGTCCGCTAGCTCGCAAAAGTCTCCAGCATGACGGGGTCCAGAATTCAACGGGATTCCCAGCGTGAAGACGGGATCATATCGAGGTAAATGGGAAGAGCAAATTCTCAATATGGGAATCCTTTATTTCAGTTAAACCGAGTGGAAAGGAGTCTGGCAGTTAGCCAGGATTGGAAATCATACGCGGAGCGCCGTATTGAACTAACGAAACTTTATTTCATCCGGTGGTAGTGGCGATTGTGGTGACCCTATAGGTCCAGTAAGCCGATGGCGTTAATCCTTCAAAAGCAGTACGCTCCTATATACATACGTACGAAACATATATACATATACATACATACGTGTCCGTCTGTATACATGCGTTTTTATCTTTCTTCTCGACGACTGCAGAGCGAGGGGTTGATTTCAGCCCGGTCATCTATAAGTAATAACGACGAGGACAACGGCGATTGGCGCAAAAAAGGATGAAAACAGAAAAATGAAACAGTGTGGAGGAGAGACTGTCTGGAATTCGAGGTTTCCCCGATAAATTTCCAGTAATAGATAGCTTCGTGAAGATCGTACCGATAACCACGTAGCCCAGAATATCCGCAGACCCCCCAGTCGGATGTGAGAATGCCAATGGACCAGGATTCGATAACAATTTTTCGTAACACCTGGTTCTTTTCTTGAGCAATAGCCGCTGGCGTTTCGTTTTTGCTCCCCTTTCTCGCATCGAAATGCGAGCAATGCCGTGGAACTCACGAAGCAACGGCAAATCGTGTGGATATCGGAAATTCTGGCTTCCATATCGACGTTTTCGTTCGTGTTCGTCGTTTCTGCTTTCGACAGATTCGTTGGGTCTCGCCGATCGAAAATCACGTCGCATGTGAGCACAGAGAAAGAGAGGGAGGGGGGGGGGAGATAAAAAGGCAGAAATATGAAACTCGAAAATAAAAAATTTGCACATAGTTACGGTAAACACGTAGACGGCAAGGATGCAATTCGATTTGATTACGTGCCGCTATTTTAATTCTTTTGGACATTGGACCCGCGTGTCCAGGATATAATTAGGATCCTTATCAGCGACCTTAACCCTTCGCGGTCACACTTCCCATTTCGATCACGGTGGTCACACTGGGTTGATTCTACCCAGTCAATTTTGAAACCAGCATTGTGACCCAGATATCTATCCGAAAAAGTCCAAAAAATTGCTAAACATGCTTTGAACATTGTAGATGACGTACGAAAAATTTATTTATGAGAAATGAAATGGCAAAATATTTTTTAAAATTTATATAGAGGTGAAAACTAAAAAAATGCACTTTTTAACAGAAAACATCGTGACCCCGTGAATTCTCAATATTATTACCTGAAATTTGAATCTGAAACTCCTTAAATACAGTCCTTTTGGGGAAAAAAATAGCAGCTTAGCAGGCGTTCTAAAAAAGGTACTTACGCTTTATTCGAATTTCAAACGGTACCTACGTATAGAGGATACTCCAATCTTCGGATAGATGGCGACACAAGTCCCTTTCAAAGCCGGGAACTATTGTGTATTTGGGCCCAAAGTTGATCGACGGGTCGATTTTACCCACGGTGACCAGGAAATGTTAAAAAATCATGTTTTTCAAAAATAAGATTGTATATTTCAAAGATACATCGCACTGTCAAAAGGTACACGGTCATTTTCCGATTCTTCGATCGGGACAATAAGTTAAAAATCCCGACTAAAAAACACGTGACGAAAAGGGCCTGCCTGCATTTGAGAAAGAAATAGCTTTAATTTGTATAATTGAACAAATCTCTACGATCGTATTGCGCTTATTAGGTGACATTGAACATTGTTGGTTTTTGCGATTTTCATACTTTCATCAAATGGCGTGTCATTTTTTGGCAGTTGGTAACAGTGTTACTTCTTGCAGAAACTTGAAAGTAGATTGCATTTTGGAGAAAACGTTGTAACTCGACAACGATGGGGTTAAAACAATGTTGGGGGAAACAAGGTCGTGTTTTGAAAATTATTTTTAACCCTTCCTTCACACACTTATATTTGGCCACCCTTGACACACTGGGTCAATTTGACCAGGATAGTACTTCATCCACCCCTTAACAACACTTCGGTCGGTTTTTATTGAAAAAAATCCAGGATACACTTTAAACATTTCTTAATATGTCTGCATGATTAAAATTCGCAAAATATAAAATTGAATTGTCGTAAAAAATGATTGGAAACTTTCAATTTTGGGCACGTGACCGTTTTATTTTAAATTCGTCCGGGTCAAAAGTGTCCAGTGTGTCGAGGAAGGGTTAAAGATAGGATTTTTCAAAGTCCTTCGATGAGTCCAGAGGGCAAAAATATTCTATTATTATTTTTAATATTTTTTATGTGGTCATCATTTTCGGAAAAATGATCTAATCAATTGGCTTTTCCAATTTTGTCTCCAACAGTCTGCTGCGTAGTAAGATTACGAAGACTAGTTGCAGATATCTCAATAAGAATGGTTAGTAGAAAATCTGAAAACATATCTTCGAAAGTTCGACTATTTTTTAACTGTTCAATCCAACAATACTGGAATTACAACGATTCTCTAAAATATACACTACTCTACGAAAAGAAAAACTTTGCCAAAAAAATCGCAATACTTTTTCTTTTAACACCAAATTAAAGCATGAGCTTGCGTTTTTCAATTCCAGCAAGAAGAAATTTCTACTGTTATTTCTCAATGGATGCATTTCAAATAACAGGTGATTGCGTAAGCGTAAAAAAAGTTTTTAAAAAAGGACCCCTTTAAACGTCATCTAGTGAGTGTAAAAAAGTTGGAGAAAATAAAAACAAAAGATTAAAGCTAGTTTTTTCCTCTTTCTAATGCACCCCGGCTCGTTCATTGACGTTCCAAACATCTGGACGACACAGTACATATACAGGGTGTCCCAGACCTGAATGCGTTCCCTGAAATGGGGGTTGAACTTCTGAGTCGATTGAAATAAGCATGTGTGGGTCTCAGATCAACCCCTGAATTATTATTAATTTTTTAAAGACGGGCCAATCAGGTGCGTCTGATGAGCCAGCGTACATCGGCGAGGGATACGACTGCACGCGCGTATCGCTCACCGACGTACGCCGACTCATCCGGCGCACCTGATTGGCCCGCCTTTAAAAATTAACAATAATTCAGGGGTTGATCTGAGACCCACACATGCTTATATCAATCCTCTCATAATTTCACCCCCAACCCCCCTCATTTCAGGGAACGCATTCAGTTCTAGGACACCCTGTAGAGGGTGTCTCAAAATGACCGGACCATGAAACTTCGTCTGCAACAACTATGCAGTAAAAATGCAGCAAATAACAATTTCCATGTGTTGCTCATCGTGTAATTCTCCATAACTGAACCTCCATACTTCCTCATGCGAGTTGTCAACGATTAGTACTCTATATTCACCACAAAAAAAAATTACGCGTAATTTAAAACGTCAGGTCATTTTGAGACACCCTTTGTTATTTTCATATTAAAATGCATCTTTAATAAATTTGCCACGTGTATCAAACATTCATTTAATTATATTATATCTCTGAGAGCTTGCGTTTTCTCTTCAACGGTTGAAGAAGTTTCACGTAACACTCTATATGTGCCCATCATCCATTCTCATTGGAAAGGTCGTAAGATAAATGATATAATGTTACTTTGTACCAGATACTCATAAGTCGGAGTACAGCTGCAATACGCATTATCGTTATCCGCATCTCTACCACCGTACCTTCCGCTAGCTACTTTTTTTATAACTATGCAAACATCCTTGACCCGAATAATATACATTAAGGCCTTAGGCCACAGTAACGGGTATAAAATCATGTGCGAAATTAACAATTTTTTTCGTATAAAAAGTGATTCACTCATAAATTTAATTACACATCTATTTAGTATGCACATCAAGCTGTTAGAATTTTTTTCGATGTACAAAATGGCCGTCTACTCGAAACTTCTCGAAACACCTTTTTTCCAATTGGCGTGACAAATAACTTCAACAATTTGCACTCGATTTACTTCAAATTTAAAAATTATGTTCCTAAATGCATTTCACAGAAGTACGTACGGAATTTCTGATTAATCGAAAACTTTTCATTTTATGAGCAGTTTGTGAGCAGTTATGACGAAATTTTCCACTGAAAATTCATTTCTTAAGTTCAAATACCTACGACATTTGAATAAAACAATATTTTTTAAATTCCGTACGTACTTCTCCAGGTATTCTAATGTAGATTGACGAGAATTTTTGTAATTTTTTTCAGGCCAAAAATTGTGGATGCTAAATATCTTGCCGCGGAACGCCCAAAAAAAAGATAACAAAAGAAAATATTAGTAGTCAGCCATTTTGTGCATCAAAAAAGAAATATATATTTTCTAACAACTTGATATTCATATAAAATAGATGTGTAATTAATTCTATGAGTAAATCACTTTTTCAGACGAAAAAAAAATTGTTAAATTCGCACATGATTTTATACCCGTTACCGTAGCCTAAGGCTTTAAAAAAAACGGCGAGTTGAAATTTTTTAAGAGTCAGGTCCCGTACAACATAGGAGTACCTACTGGTGTGCTGGAAAATGTATTTCAGCCTCTAGTGTGCTCTCCATACTATGATGTACGGTTACGGGCATACGACGTGGAGCATAAATCATACGGGGTAAAAAATGCTGTAGTCTCGCGCGAGTGGTCCGTTGTAAAATCGATATAGATTTTAACTATAATACGTCGTGTACTCTTTGTGAGAGCGGCGAACGATTAACTCTTCGTTGTTTCACGACGTCGTGTCAATTGCCCATTGCCTGAGTTTCCCACCGACGCTTTGAGGCCCATCGTGATAACGATACTCGAAGGCCTTTGAGCCATTACGACACGGCCGTATAAATGCAGGCTGGTGTTGAAAGTGAGTGCTGGCATAATGTGACATCGTCCCAGAAAGGGGAAATAATATATTTCTCGAGGATCTCCATGTGGATGGTTCGTTGGGTGATCAATCACCGTTTTCCGTCCACACAAGCCGACATAGGGCGAAACTTAGCAGAAGCTTAATCGCTGCCACTTGATCATCCCTCAAGCACTCGAGAATGAAAAATTCTTCATAGCAAATTTAGAAGATTACGCCATCGCCTTCACTCTTCTTTTTGGCTCGCTCTGTTTCTCTCCTCTTTTTTCTCGTTCACGTAAAATTACGTGCTAGGCTGGATTACCGCCTGCCCACGTCGGTAGGTGCATAAAAGTGCATAATGGCTCGCGTGACAACGCGCCACCGTACTTGTCCAACAAAGTACCAAGCACTCTGGCACACGCTGATTTTTATAATGGATTAATATTCGCTAATGATATGCTTTTAATGAGAAATTGCTCGGTGCAGCCTCGTATATTATTGTTGTTTTTTTTTTTTCAAGGAGAAAGGTAACATCGTGCAGTCGACGTTTGGAGATGAAGGAGATATTATTATGGTATCTACAGACAGAGATTTTAGAGCAGAATATTTTATACGTTAAGGAGTTTTGGGATAATGGACTTGATGTGTTACCGTTTGATTCAAATTGATACAGTTCATTCTTTGTCATATACTGAATGCACCCTCTTAATCTTAAATCGATCGTCGACACCCTTTCAATTGGGATGTTGAATAAGTTCTCGCGGTTTTTTTTTCGTGAAAATTAAGGCCGGAGCCTGAATTAGAAGGTCCGGAAAATCGTTTTTTCTATTGCTTAAATCGATAGATAGACCATCCAAGAATATATTTACAAAGTTACAGAGGCCAATTATAAATATTTTCGAAGATATAAGGCCAAAAGCAGAGAAGCGATTGATATTTGATATTAATATTTCGTCACGATTCACGATTTTTTCAAATTGGCGGACGTGATAGCAAAAAAACTATACGACCTATTGAATCAAACCAAAGTTTATTTTCTTCAGTATAAAATCTCTTCTAAGTGAATTAATAAAGTCGTTGAAAAAGTATTTTTTAATAATTTTCATAGCTTCGTTTATTAAATTCGCTAATTTTGCAACTCTCCCATAAAACGTGTAATTATTGAGTAAAAACTAAACCTGTAAGAATATATAGCGATGGATAGAAAAAATATTATCAATGTGTATACGACAGCCAAAGATACTCGAGCTTCTCCATTAGAGTACAATAAGGTATTTCCATCGTTTGCGTAAATAATACATTTGTAATTATCCATAACTTGTGGATCCCACCATATTATGAATGCTGCGTATTTATTAATCTTTTATCTCGTTCTCCATCGTCCAATATTCATCAAAACATCAATATGAACATAATCATACATGGGATTTGACGTACTTCTGTATACTAATTGCTTAAAAATGAATGGTGTTGAAGTTTGCATCGTTGAAATCCAACGAAAGTTCTGTTTTACATTTTTTTCCATATTTTTATTATTATAGAACATCTTTTTTTATAGATTTATATTTTAGATCGCTGTGTAAATATCTTTAAAAACGGTCGAGGCATTTTCGAAGGCACAATCTGCCAAAAGAAAATAAGGGGTTTGTTTTGAAAATGTCAAAACTCTCGTTCGTCGCTTGAGGCAACTCAAATTGAAGAGGTCCAACGTATAGTGCAGGGATCGCAGATGAAATGTAAACTTATAATTAAAATGATAGAATTGCTAGTAAAACTTTAAAATCGGTTTTTCTCGATACTATGCTTTTCAAAACGGTGTACACGATTTCTCGACACCTGATGAACTATATAGTTCTCATCTCCAATGTATAGTGCACACAAAAATAAACGTTGTTGCGATTTGAAATTTTTTAATATCTCGTACCGTTAAAACGTTATCGACGAAAAACGAAAAACATCCCCACTTTCGAGGGTGCGTTTCAGCCCTTAAAACCCTTTTTCAGCCGATAAAGAAAATACGTATCGCTTACTTTTCGGTGCTTTATAACATATCCAAATTTCAACAAAATCGCAGGGTGTCACCTGAGGGATGTTTCTTGTGAGTTATTTGGTAGTTCTTCAAAACATTCAAAACAATTTTTCACACTATTTCGTGCATACAATTACCATTCAGCGATCAGCATAGGCATTTCCCTATGTTAGAAAGTGTCTCTCCAACTATACCTTTTACAGAGACGGTGTAAACGATCGATTTAAAATTTGGGTGGTTCACTCAGTATACGATAAAGAATTTACTGTATAAATTTAAATATAAATGGTAACATATCGTCAATTGTCCTGAAACTCCTTAAGGGGTTATCCCCACTTACGATTTTGAAAAAATCGATTTTTTTTATTGCATTTTTTTGAAGTTTAAGCATTTGAGAATATGTCCTGAAAATTTCAAGTCAATCCGAACAAAATTGACTGAGATAAACTGAAACTTTACACTTCGTGTCAACTGAAATTGAAACTTTAAACGCGTTTTTCTCAAAATGGCATTTCTGAAGTCGGTGACCAAGATTACTCGAACACTAATGAACCGATCTTCTTGAAATTTTGCAGGCTTATTTAATACATAAAAATGTAGTCTTTAATCGTTCGATTTTTTTTTTCGAAAAAAAAAAATGGCCGTTTTATAGCCAAAAAAACGGCCGTTTTTTTTTGTTAAAATCGAACCATTAACTTTGACTGCCCGCCATTTTGTGAGAAATGAATATTTTTTAAAATCCTTCGATTAAAGACTAGTTTATACTTATATTTGACTAACAAGGGGACAGTACGGCAGTCGGATTTTTGTAATTTTTCGTACTCATGGTACGCGAAGGTCAGAGCTCGAATATTAATATAACAAAGCAGTTCGACGCCATATTCAGAAATTTTCGAGAAAATTGACTTTGAAGTTTTCGAGCGCACTCTTATCCCACAAAGATGCAACGATATTCGAACCGGGCTCGTGGCGTACCCGGTAGCGCTCGAGTCTAGTAATCGCGGGGTCGCTGGTTCGAGTCTCACTTCGAAATTTTTTTTTTTTTTTTTTTTTTTTTTCATTTTTTTTAAATGAAAAAACGCGTCATATTTTTAATTATCTCTTGATTATAAACATACATTTTCAAGTATCAATATTTATAACCAACAACATTTTTAGGGTGAAAATGAAAAACGTCGGGTAAGGAATTCAATACTTTATTATTCGGTCTGTATTCGTTTGTTTTATACATCGGGTGTAATGTTACACGAGCCAGAGTGATAACCATCCTAAGAACAAGGAAAACAGTAATTTTCACGGCATCTCGCATACCGTACAGAAATCTTTTGTGCACAAGCAGCTGTGCCCGCTTCGCAGGTAGTTGATCAGGACAAAGGCAAACGATGTACGCAGAACTGTTATTCACAATATCGACGGTTGCCAAAGCAAGCGTTATATTCACATATTTCAACATTTATTCTTCTATTTATATTCCTATTAATCTACAAGGTAGTTTATGTAAATATTATTACTGGATATTTTTACGTCGCCTATTCGCAATTTCAAGCAAGAGATAATCAAAAATAAGACTTGCATTTATCATTGACAATTATAATTACATATATGTGAATTAGCATAGATTTTATGATTTTTATCCCGGGATTATTTATTTATTTTTTTATAAATAATCACCTATTGTTATATATAAATAATATATGATCATATATGAGAAAATATATAATTATGTATAACTATAATGAATTTTGTACATAAATAACTATATATGGATTTTGTCCATATTTAAACATATATAGATATATTATATTAATTATATATAATAATATGTGATTATATACAACAAAAATTTATCGGGATATTTAAATGACGGAGGTATGCGAATTAAAAAAAAAATGAAAAAAAAAAAATTCGAAGTGAGACTCGAACCAGCGACCCCGCGATTACTAGACTCGAGCGCTACCGGGTACGCCACGAGCCCGGTTCGAATATCGTTGCATCTTTGTAGGATAAAAGTGCGCTTGAAAACTTCAAAGTCAATTTTCTCGAAAATTTCTGAATATGGCGTCGAGCTGCTTTGGGATATTAATATTCGAGCTCTGAACTTCACGTACCATGAGTACGAAAAATTACAAAAATCCGACTGCCGTACTGTCCCCTTGTAAATCCATCCCCATTTTTTTTCAGATGATCCACTTCGCCGCAATGTTGGTCACCGCAAACCGTGTATATAAAAACATTATTTCATTGACGGCCATTGGCCACTAAACAATGTAATATTTTTCAATAAAAAATTACTGAAAGTTCTTCAAGATGTGTTCTTTAAGATGGTATATTGGAAAAAGGCCTTTTTTTGCGCTAAAAGTGGGGGTAACGCCTTAACCTGTAGTTACTCAGGTGCAAGTTTGTACCACCTACCATTTCTTGTTCGTGGCTCTCTGTAAATGTTTGTTTCGATTCTCACGTACAGTCGAACCTCGATATAACGAACCTCTAGGGAAGTTCGTCATATCGAAGTCATGTTCCTTAAAATGTTCTTTAAAAAATATATATTAGAACTATAAATATGGGGATGTTTTTTAAAGAAATTTTTTGTTCTAAATCAAAGCAATTAACAATTAGAGGATAATGTATATGATTATGTTGTTGTATCACGGTTTCGGGTGTCTATCGGAAGGGAATGGACAAATCTTCATTATATAGAGGCTTTCGTTGTATCGAGGTTCGACTGTATTTTCACAAAATACATACTCTTTTTCGCATTCGAGACCATTACTATCGGATTCCTGGGAAATGTTTACCCCAATAATCATGGGTTATCAAATACCTTTGCATTATTTATACGAAAGTAATGGGGTAGCTGGTGTAGGAGTACGAACCTAAGCTTCAAAGCGGTGAAAAAAAAACAAACAAATGCATTTTACGAATCGGTTTTTGTTTGAATTGAAAGTATATCTATTATTCTATTTAAATTATGAGGGACAACTAGGAATCGTATTTTTTTTTAAGTTACAAACTAAAAACTACGAAACGAGTTTTGCGAACTCCTAGACATACATGCGTTTAAGAGTACACACGGGGGTCGATAAGAGTACTCAAGCATCAATCGACACGTAAATCGCAATTGAAGGTTCCCACATTTGTATGAGCGGTGCATTTCTCATGCCACCAAGCTTTACACTTCAAACACTCGATCCATTCCTCACATATTGGTTCTTCGTATATTTCTTTGTATACTTTGTATGCTTGTAAAAAATACATAATACATATATATATACAAAATACTATATATACTATATCTAGAAAATATGTTATATTCCTGATTTTTTACAAAATTGTACCCCATGAAAGAAATATCTACACCAATTTTAAGATTGTTATTTCTCCTCCTTTAGGAGTTATAATTTTTCAAAAAATGTCGATTCCGGAAGTTTTGCAAACGTTTAAACGCTGATAACTCTCCTGAACTAATTGAGATATCGACAAATGTCACTATGTCATTTTTTTATTTATTTTAAAGTATGCTTTCGTTACAAAATGTGAAAAAATGATCAATTTTCAATGTCAAGGTTTTTTTGCTTTTAAAGTGGAAACTATTTTTTTAACATGATTACCTCTTTTGTTTTTCATTTCTCTAAAATAGAGTGACCCATTCTATGATTTTTAAGACTATTCTCACCGTGGGTCCATTTTTTCTTCAAATTTTTCGAATTAATCATATTTTTTTCAGAAGACTTTTATCATTTTAATCTCCAATAATGCTATTAATGATTTTGTGATTTCCAATGCTGCTTCGTCAGGCCTGAAACGGTTTATTTCTAATTTGGGTTAAATTTAACGAAAAAACATGTTATTTTATTCAAAACAATTATTTTCGTTACATTCCGCACAAACAAAAAATAAACCGTTTCAGGCCTGACGAAGCCAAACTGGAAATCACAAAATCACCAATAGCATTATTGGAGATTAAAATGATAAAAGTCTTCTGAAAAGAATATTTCTCCAGAAAGGAGTAGACATTTTTGGAAAATTATAACTCCTAAAAGAGAAGAGATAAAAACCGAAAAATTGGTGTGGATATTCCTTTCGTGGGATACAATCGTACAAAAAAAATCAGGAAAACCAAAAATAGTCGGGGTCACGGGCTAGGTGAAATGGCATGGAATGTCCCATATACATAATATATATAATATATATATATATATATACACACATATACTTTTTGTATACTTTGCATACGTGTAAAAAAATGAACAACAGTCGTATAAGAGTACGTGCGTACTCCTACACACCCAGGCACTGCATACTCGTATACCACGTGCACATTTTAAACAAACATGACTGTTACTGCCTTTTATTGATGAGATGCGAAATTACTTTCATTTTGAACAATAACCTTAGTAAACGGGCGTATGAAATTAATAGTTGTTTTCGAGGAAAGTAAATTGTGTATCGTATTTGTAATGCTTTGAAAATGTCAAAAACAAATAAGAAATTGCAACCAAAACTTCAAACTTACCTAGCCTCTCCATTTTATTTCACTTTGCATTTTTTTTTGTTGTCAGAAACCCATTCCCTGTGAGGCGGTCTAAACACAACAGAAGGTAGATTCAATTAGCAAACCGTTTCGTCATTAGCTTAACTGCGCACTCTTATCGCCTGCGAACTCCTATACCAGCTTACCCTAGTGCTTTGAAAATGCAGAATCTCAAATCGAACTAGTGTGGTACGTACGTGTCCTCAATCGATGTGCAGTAACTGAGGGTTAAATCCATCGTGCGTTTCAATTAATAATTAAAACTAAATCGCTTTTTCATCGAATATTCTACACACGTTCTATGTTTCAACTCTTTGAGACGAGAAAGATGGACTAGCTTTGCATAAATATAGTTCAAAGGTTAGTAAGCGGCGCCAATGAGTTGGAAATTACTTTTAGACAATGAAGAATGCAGCGACAGTTTGAACAATATATATATTCAAAGTTGCCGAAGTGTAAGGAGTCGGAATTAGTTTCCCCGCTACGTACACATATTTAGATACCTTCAAGCCGGTTGTTCGCGAGGCACAAAGAGATCGCCACAAGTTGCCCGAAAGGAAATCGAGTTCCGAGTTAAACAAAAGTAACAACGATATTATTTATCCGTCTCAAACAAATTAGTCCGCTTAATTAGAGGGGGCTGACAGTCTGCAAGTTGTGGAGGCTGGTCCTGCAACCTTTAGGTATGCTGTCTTCTGTAACTTTGTTCTAGATGCATTATCCCAAATTTGATTGACTGGTACAAAATTTGTCAAACGCTGTATTGAGACGGGATATAAATTTACGACGATAAAAAAATCCATTTTTGTTACACGATAGAACTATATACGTAAAATATATTTCCAAAGTTTTAGACCGATTTTCGAAAAACTTCAAACGTTCAACCGACAACGCTGTGCCTAACGCGGTGACGGCGAGAGCGCAGAGGGGCAGGCAGAGTTGGGCGAAAAGTAATTAAATTAGCCACTAACAGTTAAAATTACTACTGTAGTTGATGATTTTATTCTTTTATAATAGATCACTTAGGTCATTTATTACCACAAGTACCTAGTGCAATTTAATTCAAATTCTATGTAAACTTTAAACGCGTTTTACTTAAAACTGCATTTTCGAAACTGGCGTGCAGGATTTCGGAAAAAACTATTAAGCCGATTGAGTTGAAACTTGTTAGAAATTTTGATAATATTGCTACATTCTACTTGACAAGAATTGTTTTTGAAAAATTAGAAAAAAAGTAGTTTGTGATCCAAATTTTACAGACATTTTGCGTAAAATTTGGATTATTTTTTGCAAATGCGTGTCATTCTTTGAAATTTGCATTTTATGAATTTTAACCCTTCGACTGCACACTGATTCGTTTTGATCCCATTTTTCTTCTCAACTGGCTGTACCGCAAAACGAGGTACTCAATTCGGCCGCAGTGCGGCGCTCGGTTCCCCCACTCCTACTCTATAGGTGGAAACTCCGCCCCTATCCTGCATCCTGCCTGTGTACTGAGGACAGCCGTCGAAAATAGACCTGGGGTCGAGTCGACCCCGTTTATGCAGTAGTGCAGTGAACATTTAAAAAAAATGAAATTTGATGTTTTATTACTACATGTAAATGAGTTAGGCTAGAAAATGCTCATGGATATTTTCTATTTTGCGCTACTATAGTAAATTATGAATTTAAAATGCCGATCATAAAACTAAAAGCAAGTGTCCGTTATGCAAGAGGGCTAGGTGCAAAGAGCATCAAATGTACTTATGCATCGATTGCCGTAAACATTAATACTAATAAGTCATTGAAGTAAAAAAGTGCAGAAAATATACGTACTCAGCAATTAATCTGCCGAAGGAGTCGATTTTTTCCAGTTTTAACTATCCCGAAAATGCTCGAATTCAAACCTCCGAATAAATATACTTTTTGGAAAGACGGTCGACACTGTCTTTTCTTCGTATCTCCAAACCTTCCGCTTTAAAAACCTCAAACGATTTTTTATTATATTTTGAAAAAAATTATGATTTTCGTGCAAGTACGTATTTTTCAACGCATCTTCCACTTTGAATGAATGTTTAGGCACTTGATTGTTGTTTTTCTGAAAAAATAAATTTTGGGCCATGAAGTAAGGATCATTGACAACAAAAAACGTCTGTACATAAAAAAATTCATATTTGCTGAAATACACTGAGAAAAAAAACCAATTGAATCAAAAAAAATTATTGGTTGCTCCAAATAAATGTGCTGCTGCGGAGTGCAACCGGTATGAGATTGTTACAATACTATAAAACATTGGAAAATGTGATTGATTTAAATAACATATTATATTTCGCGCCTCTTCCTCGAGATCATAGATGTAGTACCCCTACTCCGCACAAGTGTCGCCACCAATTTAAAGCTAGGGAAAAGAAACTTCCCTATGTCCCGCGGGCGGCCGCCTCCGTGAGCGCCACCGCGTCGATCTTCATTCTTTCGCTCGGTGCAAGTATCATCAGACTTACATCGCGTAAAGATATTTAAAAAAAAAGTAATTATGGGCAAGGAAAGTAAGAAGAGGAGGGAGAAATCGGAAGAGGACAAGGAGAATCACCGACTTCAACGAAAAATTCGATGTTTGGAGAAGGATTTGGATCGAGAGAGAGACGAACGTCGTAAGTGCCGGCTTTAACCACACTTCTGACGGTCCGGGGGACTAAAGAAGCATAGGCACGTTATCTTTGTGGAAAAAATTTCGTGCCGCGTTCCATTCCAATGGCAATTGGACGTGCAAACGATTTTATCGGGACGCACGGTGCTTCTGGTATTTTACCAGAAGACACGCCCTCGTTTGACGAAGGTTTATGGTGCGAATTGCGACAAACCGGGTTTGACCCGTTTGACAGTTCGTGTTGTTGTTTTCGGCCATTGGGGTCAAAAAACAAAAAAATCTCGCGTATGAGCGGGCACAACAAATTAAATGCACAATTACACTAGAATTGTTGGATTTTTCAGATAAACGACCATCGTCGCGAAACTCGTTGAGGCGTTCTTGATCTCGACAGGCATCGAGAAGAGCGTCATCGCGACACTCGCCAGGCAGCTCGTCATCTCGACGTAGTCGCTCGCCACATCGCCACACGGCGAGACGTTCGCTCTCCAGACGACGTTCACGGTCGCCAGATTACGCAACAACTCGCTGTACACCGAGTTATACCTCGAGGCACTCGATGTCTATGGGACGCATGCCAACGAAATCGCCAGCAAGGCAGACAGACAATTGGGGGAAAACAGGCGTTCTCAGTCTCATAGACGTTCGACATCTCGATCCTCTTCAAGACGGACGTCTATTCATTCCTCTCCTGCAGGTCGTCCCTCAAGATCTCGATCCCGGCCGAGTCACTCGACGACGAGCGCCCGAGTGCAACCTCCGGGCGATAACGTAAATCAAAATGAGACATCCATCAATAGCGTTACCGAGGAAAACGATAAGGTAAAAAACGTTCCGGCCGATGGCCTCAGCGAAACGCAGAGGACGGAAAACGCGATCGAGAGGGAAAAAATCGTTCCGGAACATGAAGTCGAACTGCAGCAGGAGTTACTAAGCGTGTTAGGGGCTCGTTTAGAATCAGAAAAAAAGACGGATGCGGCGATTCATAAAGACGTAGCCCTACGCTGGTCAGATATTGTCAAACACGGACTTCAGGAGGAAGAAGTAAAGATACTTTTACAAAAGTATACGGTTTCGGAAAACTGTTCGTTCATTTCGATTCCAAAATTGAACGCAGAAATTAATGCTTCCGTTCAGGAAAACACGATTAAAAGGGATAAGAGAATCATGGAGAAACAAGAACGGATTGCGACTTGTTTGGCGGCTGTGGGCAAAGCCATTTCAATCACCCTGAAGATTGATAACCCTCAAAAGATCGGTTTACTCGAACTATTGAGCGATGGTGCGAGACTGCTCGCCTCGATCCATCGAGAAGAATCTCTAGCCAAAAAAAATCTTATTCTAGCCAATTTGAATTAATCCTTGACGACTACGCTCCCAAACACGTCAGTGGACGAATGGTTATTCGGCGTTGATCTGGAGGATAAGATAAAGATAGCAAAGAACCTGGAAAAAACGTCAAAAGAACTTAAGCCTCCGACGAAACCGTTCCAACAGAGCAACGGACAAAAAAAAACCAAAAGACATGAAGGGCCCGCCGCGTCAGTCTGCGTACAAGAGACGAACAGCGACGTCGAGCGGGCAACGACAGACATCATCGAGGACTTCGGAGACGAAGAAGCCTTATCAACGCAAGGAAGCGAGTCGGCCGTACGCCAGACGTCGTTAGTTACGTCGATAAACGTAAGTAGACCTGCAGGCAGATTTAAATGGTTTGCTAACGCATGGTCAGAAATAACGGGTGACCCCGTAATCCGGAATTGGGTTCGAGGCGTCGAGATTCCGTTTACGACCCGTCCAAGTCAAAAACAGGATCCAATCGCACCCACGTGGTTGGAGCGGAAGCAGCTGTTGATCCAAAAACAGATTGACAAATTAATTGCTAAATGAGCGATTGTTAGATGTTCACCGGAAAAAGAACAGTTCCTGTTGAACATTTTTCTAACCCCAAAACCGGATGGGTCGCAAAGATTAATTTTGAATCTGAAGAAACTCAACGAATCGATATCAAAAAAACACTTTAAACTCGAGGACTGGAACGTAGCGAAAAGACTGATTAGCCCACAGAATTTTTTGGCTACAATCGATTTGAAGGATGCGTACTACCTCGTACCAATCGCAGTAAAAAGTCGGAGATTTTTGCGTTTTGCGTTCGGCGGCGAGCTATTCGAGTTTACTTGTTTACCGTTCGAGCTAAACGTAGCGCCGTACATTTTCACCAAAAATACTGAAACCAGTAGCATGTTTTCTAAGAAAACGTGGCTTCCACTCGGTTTTTTATCGGGACGATATTTGAGTTATCGGAAATTCGTACGAAAGGTGTATGGACAATATTCGTGTAACGAGATCTTTGTTACAGCTTTTAGGATTCATAGTTAACGAAGAAAAAAGCCTTGCGATTCCAACCCAACGATGTAAATATCTAGGGTTAATTTTTGACTCGAGAAAAATGTCGATAGAGTTGCCGGAAGACAAGATACAACGTACCGTTGACCTCTTGGAAAAATTTAGCAAGATTGACCATTGCAAAATAAGGGAGTTTGCATCCTTCGTGGGTACATTAATCTCGAGGTGTCCAGCCTTAAAATACGGGATAGTTTACGTAAGAGGGTTCGAAAAAGCAAGATCGCGTATGCTGAAAGCTAACGTCAATAATTTTGACTCGACTATGAACATCCCAAAAAAGCTGTACGAAGACTTCGAATGGTGGAAGGCAAATATTCGTCACGCTAGCGCGCCTATGGACGAGCCGGTGTACGAATTCGAAATTTTCTCCGACGCATCGCGTACGGGATGGGGTGTCTTTTGCGAAGGTCACCGGAGCCACGGATACTGGAACGTCGAGGATTTAGAGTCACATATTAATATTTTAGAATTGAGAGCAGCGTTTTTCGGGTTAAAATGTTTCGCGAATGATAGACGACGTACTAACATTTTGCTGCGTATGGACAATACCACAGCCATCGCGTACGTCAATCGCATGAGGAGCAGCTGTTACGAAGATCTTAGTTATCTAGCAAAAGAAATTTGGCAATGGTGCGAGAGTCGAGAAATTTGGATTGTGGCGTCGTATATCCGCTCGAACGAGAACATGGAGGCGGATTACGAGTCTAGGAGATTACAGCCCGAAACTGAATTCGAGATTGCGAAGTATGCGTTCGAAAAGATTGCTCGTTCTCTCGGCCAGTCACAGATCGACTTGTTCGCCTCAAAGGCGAATGCGAAATGTAGTCGCTACGTATCGTGGCGAAAAGATCCCGACTCTATCGCTATCGACGCTTTTATATTGGAGTGGAAAAAAATAGTTCTTTTATGCGTTCCCTCCATTTTCAATTATTTTGAGAGTCTTGAGAAAAATCGAGGATAAGGGTTCAAACGGTATGGTGGTGGTGCCACTCTGGGAAAGCCAACCGTGGTTCCCGTTATTCTTATCTCTTCTCGAGGCCGAACCGATTATCTTTGAATCAGATAGAAAATTAATTCGTTCTTCCCGCAGAGAGATGCACCCGTTGTGGCAGCAGCTCACGTTGGTAGCAGGCAAGCTATCCGGAAAGCCCTTGTCCAGAAGGAAGTACCAGCCGAATCGGTGGAAATTTTAATAGCGTCGCTTTCGGAGTCTTCACTCCGACAATACGATGTCGGCCTCAAAAAATGGTGGACTTTTTGTGAAAAAGAAAAGAACAATCCGTTTTTCGGGTCTACAAATAACGTTTTGTCGTTCCTCACGGAGGAGTTTAAAAGAGGAGCATCATATAGCTCGTCAAATTGTCATAGATCGGCTATTTCACTAATTAAGGGACCGGAATTAGGGAAAGACGAGAAAATCCAACGATTTTTCCGAGGTGTGGCAAAATTGAGGCCGGCAACGCCGAAATATGATTCGATTTGGGACCCAAAGGTTGTTTTAAGACATCTATCGACTTGGTACCCGAACGAAGAGTTAAGCTTAGAAAAGCTTACATTAAAATTAGTGACCTTGTTAGCACTGAGTACGGGACATCGTCCACAGACGATATCGTTGATAGACACGAGGAATATTTATTAGACGGACGAGAGGTCGCTTGAAGTTAAAATCCCGGACACGATCAAAACGTCGGGTCCTAGGAAAAAACAACCGGTTTTACAGTTGCCGTTTCTTTCCCAGCACAAACCAATCTGCGTTGCTTCGGCGCTGCTAACGTATTTAGAAAAGACAAAAGAAGTAAGGGGGTCAATCGTAACATTATTCGTATCGTTTAAAAAACCCCACAAAGCGGTGGGTACACAAACGTTCAGTAGATGGATTAAGTCCGTTATGCGTAAGAGTGGCATCGACGTCAACGTATTTTCAGCGTATAGTACGTGACATGCCGCAACGTCGTCAGCAAAACGTCAAGGCGTCAGTATCGACGTGATGCGTAAAACTGCGGACTGGTCAAAAGAGTCCCAAACATTCGCTCGTTTTTACGATCGAGTTGTCTTGTCGGAAGACAATCAGTTTGCAGAAGCAGTACTAGAGAGTTAAAAAGAACAAGCATATTTCGAGGGATAGTGTACGGCTGCAAGTTGATTGCATTATGTTCTAGTTTACTTTTCTTACGTTTCCGTCCTGTTCGGGACGTTTCGTTGAGAATTCATCCTAACCTTTCGATTCTTGTGAAATAAAGTCAAAAAGGATATCACCATATGGATGCCGTAACAGGCTTTAAACAACTCCATCTATGATCTCGAGGAAGAAGCGCGAAATACAATTAATGATTAAACGAACTTACCTAAGTGAAGTTCAATCATGATTGTATGAAGCGCCTCTTCCGAAGAGATCAGTCCCTTCCCTCCCACTTATCTCGAGAGAGATACCCGTATTTTGTAATTTATAATTTCGGTGACGCTCCGCCATGATTTGGTTGAATTTTTTCAACCAAATGTGCAAGAAACAAATTTTACTTTCGCATAATTTTTTAACCAATTCAGACATTTGCTAAATATTTTCAATAAAAATAAAATATTCATATTTTAACGAATAATGTACTTAAAAATCAACATCGGGTAGGGTGAAAACAATAAAATAACATAAAAATTCTCAATAGAAATTTTATTTGAATCAAACGAGCAAAATTCAATTTTTCTTGTGTACTCGAATCAACAATATTCATGTTATGAATTGAAACGCTTTTTTCGTTCGTTGAAGAAATTGCATTCAAAATTATATAATTTGTTCGCGATAATTTTTTAGCTAGTTTCAATAATATATTGTTCTCGGCTAACAATATATCTTTTGAATGAAAAAAAAACGTCCAATTTTATCATGTTATTGAAGTCAATAGCGTTTTATTTGGACTAATAAATCCGATTATTTGCACCAACAATTTTACAATTGCATCAACGAAATTTCATTCAATAACACCAATGATATTGGATCAATGATTTTTTTTCTCAGTGTACAACGATCTGAAAAACATCTGGGGTCGGATCGACCCCATATGCACACTGCCACAGCAACGGCATTTTTATGATAAATGATTTTTTTTATTGTTCTTTATGCTAAATATACTATTAAGGTATACCTACAGTTTGATAAATATAGGATAATTATTTGTTAGTTTAAAAAATCCCTCAAATTTGCTTAATTTTTTCCTTTCAAACTAGATATCCCGCCTCAAGATTGATCCACCAGATGACGAAATATATTTTAGGTTAGAAGAACGCATATTCATCCGTACGTATGACGAGTACAAAAATTCCATTGATTCTCATATACGATACTGATTTCAAATAAGTTCAGTAATCGGTGAGCTTTATTGAATATTTCCTTCGGGAGAAGAAGTCCCCCGAAAAATGTTATACATTCTTTATCGCGTGTGTTAAATTTTCCCCCATTTTGCAGTGACGTTTCCAACTAAACAAAATGGGATGCTGGATCTGCTGGCTTTTCCGCTTTTTTTTCCGTGTGATTTACGATACCCCTGCACGACTGGAGTAGCGTAGACTGCGTGACGTAAAAATTTATTACCTCACCCCTCGAGAAGTTACCCTTTTTTCGCTTCTCCCTGCAAGTTATGGAAACTCGAGGAAATGATACGTACGAGATACATTTTTTTTCGCACGAAAATGTATTTACGTTGAAAGCTTTTTATGGCGATGTACAGGCCTCTCAACTGTATGCTCGATCGTGGCCTTTCCCTCCTATTCGTTACGACCTACGCGTGACAGGGGTATGACGCACTTTACGATTTTCAGGCATAGATGCCGTATGTCAAACGGAAACGGGATGGAAAAGCGTTTGTAAGATGAAAAAAAAGGAATACTCAAAATATGAAAATAAAAGGCAATTATTGACGCAACGTGGATTCTAAAGGGACTTTACGAAGTGCCCGATCAGAGAAACCCTCCTCGACTCGTATTTACGACTTGCCTTTATTCACATCCACCACCGAGGGTGCTTTATTCGGGCGACCTCTACCTCGTTCCATTCCGATAACAATAAAATGCGAGAGTTGTAAAAAAAACGAAGGCCCAGCGAGCTTTAGTTAGGGCAGGAGGTGAACGATGACATTGAACGACCGTCACTTAATCTTTATCCCCTCGCACCCGTCGTTCTCTGGAAGACTGAGAGTCGTTCCGCATCATCTTTCGGACTCTAACGATTCAGCAAAAAATGCTTACCCTCGTTATAAAAAAAACTCTCATTCAAGGTGAACGAAATTGGGAAAATGTTATTCCGATCGAAAAAAACAGTATTTGAATGGAAACTAATTCCAACTGACGTTAACTCGATAATTAACGTCGAATTCGATTAAGACGATAATTGAGCGCGGTAGGTAAATGTATTCAATTTAAAATGAATGCAGTTCATTCGTCTCATTTATTGCTTTCTATATGCATGTATGTTTGCCTAGAATAGAGCATTCGTAGAGGGTTTTTTGTTTTCACCGCGCATTTTTACCAACCCCGTAAAGCTTGTATTCAATGGAATAAAAACGGACGAAATCTACGATCGAAAAATTCAAGTTGAAAAAACTTTTATTGAAACTCTTTTTACTTTTATTGAAGAACACTTTTATTGAAACCTCTCGATGTTTATTTACATCGTCTCGATTTATTTTTTCTCGAATCCAGCAACGCAGAAGGTATGGAAGGGTGGACAAATGTTGATAATTTTTTTCCGTATTTTGGCCAGTCGTAATGTTATCTGACTTCCACACGTCTCAATATTTCTTAAACTTGATAATTAACGTCAAATTTGATAAAGGGGAGATATACACCTACATGGTCGAGGTCGAGGATGTAGAAGCTATGAACATTCCGTCGACCGTAGAAGATCTACACTATGGGCCTGGTATCGAAGATTCCATGTAAGTTGACAAATTTCGTGATTTATTCATTCCCAAATTTTCAAACGCATTTTTCTCAAAACCACGTTTTTCAAATCGGTACCCAAAATGTCTCGAAAACCAATGAACCGATTGCCTTCAGGTTTTTTGTGGTTATTCTATATACCATTATCTAGCACTTGTCATAGGATTTTTTCGTTCCGTTACTTAGTTTTTGTTTTATAGGCAAAATAATAACTAATTTTTTGCCCAAAAATCACTATTTATGTTCAAACGTCCGCCTTTTTGTCATAAATCGATATTTTCAAAATCGGCTATGACAAGTACTAGATTATAGTATCTAATTTAATCATCTTTATGGTTTTTTTTTTCAGATGATTTTTGAAGAAACGCCAGTGGGTACCGTATACGCAGATTTTTTTACGACGCTCCAAGGATCATACAATATCGTTGTATATTTTCGATATCTTTAAATAAAGAAAATTAAACATATTTTTGAACGTATATACTTTTAGATAATTAAAACCCCAATCCGAAATTTCAAATAGATTTCCTTGAAAAAATTCACAAAAATGACCTTTTTTCCGGTTCCTAAGTGAATATCTCCCCTTAAGACGACAATTAATCACAGTACGTATTTAATTTGAAAACAATGAAGTTTATTCGTCTCTTTATTCGAGAATGAGCGTACTATAGGCTTCCGGCGTTCCGTGCGATAAAAAAAAGAGTTGTGATTTACCTAGAGGAGAGCATTCGTAGAGGTTTTTTTTACCTTCAACACGCGTTTTTACCAACCCCGTAAAACTTGTATTCAATCGAATGAAAACGTACGAAATCTGCGATCGAAAAATTCGAGTTGAAAAAACAGCTCACGTTTATTGAAACCTCACAATGTTTATTTCAACCGTCTCGATATATTTTTGCTCGAATTCAGCAACGCAGAACGTACAGGAGTGTGGACAAATGGGGATAATTTTTCTCTGTCTTTTGGCCAGTCGTAATGTTATCTGACTTCTACACGTCTCAATAACTCTTAAAGGCGGGTTATACATTTACAACGATCAAAAATATCGGTTTATTTTATTTTTTTTCGTTAAACGATAGAAATATATATGTAGATTATTTTCCTAAAGTTTCAAAGCGAAATTCGACAAACTTTAAACGTTGCAGTCCGTCAACGCTGTGCCTCACTGCTCGGATTCGGAGCGAGCGTGATCTTCAAACGCGTTTTTCTCAAAAGTGCATTATCGAAATTGGCATGCAGGATTACTCAAGAACTACTCAGTCGATTGAATTGAAACTTGGTAGAAATATTGATAATATTGGTACCTTCTACTTGACGAGAATTGTTTTTAACAAATTGAAAAAAAAACTACCTTTTTAATCCACATTTTACAGAAATGTTGCGTGAATTGTTGATTTTTTTGTAAATGCGTGCTATTTTCTTAAATTTCCATTTTCTTCATTTTAATTATCGTTACATAGAAACTATACATGTTTTAAGCGAAACAATGTTTGAACTTTTTTGCAAATCAAAGTGTGCAGGAAGCTAGACTGCATGCCGATTCGCAACTC
This sequence comes from Ophion slaviceki, assembly GCA_944452715.1. Taxonomy (NCBI): domain Eukaryota; kingdom Metazoa; phylum Arthropoda; class Insecta; order Hymenoptera; family Ichneumonidae; genus Ophion; species Ophion slaviceki. Next base: position 21,040,402 of record OX101789.1, read on the forward strand.
CCGCGGCGACCTTGCTGTGACAGTCTGCCACAGCTCCGTCATTTTGAAGATGAATTGATTAAAAAAAATAATTTTGTATACTCAAATATACTATTAAAGTATACCTAAAGTTTGATAATTGTGAAATAATTATTTATTAGTTTAAAAAATCCGTCAATATTGCTTACTTTTTTCCTGTCTAAATGTATATCCCGCCTCAACGTGATAATTAACGTCAAATTCGATTAAGACGACAATTAATCACGGTACGTATTTAATTTAAAATTAATTAAGTTTATTCGTCTCATTTATTGTTTTCTATATGCGCGTATGGAGAATGAGCACCGGCGTTCCGTATGATAAAAAAAAAAGAATTGTGATTTCCCTAGAAGAGAGCATTCGTAGAAGGTTTTTTTGCTTTCACCACGCATTTTTAGCAACCCCGTAAAATTTGTATTCAATCGAATGAAAACGTAATAAATCTATGGCCGAAAAATTCAAGTTGAGAAAACAGTTCACTTTTATTAAAACCTCACAGTGTTTATTGCATCCCTTTAAATTTACCTTTGCTCTGATCCAGCAACACAGGAGGCACGAGAGTGTGGACAAATGTGGATTATTTTTCTCCCTCTTTTGGCCAGGCGTAATGTTATCTGACTTCCACACGTCTCGGATATATTCCCACATTTTTCTCGCTCTTTCGATATTGTCTCACCAGATGGCTAGCTTTCATTCATTTCGCAGCTTTGACTCGATGAAAGCTCTAATAAACGCGTTATCTCTATCTACCTTTCACTTTATCTTGTTCTCTCACTCTTTCGCGATCTTTTTCTCAAACTGATCCCTTTATTAGACACCAATGTCCCCGAAGTAACGAAAAAAGTGGGAAAACGCCGATTCAAGATGGACGAACAATTTGTCTTTTCCTATCGCGCTATATCCGTGGTCTTTCGCCGCCACACAAAGATTTTTCCCTGCGAAAGTGAACAAAGGAAGAATCAGATTCTATCGAGGGGCAAGAAAATTCGTGCGCGCAGACCGTTTCGCCTTGTGGGTCGCTTTATTACCAAACTTTTTACACCACGACCCTTTACTCGACATCACTCACATATAGGCGTGAATCTATACACAGGACCCTCCGAAGGGCGGTAAAAGGTGAAAAGCTAAAAGTGTGAAAAAGTGAATAAAAGGACTCCCGTAAAAAAAGCCGCGACGATACGCCAACGATGTGACAGGTGAGAAAAGTGACCGTGAAAATGACAAAAATGAATCTCGAGTGTACGAAGAGTGTTTACATACAGGGTAACTCAAAATACACGTTATTGTTTACAAATATGTATTCCTCCATCTTTTGAGGAATTTTTACGTATCTCTTTGAGGAATTATATCTCTGTGATTTATGATATTTTAAGCGGGCCATTCTACCACATTATCAGGAAAATAAATTTCAGACTACACTCCGACCTCTATTATCGGCACAGCGGCGGGGCCGGCTTCGCATCACTTGCAAAAATGGAAGGCCGCGCACCATCCACTCAAGCCGGCTCTACGCAGCTGACGTTGCTGATAGCAGTACGCCTCAAATAGTCCAGTAAAAATGACGAAAACCCAGCTCTTTGTAGCGTAGAATATGAATTTTGGACTGAAGGTAGATGGTTGCATACTGAAAGTAACTTTAATAAAATGTTGCCGCTCAGCTCGCCCCAACGCTAAGAAATAGGGGTTGAAAACTTAAAACTCGTCGTATCTCGATAATTAACAGCCCGATCAAAAAAGATTTCAAACAAAAGTTGTTCGGAATAATAAAAATCGTGCAAAGTTATCTGACGTCCAACCCCCTATCTTTAAAAATAGCGGCACAAAAACGATTCGAAAATTCGGGGTTGATGCTCTCGTGTTTTTGTCCCGCTATTTTTACAGATAGAGGATTGGACGTTGAGTAACTTTATACGTATTTTATTATTCCAAACAACTTTTGTTTGAAACATTTTTTGATCAGGCTATTTATTATCGGGATACGGTGATTTTTAAGTTTTCAACTCCTATTTCATAGGGTTGGGGCGAGTTGAGGGGCAAGATTTTATTGGGGTTACTTTCAGTATGCAACCATGTACTTTCAGTCAAAAATTCTCTCTGTTACTGGACTACAAAGACTTCTCTTAGTGCCTAGGAAGCTTAGAGTCTCGCGCTAGGGCGTGGCGCCTCTCCCACCACGCACTACACCGATCGCTATTCGGCACATAGTGGGGGGCTGTTGCATCTGTGAAGGTCCCGATAATAGAGGTCGCACTGTAATTCGCTATCTCTTGTGAATCCGTCACAGTTTCTGCCAGACAGTATAGTATATTTGTTATACGAATATTTTTGCAATGCTTTTTTTCGAGTCATTACAACGGCAATATTCAAAATCATGAATTTTTTCTGCTTACTTGTTAGCTATTTATTTCTCCAATATTGAAAAATCGATAATAATAGTAACAATATATTATAAGTTCAAAAAAGTTTTAATCATGCCTCCTGATTCGTACCTCTTGAGAAATCTCTCATTGCATTCATTAGTGGGAAAAATTACAAATCTTTTATAATTTCGAAATTAACAAAAAGGCAAAGCTTTGGGCGTACAATGAATAAGGCTGGAGCTGAACCGTCAAGGGGAAAGAAAAAAGCGGTTAATGAGGAAGATGAAAGAAGTAAATGCAAATGGCAAGAGCGGAAGAATAAGAAGATGCTGCGTCGCTTTCTTTCTTTTGCCCTTGTAACTTCATTAGCTGTTCGATAATTAGCACCCATACATCTCTGTCGTGAATTACGCTGACAAGATTTTGTTCAACCTCCAGCGAGTTCTTCGTCTTTGATGTTTCGCTCAGTCAGCTCGTTCATTCTATATATTTGTGCATATCGGTGTACACGCGATAGAGAAAGCAAAAGCGATGAAAGCTTCTGTCACGTTTATACATAAATACACATACACCCTTGCAGACACCGTCACGTTTCTTACTTTCTTGGTGAAAAATCAATGAGAGTTGAAGGCGAAGTCAGACGAAGATTGTAGAGAGTTGGAATTTTTACCTTGTCGTTGCTGACCGAAAACCTCAGCGCTCTCGTAGATTTGACAACGCTAGAAACTTATTTCTTCAAGAGCTATGATACTTCTCGATACAAAATCTCATACAACTATTAATCCCAAGGTCTGAGGTGGATTTGAAGAATCCTGTCTCAATCGACTCACGACTTCATGACGTAGGCCTCGAGTGGAGTTATTTTAAAAAAAGTATAGCCTTTTAAAAATGGACTTCATGGACAAATAAGTACCGAAAAAAATGGACAACGAATGAAAAAAAGTGGACAAATCGATAGGTCAATAATTTTATAAATATCATAACCCTACTTGTTCTCCGTCTTATTATATGATACCAACCTGTTTATTACGAGGAAATTGAATTTTGGCTTCACGACGTAGGACTCGAGTAGAGTTTTCTTTCTTTAGGTATAGCTTTTTAAAAATGGACTCCATGGTGAAACAATTACCGAAAAAATGGACAACTCGATGGACAATAAATGGAAAAAATAGACAAATTAATAGATCAATCATTTAATAGATATCGTAACTTGTACTGTTTCTCTGTCTTAACCAGTCTGATTCCCATATTTAGAGTAACCCAATACTTGAGTTCATTATGTCAAGTTCAATGACAGCACTTTTTGCTTTAGAATGAATAGAAGATCGTGATAGCGTATTGCTCCAAGAGGTTGAGAAATTGCTGTCCTCGTTATTTTTTTACGATCGTCTTATGTTTGTGAGAACACGAATCCTCATCTTTGGATCCAGTGTTAGTTGCGCGTTTATTTTTCCGTTGGAACGCGTTGTATTCGGAAGGGATGGAGCTTTATCCAGATTTTTGTAATTTTAATATACGGACAGTACACTCTTTAATTTGTTGATGCTCAATTAGATGGACAATCGCACAGTGTCGATGATGTCACATACCTTGGTCTTTCAGTTCATCAATAATTAATTTCTTCACCACGTTATAAATATTATGCAGTATGTTTTTATGACAGGACACAGTAACCTTCATTGTGTTATATCACAAAGGGATTGAGAACCCGTTTCGTACGAGGAAATTGAATTTTTTTCATGTTTGGTTAATTTTGCTTGGCTAATAGGCAAGGCCTTCGAACTAAAGAATGCATTTTTTTTCAAATCTTGAATAATTAATTGAATAATTAATAATAGAATAATTAATAATTGAATAATTAATAATTGAATAATCGATTTATTGGACTTTTCGCGCGTTTTTTTTCGACTGGGCGGCAGCCGAGGTGGTGTCGGAACCCTCGAGTGTCGCCCAGCGTTATTATTCCGGTCTAGATTAAGACCGAGCCTAACCCCCGGGGGTAGTTGAATGTTTCCCAGTGCAAACTGACAAAGTGTGTTGCCCGGAGCAATAAAGTCTATTATAAATAAAAAAAGAGAATAATTAATAATTGAATAATTAATTGAATACTTAATAAGTTTCCTGACAGATAATGTGTTCTCTCTCTTATTTTTCGCACACACGAGAAAGATTACATCAATTCCAATAACGCACAGGAATGTAAAGATGTTAGAAACAGTTAAAATCCGTAAGAACGAGATTTGAACTTAGATGGTCGATAATGCGTTATGTTTCATGTCATAAGCCAATGAATAATAATAACATAAGTGAGTTTTCAAATGAATTTTTGGAAAAAGATAGTTTTTTTTATGTGGAAAAAAAATTCGTTTTATCACAGTCGAATATCTTATTAAGGCAGTATTGGAGTCTAGAAATTCGAAAAAATCGATTTTTTCTTTTTGGATTTTTCTTAAAGTATAGACTCTTAACGATATGGCCTCAATGGGAAATTTCGAAATTCCTGATATTTAGGCTAACAAACGAGACCAGAATAGAATAAATCGGAGCTACGAACAACCTTGTAACGAAGCGAGAACTGCTTGCAGGGAAACACGAGCTTCAGAAAATCATCATCACGAAGTCAAGGAAGCACACGATACAGAAATAGCTGATTAATATAACGTAAGTATAACATGCCAATATACCACTTGGATAGTTGCGGTTGCCTGGAATTGTACTCAAAACTTTAACCGCGTTTTTCTCGAAACTACTTTCTTCAACCTGGTTGACATAAAATCTCGAGTTCTATGTAACCGATTGACTTCAAATTTAGTACCTATGGATCATCAGTATATATCCCCTTTATCGTCCCTACCCCGGACATTGTAACATTTTTATCAGTATTAAAAAGAATTAACTTAAAGAAAAATAGGGCGCTAAATAAACTTTTTTTTAGACAGTCGTTATGATTTTTTATTCTCTTCGGTACCTGCCGTAAGTACACTCTTATTGATCAAGAAAACTAGCTTTCTTTCTGTTTCAGATGAATGGAAGCTTTGGAATCATGTCAACCGCCTCAGCCAATAACTAACGGTCATATTTAGAGACCCATGACTATTTTACTCTTTTATTTTTTCTTTGCACAATTTTTTTTGTAAGTTCTTGCAACATCAATATTAATACTGATGTTTCAAGAACTGTCAAAAAATCGACGCTAAAAATATTTTCTTCGTTTTACTGGAAAAAAATACTGATGTTTCAAAAAATGTAAAAAAATCGCGGCTAAAATATTTTTTGTTTATTTTTTTTGTTATTATGAAGCGCAAAAATACGTCCGAAATTTAGGGCTCTGGACGAGAATACCACGTTGAATTACAATATAATATGACGTTAAAAGTAATGATTTTTCATTAATCTTACCAACTATGGTGAGATAAACCATGTGACCGATTGGTGGAGTCGTTGATATTTGACACTCGTAAAGTCCTGAATCCTTGCGTTGAGGGTATCGTATCCGGAGGGTCCATTCTTCGGTCAGGGGTGCGTGTTGTGCCTCAAAACGCTGGTCGCTAGTGTAAGTGTAACGACCGACCGTCAAGAGGTAAATGTCTCGATGTCTGACCCACGAAACCTGCAATTCAATTGTTCAAAAAATTGTTAAAAAAAACGTTTTTTTTCGCTCGGATTTTTTGGTAAGAACTGAACACACGGCAGGAATAGTTTTAACTACGAGCTGTCGTACATTTTTCTTTAGAGACTCGACGTGGACGTAGAAAATAATCCGGAACATACACATAAGCAATAATACCCATTAAATTCGATGCTTTTCGGCTATCTGAAAAGTTCACATTATTTCATAGGTAGGTGAACCAACAGCGGACAGAAAATCCTCGGATCTGCGGTCGCTGCTTATCACTGCTCTCACGCCCCGTCGCTTATATGATTGAACGATAAAACTTTACGCTCTCTGTCTTATCCGCGAAGTTTACTGCCGCATTTAGGATCCATTGTGGGCACGATTACTTCGTATTTTTTTACGGGCGATACTTGCTATCGCATAACCGCCCCGCTCTTCGGTATCAAGTTTTATTTTTCTCCTTTTCTGTTATTTTTTCATGTTTTTTTCTCCCCCGTTTCTCGGTTTTTTCGCTCCCTCGTTTCACCTCATATTGTCTCGCACGCAAATCTATGTCGTGAACGATGCAAGGTAGCCGCTCTGGCAATATACGAGACAATGCGACGTAAGGGTAGAGTTTATTTTTTTCGGGTGTGTTTTCACGAGCGTTTTTTTTTCGAGAAAAATGTTGAGCTTGTTTGCAATAAAACCAAATTGATAATTTTAGTATTACTATTACGTAATGCAGGGATTTGTTTATTGGGAAATATTACAGCCTCGGGGTGGTGTCCGATGTGCTGTACGATCTGAACAACGGTTGGGAACGTTCTAATGATTAAAAACAGCTGGCATATTTATAACAGGAAGACGAGTGTTTATTGTCCGAACTGCGAACGTATTTTCAAAATTAACAAAATGCTGGGACCATTTTGAAAAGTTGCCAATTTGTTTGAACCCTAGAAGTACACTCATCTTCTTCGTTACTTACAAGGAACATCACTTATGTGTGCCCCTTCGATTTTGTTGAAACCCATATATGTGATAAAGCATTGAAAACTATCCGACACGTATTTTTTTTTTTAATCTGCAGAAAAAAAACATTTTTAAGGGAGGAAACAACCCCTCAAATAAAAATGTGACACCACTTAGTTTAATTTTTGTTTCAATTACTGTATAGTGGATTTTTCATTGCTTTGCATTAGAAAAAATCGATTTTTGTTTCATTCAAATCGGTGGACTACTTGGAGGTAAAACTGCAATACCACCCCGCCCCACGCGTTTTTGAGAGGGGTGGTTTTTTCCCTTAAAATAGTTTTTCCGTCGATAAAAAAATACGTGTATAATAGTTTTCAATGCTTTATCACATATATGAGTTTCAACAAAATCGAGGGCGGACACTTAAACCTTTTAGGCATAGTGTAACACTGGTGTTACACCTGATTCAATTCAGATTGTGACGATTCAAAAGTGTTTTTCAATTAAATATGGCGGTTGTAAATGTGCTTCAAGGTTCCTAGGACTTCAATAACTACTAAAACATACCTATTAAATTTTTATTTTTCACGTAGCGGGTGTCATCAATAACGGAAGTGCAAAAAAAACGTGCACGTAAAGATAAATGTATGCTTCAAAGGGTTAAGTGATGTTCCTTGTTAGTTATACAAACTGGGTCTGTGAGACCCGATCAACTTTCGAATGATGTAGTTTCCCTGAAATTACGTGCATTCAGATGATTTTTTTTTAATGAAAGAGCAGATTGTTAGGAGAGCACCCGTGAAAATAAAATCTGTGTTTGGTTCATATTTTGGCCAAGAAAGCTGCTTGAGCAGATAGAAATGTTTCGCGAGACAGAAAAAACCCGAAGTTTCCACTTTATGGTCAGGTCTGTGAGACCCAAGCGTGTACTTCTAGGGTTAAGTTTAGTAAATTCCCTATAACTTCTAATTTTCAAAGTCGAAAGTTATCCGAAGTTCGGATGATACCAGGACGTGTTGTGAAGAGACCGTCCAAATATGAAGTTAATGGGTCCATTGATCGCTGTGGTATCGAGATCTAAAGTGACAAAACGGTGGTTGAAAAGAAGGCGTGTGAAATTTGTCTTGCAGTATCGATAGGGATAATCAGTGGTCTCTGCAACTGCATCAGCAATTCAGTCGTCATACTGTGAGCCTTGGTCCTCGAGGTGAAACTCGTATTCGGTGCTGCAGGTCTCTCGTTGCGCATTTATTGCTTGTTGAAACCCTATTATTGAATTTCTACCAGCACACTGGATACGCTTATATCCATGCATAACTGAGAGACTGCGCGTCATGTCTAAGCGAATTCCTATGGCTGTCGTTATTTGCAGCAATGGGGTGAATCAGTCGTGCAGAAACAAGTGGCTATATATGCGACGATTTCAATGGAAAATAGTCCACAATGAAGGTGCTTCAATGTCACGCGGCAGAGTATACCATTGTGGGATTCATTGCTATTTTGCGCGTAGGCCCCCGAGGCATCTCTTCAGCAGCTCTTTTCTCGTAAAATCCTCGTAGATTGATCACGACACTGCCAAAACTGTTATCGTTGAATGGCGGATCGTATGTAAAGCTTCCTATTGTGCTTGGGCCTCAGTTTGGAAAAAAAAGTTATACATGCCACGAAGAGACTGGAGGGCAATGATGATACGGGAGATCTTCATCTGTTGAACTTCGGTGGAAAAATGCAGCCTATGTAGCGCTAGGCATCCCTTGAACATCATTGGAATTGTTTCGAATTGCCTAATACTTGTCATTTAGTCTGGTAATGGAGAATATTTTGGCAGGGCCGAGTCGTTTCCGGACTCCGTAGATTCCGGACATCGATTAGATACCATCTTCTGTGATGATGATGAGGTGTCGATATTCCATGCAGAACGCCGGGGGGGGGGGGGGGGGGGGCATCCCTTTCATTAACGTTGGGTTACCTTTGTGGTGAAGTTCACGGCTCAATAATTCCTTCGTCCAACATAGATGCAAGCAGTTCCCGGAAGAGATCCCTTTTGACGCTGGTGTATTTGTACGAGCGTAGCCGGAAGGAATGTTCGAAGATAAGTTTAATTACGTGTTTCGTACTCTGCATTTGACTTAATTTCCCTGGTGTGGTGAAGGTTTTCGGATGGATTTGTGGAACCGCGTCAAATACTTCGGCTTCTATTTGTTGGAGTTCCGTGTTATAGGGTGGTGATTGGAAAATTAGATTCTTGAAAGCTGGGGCAACCCAGATAAGCGGCGGAGAATCTTGACCTATGTTATTTTCTGGGAATCCTCTGTAGAGTTCGGAGTAACAGGTTCGAGCTGACGAACCCACGGATTTACGTTTTTGGTTTGTTCATTAGTTTTGGTTATCGTCTGGGTTAGAACTAATACAATTCCGGGCAGTGCCAACCCTCAACGTTGAGAGTTGCCCAGGATACAATTTAGTAATGTTTCTTGTTTTTGCTTATTCTTCTCTGTTGTGGGAGACCTACTAATTGTTGATTGCCTGGATCTACACGACATCTGTCGCCTGGATTGATTGGCCTAGTTCCGCCGTTTGGGGTTTGAATGTCGCCATGATCTTCCAAAGTCTAGGTTTGATCAATTCCACAATGTTGTCAGCCCAGATTCTTCCATTTCGTTAGTGCAAGTTCCACAGTGCGAGGAGAAGGTTTATTGCAGAATGATTCCTGCATTGCCATTAGCTCACAATGTCTATAAGAAGAGTTGTCCATTTAGTTGGGAAACCCAGCGGTTTATCGATATGCCACTGTTGTGGTTTGAATAGTAGCTGTGGCCACCGTTTGTGTTGTTCGGAATAATTTCCACAATTTTCTGTGGACTGCTCTGCGTCTTAGTGGTCAACCGCACTGTATGAACGTGAGATGTTAACTACTGAGTGTGTGGTTTGAACGGCTGGTGGAAGTGGTTCCAAGGCTTGCGATGGATCTCATACTACTGAAGATCTGTTGTCGAGCAGTCGTCGCGGCTGCCATTGATTTCTTTGTGGTGACGTTAGATATAGCAAATTGTGTGGATAACAAGCTTCACCTTTTCGTTATTATTCAGTTATGTTAACGGTTACTTCCGGCGAGTGGGGTGCCACGAGATTTGTTGATCTCCTGAAGATGGCGTCTGATACTCTGCGAATATTAATGACTCGAAGTACTTCTTTGAACCATGTTTCGTAACACCCAACAGGACTCTTTGATGGGCATTCTTTAGAGTGCGTTGTATTCTCGTGGGGTCTTCAGTTCGTGAGTTACAGAACCATTGAAACTTCAAATAACCGTTTTTTATTATTCATCTTGAAAGCCCCATATTTTTACGAAAATAAGGAAGTTGTACATGGAGAGATTCGGAAATGTATGGAATTTGTACTCAACGGCATGAAGTGCACAATCGAATAGCAGCTTCGCCTAACGGCATACTAGCCCATAAAAGATGCATATGGGCCCAGGAATCCTTCCTTAGACTCTATTGGGAGTTTTAGGTAGATTTTATTCTTGGAGGAGATCAATAGCAAGCCCTATATGAACAGGGAACGCATGAAACAGGCTTGGAGTCTTTTTAAGACATATATAAACATTTAAGACATTATTTGACTTTGTCGACGTAATAACATTTGAATAAATTATTATTTTTACTTCGAATTTGGATTAAGTTTGAAGAATAATTTTCTCTAACACATGGAACCTCTCCCAGCATATTGCACGATTATAAATAATAAAAATATACAGTGAAGACCATCATATCATCTTCCCATCTGAATCCAACATTGACACACTGGGTTATTTTGACCCGGATTAATTTTTAGTGAAATGCTCACTTTTTCGAAATTCAAAATTTTCAATGATTTTGTTAAAACTATTTAATTTGATAGGTTCCGAATTTTAATTATGCAGAAATATCAAGAAATTTTCAAAGTGTATCCCTTATCTTTTTCAATAGAAACCGACAAGAGGGTTGTTAATGGCAGGTGGATGAAGTACCATCCAAGTCAATATAAGTGTGTCAACGAAGGGTCATGATGTACGAAAAAATTAAATTCGTGTACCAATTAAAAAATGATGGTTGAAATTGTAGTAAAAATATCATGCTGGAAAATTAGGCATATGCATGTTAAACCATTGATCTAAAAGCATTTCGCTTTCAGATGGATGGTTCAAATGGGGCGATGTTCACAGACTCGAGCTGCACGCTACGCAGATCCACATTTAGCGCTTGGGAATGTTAATATTTGTCAATACATAGACAACGTTTTCATTAAAAATATTCGTAATAACATATAGATCAATCTGTGAGTATATGTTATATACTCACTTTCTTGAGGAATGATTTGGTTTGTAAGTTTATTTCTTTTGAGTTTCAATAGTCTTGAACCCTCTCAATGCGGGAAGGCTACACATTAGTTGTACAAATTGTTGTAAAGAGAGGTCTCAGCGTGACGAGTCCTAAAATCGGTTGAGATAAAGGAGGGCAAACATCTAGCAAGTCCGGTAGTTCGGGCTCACCGATTGATATGTTGATTTCCATTGGGTATTCAATTGACAGAAAAGAAATACTTCAATAAATAATCTTAGCTCTTATTAAATAAACACACGTAAAAAAACTAAACTATAATAAGAGCTAACTATACTTAGCTCGTATTTAATAAAGACACGTAAAAAAACTATACGATTGTTAGTTTTGCATACGATAGATAAATAAGATTAAAAGGCATGACAGCGTGTTCGGCAGATATGAATTTCGCTCATTCAGTGACTTGAGGGCCCTTTCTATAAATGGCACTGCTTATTCGGCGGCAAGTAATTCGACTTTCGGCAAAAGATCTGCCTGCTCAGCAAAGAAATTTCCTGTCTGTCGAGCAGGCGAAGTCTTATTAATGCACGGTGCACGCTCAAGCTTTTATACCCGAGCGTTGCACTACTAGCATTGCACTCGAGCGCTGGCTGAGTCTTCTGGAGGAGCTGTGAAATCGCACCTATTCCGAGACGCAAGCGTCCTACAGATGGTTAAATGTTTTGTAGGGACGTTTGCTAGTGATTTCGGCAGGGCGATGTGTATGCTGTTAATAACGCGATCTCGTCTAATTTAATAAGTGGCGTCGTACCTTTCACAAATGTAATTTTCGTGTGTTCCAAGTTGAGAAATACATGCGGTTTTATTTTCACCGTGGGTGAAGTTGGGAATTCATTGGAAGTAAGAATTCCTAATTGTTCGATTTAGTGAAAAACGTCTTTTTACGAATATGTGAGCAGATAAGATTTTAATTATTGATCACTAGCATCATTATTGTCGTTTCAGATTCTGAGTGAGGCTGCTGGTGTTCGATACACATTTTTTGGTAAGCACACAATATTTGGATATGTGTCCCATTCCCCGTGCAGAAATGTGTTCGGCCATTTCTCAGTTTCGGTCCGGCCCTGACCAGACTTACCTTGTCTGATTTACCTGATTTGGCCCTCCCATGGAACAAACCGGGAAGATCGCAAAATCGTTTTTTTTTACGGCTTACCCTCTATGTTCGGAAATTACAATCTTCTGACCGGGATACATTGCGAGCAAGTGCATCTTCACGTAATGTCTACCCTGCCAGAACATTGACATGTTCGGAAAAGTGGAGCCTGTCTTTCAGAACGAAAGAAAAGCTACTTTACTTTTTACCTCATCATAGATATTCATAATTGATTGAGATGAAACTAATATATCTGTTGTAATTCTATTCATCACCAAAAGCATTCGTTTCATCAATGATAATCGACGAGGATAACAATGCTTATGATAAATACCGGGATCACGATAACTAATTATTTGAGCATAAAGAATAGCCAAATTATTTTATGAGGCAAAACGGTAAAGCCGGTCATTCGTGGTTTTTGAACGCCTTGTCGCCATGTTGGGAAATATCAATGTTCTGGCCGGGAAGACACTACCTGAATGTATTTCGCAAGCAATCCGCCAGGTGGCTACAAGCGAAGCGCTTCGCGTAAGCAAGGTACCATCGTACGAGGATAAAAGTTCGTCCTGTAACTTGTACTATGTACAGAAATGCCATGCTTACTGCGTGCACTTGCGCTTATGATTTTGCGATACTTGTGAAAGAACCCTTTGCACTCTAGGCCCTTTTCGCTCGGATAGTGATCTGTGTACGTTTTTCTGTCTCTTTGCCTATCAGGAAATGCGAGCAAGCGTATGTATACACTCATATACTACCTTAGCAAGTAGATAACCAACGAACAATATGCTGTCGAAATACTAAATTGAATACACTCCCGACTTTACCTCCTCAAGGAATCCAAAAACGCTGAAACGTCATTTTTTATTTCCTCGTTTGTTCCTGGTTATTTCCCGATCTATTCCCTTTAACTTTCCTGTTCAATTACCGCTTGTTTTCCGGCCCGTTCCTGATCAGTTCCCCAGAAAGGGAACGGTGGATCGGGACCTAGCCTCAGACCCGTTACATTGCGAACCCATTCCAGGGTGGAAGGCCCGACCGGATCCTGATATTATCTAGGAAAGGCAGATCAGGGGCAGTACTTTTTTCCGATTCTAATTTCTACACGCGTCATAGCTTTATGTATTGATTTGATATGTCTTTTTTCTTTACACGGTAACTCTGCTGGATTACCTTGGGTTTCTCAAATTTTCATTAGTTTAGATTATCCAAATCCGTCCTATATTCGGAATGTTTGTTTTTTTCTTCCTTTTTTTGGTTATCTACGTGGTCATTTTTGGCCTATTCCACACGTCGAAATCACCCGCCTTTTCCGCGAAGATTAGTTTTTTAATTATACATGCAGCAAAAAAATTAAAAGAGCGGTTGGGAGTTTCACTTGCCTACCACAATATGGCAAATAACAAGAGTAGAAAGGAAAGAGCGAAGGGGCGAGAGACAAAGAGTGAAAGGGAAAAATCAGAGAATCGAATCATGATACGTTAATATTTGTTAATGCAGTGCTTTAACTACAGCTTTTTGATTACTTATGAACCGATTATTACGAAATGAATATAATATTTAATAATAAGGATTTTGGCTGCTCGACACTCTCGACTCGATTTCGCGTTTCAAAGTCGTTATTAAAAACACCGCCCGCCACGAACACTATAAACCGGTGACATAAAATTCTCTCAGGTCGAGACGAAGCATGTTAAAATGGGTCATATAACCCGAGGGCTTGCGGAATATTTTTGCTTACATACGCATAATACGGTTTCTTCCAAGATCGGCGTTTTGCATGAGAACGATGCATCTGAAAACCATCGACTTTACTGGATCGAAAGGGATTATCGAGAAGCAGTACATAAATAAATGTGCATGCAGAAAACTGTTTTTGCTCGAAAAATTTGTGGAAGCGGCAAAGGGAATGAAGGACGGAAATGCGTTCTTGATATTAAAAAGGACCTCTCTCTCTCTCTCTCTCTCCCCCTCTCTCTCTCTCTCTCTCTCTCTCTCTCTCTCTTTCTCCCTCCCTCCCATCCTGTATATCACTTTCTCACCCTTTCCGGCTCCTACCCTTTTTTTGGACTGTCAATAAGCAGGCAACGTTTGCGGTTTGTTGTGTAGCTGCCTGTGGTAAAAAATAATTGTGGATTGTGGAAGTCATGGGATTAATGAAGTAATTGTGATAAAAGATTCACGGTAAAATTTTCACGAAATTCATGTCCCCTCTTTGTGGCTGGGTGAAAATTTATATCTAATATTGATTGATCACGTAGAAATGGATTACCGTCAGATTCCCAAGATTCTTAACTCGGCAAAAGAGGTGAACCGTTTTTCCGACCAATCCCGTTATATTCGACTCGACCGTTGTGTCAAAATATGGTCCCGTCTCCGGCGTCGGTCGGTCTTGGAGAAAATCACTGATGAAGCTTTTTGGCTGGTGAGCCGTGCCTTCTGAAAACCAAGCAAAATCATGTCATTAAAATGATGTCCGAAAAATTGCGCGCACAAATTTTTATCAGAATTCGCCAGTTAATAAAAGACATAAACACTAGAAATTATATTAGGTATTCATCATTTTTCTTCTGTAGGTAGTTGCTTGCAATATTCTTTCGTTAAAAAAATATTTTGATCATTATTGATTAATAATATGCGTAAGTTGACTATCGGAAGAGCGATGAAATAACGATTTCTCAAAATAATCCAAT
Source organism: Ophion slaviceki (assembly GCA_944452715.1). NCBI lineage: Eukaryota > Metazoa > Arthropoda > Insecta > Hymenoptera > Ichneumonidae > Ophion > Ophion slaviceki. Next base: position 21,055,521 of record OX101789.1, read on the forward strand.
CTGCCAATGAGTTTCTCTGGTTAACAATAGCAACTCCACGATCAATAAGAATCTTCCACTGAGATTTGAACTGCTTATGGAAGCTTTGAAAATTGCCTCTTGAATTGTCCGCACTCGTCGAACTAAAGGAGAATCGATTGAAAAGTTTGTACTACTGCCCGTTAGCCAAAATATCGAAATGCATTATAAAATCATTTGACCTCACATGATTGAAACGTTAAGGGGGTATCCCTCTCTGGAAACTCAAAAAAATCGTTTCTTTTTGCATATAGTTATAGTGTGAACTTTCATGAATACTTTAAGACGGAATGACACCTCATCGCGGTCGGTATGGTAGAGCAATTGTAGATACCCAAAAATCTCTGAAACGGCACTTCAGATCCCGTCGAAACTTTGCCAAACGACGTCAAATAGATAGACGAACAGCTGTCTGCCCCTCAAATTTTCTGAATTTGAGAAAAAAAACCGCAGATTGGCTTATGATAACCCGATCTACGTTTTTTTTCTCAAATTTTCTGAATTTGAGAAAAAAAATGTAGATTGGCTTATTATAAGCCAATCTAGTTTTTTTTTCTCAAATTTAGAAAATTTGAGGGGCTGGAAGCTATTCGTCTATCTATTTGACGTCGTTTGGCAAAGTTTTGACGGGATCTGAAGAGCCGTTTCAGAGATTTTTGGGAATCTATAATTGTTCTACCATACCGACCGCGATGAGGTGTCATTCCGTCTTAAGACCAACCGGACCTTGATATTCTAAAAATTGACGTAGTTAGGGGGAAGTCCCGTAACGCTGGACGGCACCTAGCGTCGGACATTTGTGCTATCATGACAATGTCGCAGCGTGTTCGTGTAAAAACCCCATGAAAGGCGTACGGAGGAGCGCAGCGATACACAATCGCGGGACGCAGTTTGCCACTGACGCGCAAGGCCAAACTGGGAGCGATTGATTGCTGCGTTTGGCGGGAATACACTGCGTCGGGTAAGATTGAGGTGAGTGTAACTGCTAATTTTCTCTGTTTGAGTGTCGATGGCAATGGTTATTATACGTCGTGTTCCATGAATATTCGAACTTTGTGAAAGTTTTTCTTGGTTTCCCAAGGGGTTTTGGTATAAAACACGTAATTTTGGGATTCTCTGCTCCCTGGTACCGGACACAAAGTGGTCCCTTAACGCCGGACATTAAAAATGCTGTTCTTTCCCGGTAAGCATTTGTACTTTTGATTATAACTGCTGTACGTTGTTTTACATTATAGAAGAACGCAGCGAAATCAAAATGGAAGAGAAGAACAAAAAAGGACAATGGACCAATGCTTGGACATTTGCTAACTGAGTTTGAGAGGAGCTTCGCTGCGCTATGAGGTTCCGAAAAAACGATCAGTTAGTAGAAAGAGAAAAACCGAAAGAATTAAAATTCAGACTCCATCACCGTGCAAAATTGTCGTCGAAAAAAAAGAGAACAAAAAGAACGTTAAGGACAAGCAGAAAGGAATTGGAAAGAAGTTTAAAACAGCGATAGACGAATATGAAAAAAAAAACCAAAGGCGTAAAGGCCAAACGCCGTGGATGGGTTTATGAAGAATTCGCGGACATCCATCAATGTTCGAAAACTTACATATGCGATTGATGCACAATGTTCTGAATATGTCCGGCGCTGAGGGCTCGAAGTTACGCAGAGGTTGCATTTTTGTTAATTTACTTTGGTTTTAAACTTTGTTGACGTAATTATTTTTTTTTAAATGTACTTTTCTCGTAGCGGTTTTTTTTATTGTTCGAAAAGCTTAGGTGTCCGCCACTGGGGGACTTCCCCCTACAGCTATTTTAGTGGAACAGTGTGCGTCGGGTTAAGGATGATTCGCGTGTAACGAAAGCGGACATCAAGGCACAAGAACACTCAAAAGAGTCCCGAACTGCCCGCAGATTGCATATATTAGGTGTGCAACACGATGTCGATGATGAGGAAGGACACTTATATGGTGCCGGAATCGCTGATTAGCGGTAGGACGACAATATTTCACAAGATCGTGTAAAATATGTACCAAAACTTTGAACGCGATTATCTCGAAACTACATATCTTGACATGGCGGGATTGATATCTGGAGTAACTTTAACACTATTGACTTGAATTTGCGCAGTTAAAGTTAAAACAGTGGTCATTTTCGGTTCGCGATCGCATTTTTTAATTGGATGAAGCATTTGTTAATAATAATGACTTCAGCATGCTGTTTTTCAAGAGAAAAATGAGGTTTTCTCTGGAGAAGCTGTCATTTTTCGTATTTTTCGAAATTTCAAAAAGTGGATTGTGAACTCATAGCCAGGTGGATATATTTGAAGAAAAAAAATTGTTTTCGTTTCTGATTACATTTGAGCCTGGTAGAGATCCCACCGTTTCGGGCCTCGCGGCTGGAGGACTGCAATGCCAACTGCAGCACCATGAACACTTTGAAAGATTTTCTTCCAAAAAAATTACATTGTAACCATACACATGTGTACAACATGCTGGGAAAAAATTAATTTATTTCAACCAATGTGTTACTAGAAAAAAATCATCATTCTGACCCTTCAAGTTGGGCTTCCAGAGAGGGATACCCGGTTAAGGAGTTTCGGGACAATCGATGATCTGATACCATTTGATTCAAATTTCTACAGTGAATTCTTTGTCATATCCTGAATGCACGCTTCAAATTTTTAATCGATCATCTACACCGTTTCTATAAAATCTATTTATTTCTGAACGGTAGTTTTACGCACGAAATAGTGTAAAAAATGTTCAAAATGTTATAAAAAACTGTCAAATCACTCAGTACATTATGACAATTTCGTCTCCCTTTGCATTGTGAAAATTAAGCATCTTCCTATGTTAAAATGTTTTTATTGAATTGTAAATTGTATAGAAACGGTGCAGCCGATCGATTTAAAATTTGGAGGATACATTTAGTACATGATAAAGAATTTACTGTATTTTGAATCAAACGGTAACAAATCATCAATTGTTGCGAAACTCCTTAAATCTTTTTGATATTTATAAAAGTGTAAAAAAACTTGGATTTTCTGCATCTCGTAATACTTCAGTACGAAAGGATATGTTTGCTCGTTAGCGTGTACCACAAGCGTTGAATACGCGAATCTCTGAAATTTTGGTACCTGCATATAGAGCCGATCGACTCTCTTGGGCATGAATTATAATTGGACCCGCTGTCGAGATTCAATCATCAATTTAATTACGAAACATGGCGATTATGGATATATGCCGTTTATATACACCTCATCGCGTGAGAATTTGCGCGTATATAGTAATGCGGATTTGCACATAGCAATGGTTGTTTCGAAACTGGGGTAGAATGGGGGGCGAGTGTTGGCGGCAGACACTCGTAGTATTTGGAGGTTGGAAGGTAAGTTCGAATATAGCATCACTGCACGCTTCGTATGCGTTCGTATTTCGTGTTATTGAACATACACACCCAGACACACGAACACAGATAAATATATTTGTTAATCGGTTGATATAGACGTATATGTTGGCTATAAAATGATCGGGCTAGTTCTTTCGCCGTTTTCTTGCCGTTTCGGCAACCATTAGCAGGGTCGAACATCAATTTATATTCTTTTGTACCTCACCGTCTAAATTTCAAGGTCATTCAACATTCAGCACAACAGTTATCTTTGTTCGAAGCGGACTGAGTGCCTGAGTTCTACCCAAATTATGTTGAGTGTCACAGTAGGGTACGTGGCCACGTGAAGTACCTTGATAAACTGGGAAAATCCGCTACGGAAACGTACCGTTTGCTCGAGGAAGTTTATGGTGATGAGTGTTTATCTCGGAGTCAAGTGTTTGATGGTTTAAAAGGAAATTTACGGGAGGGGGACGAGATTGAAGATGACCTACACTGAAAAAAAATTCGGTCATCCATCCAAAATTCAGTTAGTTTAACAAAATGTATCTTTAAATACGTTCAACTTGATTTTTGATTGGCATAACAAAACAGTATAGTTGGTGGTAAAATAGTACAGTGGTGTGAACTGTAGCTTATTTAGCATGTCTGAGAAAATGTTAAAACAACAAAATTTCGAGACAACAAAATACATTTTGCACATTTAAAGATTCTTTTTTCTCAGTGTACGTCCCGGCCATCCGTGCACATCGAAAACAGACGGTGACGTCGAAAAAGTGAGTTATACGATTCGAAAATATCGATCTCTTAGCATCAGAGCCATCGCTCACTTACGAAGAAGCTTAAGGAGGTTGGAGCGATTCAGTTGAGTCAAATGACGGTTTATTCATTTTTTTTTCAATGAACCTCAAAAAATGCACACGAGGTACAGATTTATTCTATATATGCTAATTTTTTTAAATATGTAATTAAAGGGCAAAATGATTCATGTTAATATTTTTATTGCGTAAAGTAGAAAAACTTTTGTGTTACTACCAACTTGAAAAAGCATAACATTATCGATGATTATTATTTAAAAACTACGACGACGAATGTTTTGTACAATTCACAATGAAATTTTGAGTAATTCATAATTATGCCTATTTCTATTTACGTCACGAGATTATTGGCCCAAGGTTTACGATTGGCAAGATGAGGATTTTTTTTCTAAATGTTCACAAAGGTTCAGTTTGCGTTAATCCGTTGTTAGAAATGGTTTATCTTGGTGCTAAATAACAATAAAAATTACATAACCTTTTGTGTGAAAGTCTTGCCCATCTAACCGCACGTTAAATTACATACATTAAACTATTTTTTATCTCTGGTGTTTGGTGGTGAAAAAAGTTTAGAAAATTCGTAAAGACTCAGTATAGTGTAAACAATAACATGTATTTTATATTAAATTTGACCTTGGATTGTGGCTAACGCTCCAACCTCTTTAAGTGTTCGCCTTTGGTTTCGTTGAAAGTCATGTATGTGATAACGCTTTGAAAACTACTAGACACGTATTTTTTTCATTGGTGGGAAAAGGATTTTAAGGGAAGAAATCACTGTTCAAAGAAAGGCATGTCACTCTTTAGTGGGTTATGCCTAGTTTTAACAGTAAAAAAAGTTCATTTTTAGATTGTTTCTTGAAAATTGTGATGATAAATTCCTACGCAAAATAGGCACTTGAAAAAGTATCATCTGAAGAACACTCTGTAATTTTCTGGATAAAACGATTTTATGATAATCGATTTACAACCAGTGTCTCCGAAGCACCTCTCAAAAACGTCTTTTGCGGTGAGCCTCCTGAACTAGGTTATCCATTTAAAAAAAATAAAACACATTTCTTCAGTATGTTAGTTTATCCTACTGTTGAATAAGTTCACGCTATCTTTTCGTGAAAATTAATGCTTTATTTTGGAAAATCATTCTCAATGCTTTGAAACGTTTTGGAACTGTTGTGTGATCACCTCCTAATGATTCTGCAAGTTCAGCTAGCGTTTGACATGAGTCTTCACGAAATAATGCCTCCAATTCAACACATAAAAATCATTATTTTTGAAGTGTTTAAGGGGTTACCTCCACTTGCGATTTTGAAAAAATCGATTTTTTTTTATTTCATTTTTTGAAGTGCATTTTGAAGTGCAGTTTTTTTTTAATGCCCGGAATAGATGACTCTATGTAAGTTTACAAAAAAAAATATGTTCTTCGTGTAAACTGAAATTGAAACTTTAAACGCGTTTTTCTCAAAATGGCATTTCTGAAGTCGGTGACCAAGATTACTCGAACACTAATGAACCGATCTTCTTGAAATTTTGCAGGCTTATTTAATACATAAAAATGTAGTCTTTAATCGTTCGATTTTTTTTCGTTAAAATCGAACCATTAACTTTGACTGTCCGCCATTTTGTGAAAAATGAATATTTTTTAAAATCCTTCGGTTAAAGACTAGTTTATACTTATATTTGACTAAATCGATCCGCATTTTTTTTTCAGATGATCCACTTCGCCGCAATGTTGGTCACCGCAAACCGTGTATATAAAAACATTATTTCATTGACGGCCATTTGCCACTAAACAATGTAATATGTTTCAATAAAAAAATTACTGAAAGTTCTTCAAGATGTGCTCTTTATGATGGTATATTGATCGATTAAAAAAGTTTTATAGTTTTCTTTTAAAAAATTCATGAAAAAGGCCTTTTTGCGCTACAAGTGGGGGTAACGCCTTAAACCAATCTCTGCATGTTGTTTACGACAAAGCATGGTCACCGTAAGTCTCAGCAAGAATTCTAGGTGCTTTAGCTGCACATTTTTTTTTAATTAAGTAGCTCAGTAAAATTCCCCGCAAATACTCTTTTTGGCACAAAATTTGACGTGTTTAACATTTTCAAAATAAAGGTTGTTTACACTTCGGCGAAATTACATATACTGAATTTCAAGCTTGTTTACAGTACTTCTTTGTTGATACGTTACCATCTTAAACTACACGCACGCGGTTCTGGTAACACCATCTGTTTGAAAACAGCGAGAACTTATTCAACGTCCCAATACAATAATCCAAGGAATTTCCTAAATATCAAATTTGAAAAAACCGCACTTGTTCAAAGTGAATCTTGATTTTTGCGAAAGAAAATGAGCATTTTTCGTTCATCACATCGAAGGTGTACATAGGAAAAAAAAACCTTTCGATGAAAGACTTTATTTTTACATCTAGAAAAAGCCCTACGAATTTCAGAAAGATCGATGCGGTAGTTTTTGCGATATTTTGCTCATCGACATTGAAAACGTACTTTCTGCAAAAAGGGTTTAAAGTTTGGAACGACGCTCCGGGCGTCAACATAACAGCCCATAAATCCGTTAATTTTTATCCGATTACCTTGAAATTTTCAGGGAACATTTACAAGATGATATACTGTCAAAATACATTGGATCAGAAAAAAGTGATTTTTCGACTTTTAAAATTAGGTATAAACCCTTAATTTTTTTTCAATACTTCTATAGTGAATTTTTCATCGCTTCACATTAAAAGTATTTTGGTTTCTGTTTCATTCAGATCGGTGGACTACTTTTGAGTGAAACTCCAAAATCTCCCCTCGACACTTTTAAGGGGTGGTTTCTCTCCTTAAACCCGTTTTTCTATCGAAAAATAATATAATAGCTTGCAACGGATCCTGTTTTATTCAACACGACCCTTAATGAAAGCGCGAATCCATACAATGGAAGAGATCCATTTCACTGACACAAAAAAGCACGGATGAGCACGTCCAAATTCAAAACAATGACGACCATTTTTGAATGTCGGGTTGTCAACCAGAAGTGTTACTAGGTGGTTTTGACAGCCCTTTATGAATGCACAAGGAAAAAAAGATCTAAGATATAGAAAAACGGCTCTCAGATTCTTCATCGGAACAACGCGCCAGCACACAAAGCGCAGCCCATTCAGAGATTTTTGGCGAAGCACGGGTCCCCCTATTGAAACATCCACCAACTCACCTGACCTAACCCCGTGAAAGAAACCAGATTTGACTCCGTTGGTGCTGTGAAGGTAAAACTGACAAAGCTCATGAACGAACGCTCAGAAAAAGACCTGCAACACTGCTTTCAACAGTGAAAAGTTCGTATAGAGTGCTGTAGAGAAAGGAAAGGGACTACATTGAAGGAGATACCATGTATATTGAATAATTATTCAAATAAACATTTTTACAGTATCGGTCCAGTTATTTTATAGCCATCTAGTGTGTGTATAAAACGTAAACTGTATTTTAATGCGTCAGAGATGTGTGCGGCCATGTGGATGACAAGTTGATCGTGTGGATTCGGCTTCGGTCCGGCCAATGAAGGGTATTCCAAAGTCAGAATGGAAATAGAGGATGTTTACGTTTCGGCCTTCGGTTCGGGTCCTCTCCAGAAGTTTTTTATTCTGTATATATTGTGATACACTTTTTTTTGTGTATCACATTGTGTATATTAAAAAATGTGTATCACAATATTTACAGAATAAAAAACTTCTGAAGAGGACCCGAACCGAGGGCCGAAACGTAAACATCCTCTATTTCCATTCTGACTTTGGAATACCCTTCATTGGCCGGACCGAAGCCGAATCCACACGATCAACTTGTAAACTGTATTTGTTTGTCATTAAATTACTATACACAGAGTGTCCCTCTTATCTCTGCCACCCGAAATAGCTCGGTAATTATCGACTTCACAAAAAAATGTTCCTGACAAATGTTGTACGGTGTGAAGGGGGCTATAAATTGAGACCAATTTTTTTTTATTTCATTCCTCGGATCTCTACCAAATATTTGGTAGTGATCTGAGATATATAGATTTGTATTTCATTTTAAGAGGTGTTCGAAATTACCTTGAACGACTTTGACCCCCAAATGTTTTTTATGCGGCTTGAGGTGCTCCACAAGATGGTTAAAAAAATGTACCATCCCATGTAAAAAAGTGGAGGTGACCTTCACTGTGCGTCAGCGCCTCCACCGAAATAAAAAAAAATTGGTCGCATTTAATAGAAAAACTAAAACACACTTTCACCGTACAACTTTTGTATTGAACATTTTTTTGTGACGACGATAACTACCGAGTTATTTCGGGTGGCAGAGATAAGAGGGACACCCTGTATATATACGCATATGTGTATGAGAAAAGGACACTTTAAGCCCGTTAAATCTATCTAAATTGGTCATCAGCCCGGTTGACTGATTTCAGAACGATCTTTCAATTTTTGTAAGCAAATAATTGATTTTGGGAACGGCAGGCTGGTTAACCCTACGACCCTACACATAGGTACGCCAAACACCACATCATTTTTGGGGGCCCTGGTGTTCCGGCAGTTTGGGTAGTCACGTGAAAATAGCAAATGCATTAGGAGGGACTGTCTAGACATGGTCCGTGCAGGAATAACCGTCAGTTATCATTTGGACGTGACGTAGTGAACATTCTTCGACAGCCTGGGGTAACCCCACACTTTTTACGATGTTTTGGTCTGTTTAGTATATCGTTATTTTCATTTTTTTTGTTATTCATCCTTATAAAATCAGTGTGTTATCAACAAAAGATTACATTATGAACGTTTTTATACTATTCTGATTTTTTTAGGATAAAGCCATGGGGTGAGATCGCGAGTACGAAAGGCGGAGGAGGTCCGAAGGATGCTGCAGGCGTGCAACAATGAAGAGGAACCTCAGCACAACGTCTCGACTGATAGTGAATCAGACCATGAAGAAGAATTGGAGGGTTCTGATGAAGATTCTTCAGAAGGAGGACGGGATTCTGCCCGTGACGGTACAGACAGCGGCGATGACATGATCGCACGGGAAGCGGAGAGAATAAAAATACGTCGTACATCCCAATCTGCTCTTGGCGGTGCTCGGAGTAAATTTCTTTACGGGAAAAACAGATACAAATGGTCACTCGACCCTCCTGCTCCTCGCTCTGGCATTACATTTGCTCATAAGATGAATAGGCCGTGTGGCGTCAGGGCCGGAGCCAGTGTAAGAAGTGAAGTTGTAGCGTGGTATCTTTTGTCACCTGACGAAACCTTGAATGCCGATTCCCGCGTTGCTACGATCATCGCTCGATATAGTGCTCGCGATACGCACCGAACTGAATTTACAACGAACAAACCTACATTTCTGCATTTAAGGCGTTACGCCCAATTGTAGCGCAAAAAGGCCTTTTTCATGAATTTTTTAAAAGAAAACTACAAAACGTTTTTAATCGATCAATATACCATCTTAAAGAACACATCTTGAAGAACTTTCAGTAATTATTTTATTGAAAAATATTACATTGTTTAGTGGCAAATGGCCGTCAATGAAATAATGTTTTTATATACACGGTTTGCGGTGACCAACATTGCGGCGAAGTGGATCATCTAAAAAAAATGCGGATGGATTTAGTCAAATATAAGTATAAACTAGTCTTTAATCGAAGGATTTTAAAAAATATTCATTTTTCACAAAATGGCGGACAGTCAAAGTTAATGGTTTGATTTTAACGAAAAAAACGGAGGTTTTTTGGCTATAAAACGGCCATTTTTTTCGAAAAAAAAATCGAACGATTAAAGACTACATTTTTATGTATGAAATAAGCCTGCAAAATTTCAAGAAGATCGGTTCATTAGTGTTCGAGTAATCTTGGTCACCGACTTCAGAAATGCCATTTTGAGAAAAACGCGTTTAAAGTTTCAATTTCAGTTTACACGAAGAAAATATTTTTTTTTGGTAAACTTACATAGAGTCATCTATTCCAGGCATCAAAAAAACTGCACTTCAAATTGCACTTAAAAAAAATGCAATAAAAAAAGCGATTTTTTCAAAATCGCAAGTGGGGGTAACCCCTTAATGCTACAGTATACGTTTCTTTTGTTTTCATTCTTAATATCCTATGTCAAACTACCTGTAGCGATTTTTTCAGTATTATTATGTAAACCCAGTTCTATATCCTGTACCTAGAGCTAAATGTATTATTTTGAAAATAATTTCATGCATAATCAGCTCAATATCCTTTAAGGGGCTATACCAGTGTGAACGCTGAAAATTTGGGTGATTTTCGGGAATTTTTTTGAAGATAAGTACTCAATTAAATGTTTTGGAAAATTAAGAATATATTTGGCTATATTTGACCTATATTACATATTTTTTTCATAGAAAAATGTTGAGATGCAAGCGACTTATGCGCTGCCTTCGGAGGCGCCAAAAAAAGTTCCTCCACTGCTGACATGATTCCGGCCGATCGAGTGGTTGGAACCGAAAAAAGAAAAAAATTCGTTAAACTGGAAGGTATTTCCTGTACAATGACGTAGGATTTTCGAAAAATATCAAAATCTAACAAAATGGCGTAGTTATGAAAAAAAGTGTGTTTTCTTGCCTATAAAATGGTCTTTTTTCAATGACAAATCGTCAATTTTCATCCAATCAAAAATATCCTACGTCATTGTAGAGTAAATATATTCAAGACTACTCAGTGCAAATTTCAAGTAAATCGGATAATTGCTCTTTGAGTTACAATGTCAGCAAATTTGAAAAATCTCATTTCGAGAAAAACGCGTTTAAAGATATAACCATCGATTTTTGCAAGATAAAATGATATTGATATAAATGATAATGGTATTCTTGAAAGTATAAACTGTCTAAAAAGGCAAAAAAATCGATTTTTTGAAAGTGTCGCATTGGTATAGCCCCTTAATATGTTTTTTTTTAAACTGAAAAACACTATTTTTTGACATAAAATCGTTTTTAAAAATCATTTGTCTACACTTTTCCCTCGAGAAACCACGCCGAAACATATTCAAATTTTTTTTAAAGTGCCATCTTTGAAAAGTGCCCTTTGTGAAGTTTTTCAAGAACTTCCAATTTTTTGTTTATAATTTTTTTAAGCTTGGTCCATACGTTCTTTTGCAAGAATCAACGAAAAAATCATCGAACATACGCGTACAAAAAGTGTGATGATTTTAAAAATAATTTTTAGTTAGATATGCTAAAATATTTTTCTTTCTTTGTTCAATCACATTTTTCATGGCAAAAAATTGTTATTAGGTTTTTCTCGCAAAGCCTATTCCATTCGTCAGTCTTCAAGCGTTCGATTAAAAAAAAAACCTCTACGACAAACAGTTCGTTAGCAGCGTTGATTTGAAGTGCTAGGGTGTGCGCAACCCCAGTGTAGGTTATTTGTTCCGTACAGATAGTAGGGTCCTAGGCTTAAAATCGACTTTATATAAAAGTGTTAGTATTCATCTGAAGGTGATTTTAAAGATATTTGGACTTAGGGTGATCATTGGACTGAGTATTGAATATGGAGACAATATGCTACTATGAGGATGGTCCTCGAATTTCAATCTCTCTAAAATCACCGCACACTCAATACAGACACATACATACATGCATACATATGTATAAGGAGTACAACTTTGCAGTGACCGTTTTTTTCAAAAGTTTAAGGCTTTATTATAAAAAAGTGGCTACATATTTTTTAATCAAAGTACTGCCCGTCGCTAGCTACGACTTCGGCCCATCTTTCAGGTAGCATTCGAATCCCGCGTCGATAAGAGTGTTGGTCCTTGGAGGCAATCCAGGAATTGACCCAATTTTTTACTTCTTCGTAAGTACCGAAGTGCTGGTCAGCCAAATCATGTGCCATTGACCGGAACAAGTGATAGTCGGAAGGGGCAATGTCTGGAGAGTACGGCGGGTGGGATAAAACCTCCCATTTCAGCGTTTCCAAGTACTTTTTCACGACATTTGCAACATGGGGTCGGGCATTGTCATGCTGTAGTATCACCTTGTCATGTCTTTCGTTGAATTGTGGCCGTTTCTCTTTGAGTGCCTTACTCAAGCGCATCAACTGACGTCGGTAGAGTTCCCCTGTGATGGTTTCGGATGGTTTGAGCAGCTCATTCTGCGTCTTCAAAAACTTTCTGCCTTCCGCCACCATGCTTGTTCTCGACCTCAAAATCTCCACTTTTGAAGCGTTGAAACCACCGCCGACACGTTTTCTCACTAATAGAATCCTCCCCGTAAGCATCTACAAGCAAACGGTGGGCCTCAGCCGCAGATTTCTTGATGTTGAAGAAGTAAATCATAACCTCCCGCAAATGCTGAGAATTCGGTTCGTAGATTGCCATGTTTGAGTGCCTATAACTTTATAATGCATACACGTATCCATTAGCTTTTTTAAATTGTTTACATTGGCAGAGCCTCTAGTTTAAAATGCCACTTTTTTTATTGAGCTACACTCAGAAAAAAGATTTATTATGTTTTAATAAATTGGCACATTAGAACATAATTTCTTAGAAATTAATAAACGTTTACTCATATGGAGACAGTTTTTATGTGATTGTAACTACAGAATTTATTCGGCGTCACTGAATATGTTTTCTTACGTGCCGATTTTTCACATCAATTAAAAGCCATATTTAAAATAGAAAATTTGAATAAATATTTCCTCAAATCAAATAAATACTACTTTCCAATCACGAAAACCTCTTATTTCGCGACTATGATACTAATGCGCGCATGCGCACTTTGCCCTTCAACGCGACGGGCCCGACAGCAGGCCGCTCGTCAGATGTAGCTCACGCATACGCTTACCATGTAGCTTCTTCCTATGCCAATGCTTTTGGCACAAGTGTCAGTGGTGCGTTTCGGAAGTGAGAAACTCGAAAGTGAGGAATGATTTGAGTGTAAGTAAGAATATAAAGTGAGAAAAAAACGTTCAAGTGAAAAAATAATGACGGACGAAATGACACAATTCCTCGAAGAAAACCAGCGGGGGATTATGAAGAAACCTATTAGATGTTAAGAAAAACTCTATTTGTCGGATATAAAAGACCTATTTCTTCTAATTTATATATCCTATTAGATGTTAAGAAAAATTCTTAGTAAATCTTAAACATAAAATTAAATAAAAAATGTTCTTAGCTGTTAATACAATCGTAGTAGGCCGACATACAAATAAGAAAACTTATTCGCCAGGAGACAAAATTCTTTGTCTTTAATAAATCTTTTTTCTGAGTGTAGGGCCACTACTTCGGCCGCAGTGGCTCTCTAAGTAAAACGGTCACTGCAAAGTTGTACTCCTAATACATACATGTGTGTTTGCATATATTTATACACACTACCGGTCGAAAGTTTTCGATCGACCCGGATAATTATAAAATTATATTAGAATAATAAAATTCATTTTGCTTTTTTGTTTTCCGAAGATACTATATAGGTATACATAACGAATTATATTACTTAAATATAATTGTCCAATTAACCAGAGCGACCGAAAATGTTGCTACTATCCAAAGTGATCGCAAACTTTTAACCGGTAGTGTATACATTTAACGCGATCCTCTAGTTTCTCGGCTGTTTTTTTACGGCTTTTTCAATAATTTTTTACGGGCAAAGCATCGAAAGAATCAATCTCATTGTTTTTGCATAATCTTTATTAACATTTAAATAAGCTTTACAAATTTTTTGAAGTCAAAATATATAATAGAATAAAATTTATAGTGGCCGACAGGAAGACATCAAGTAAAAGAGGTGCTTGACGGTGACCAAGATTGCGGCTGTTCTGCTTATCTGAAATCAAAAAACCAAACGGCATTTTAATCTTCATATTTAAGACTAGCGATTGAACTAGAGTGAATTCTAAATTACAAAAATTGACTTTTCTATATACTTTTGAAAATTACATTCTATTTTTTACTCATTTTTTCTTAAGTTTTTCGCTCGTACAAAAAAAAAAACTACCGAAGCAATCATGATAATCCTAGTTCAATCGCTGGCTTATAACATATTAAAGATGCTGTATAAATTTGAACAAGATCGGTGCAGTAGTTTCTGAAATATCGTGGTCACCGTTTCGAAAAATGGTGTTTCGAGAAAAACGCGTTTGAAAGTATACCTGCTCCGTATACGTGCTCCGTTCCAGGGCCGTAACTTGTGAACCACTTCGAATATCGAAAAATCCTTTGGCACACATTTTCTACACATGTAGATGTGATTTATGAAAAAAAAATCGATTTTTTCGTCCCGAGAAACTAGAGGACCGCCTTAACGAAAAACAATTCGGTGTGAATCACAAATATGCTCAGTATTTCGTTGCCCTCCCCGGATTCCTACAAAAATGTTCTGATTAAATAATAGTGATATTTAACCACTTCCTTCATCGTGTTTTAAACTTGTCGCATTTTGTTTTATTTTCGTCCACTAAAAATATATGTTTCAGTTTTAAAATAATTTTTGTTTTTTGGAAATCGTGCAAAGCTGAGTGAATGTGAGAGGAGACTCGAGCGTCAAGAACATGCACCCTTCGAATTCAATTGCCCTTTACTTCGGGACTTATTTACAATACAATTTGTAACTTTGGCCTTTGTTCCCTAAAACAAGTAATTGTTGGTCATAGGCACTTTCATTATGACAATAGGCAGGCATATGTATCAAAGATTTTTTTAACAAATTTCATTGGGCTCTGAGAGTTACAATGTTTTTATAATTATTGCGAAAAAAATATGCTTTCGAAAATGAAGCTATTTTGTGGTGAAATGATAAAGTATATTTATTTGCAAAATACCTTGACCTGGAAAACAAAAATTTATCTGGTGTTTCACTTGACTGGCAGAATTGGTCTACTTTAAGCTAGAACTCCATATGTAACGCAGCCAGCATAACCCCGAATACCAGGTTTGCATATGAACACGCTTCTCCATGCAAGGATATCCTCCGAAGTAGTTACGTCTGCATTTTTTTCATGAAATTACGTGCCAACGTTCCATTTCGTGGGTTGAAATTCTTATTGGAACGCGAACATGCATGTGTTCGTATTATCTCACTGTCTTTCTCTCTCTCTCCCTCTCTCTGGCCCTCCATATAATATCGGGAAAGTTTGGATGCGGTTTTGTATGAGAACTCTGAGAATTATTTAAATCGCAGAGGGGCAAACTTTTCTCATTCCAAAATGGAATTTCGGCGCGCGTATCAACGCCAGCATAGGTTTTGCTCTTGTAAGTGCACGAGGATTAAACTAAAAGGTTCAGTTCAAATCGGGGATTCGGGACGAGAGTAGGCTAAAGGTACGATAAAAAGTAATCGTCTGAATCGACTTCGAACAAAATAATCTAAATGATTAACATAAACGAGAATGATAATAATAAATCCTTAAAAATGTCCCCGCAATTAACCACCACGACGTTCTTCTAGATGAGGAAATACAAGAAACGAATTTATCTCATCCAATAAAAATTCGGATACGTTACTCCTTCATAATATTTTCGAAAAATCGATGCAGAATATTCGAAGACTATTCCATAATAACTTCGCTGAGTTTTCGCTTCACCAGTCGATAGGCTGGTTAGAAAGAAAGAACGTTGCAAAACGCCTTATCGAGAGCACTGAGAGATTGCATATATAGGGTGATTCAAAATAGGTATACAACCCGATATTTTGGGGGTCAGGGCGACATTCTGAGCAAGGCCACTTGATCGATTTTTTTTATTCTAGATTAGTTTTTGAGGCGGTTATCCCACGGGACGTGCAAAAAAATGGAAAAAATCCTCAAATTACAAAAAATGTGTGTAGAGTAATGGTGAGTCAACATTTTTTTTTGTAAATCGTACTTGAATTTCAAGGCCTTAGGCCACAGTAACGGGTATAAAATCATGTGCGAATATAACATTTTTTTCGTATGAAAAAGTGAGTCACTCATAAAATTAATTCCACATTTATTTCGTATGAATATCAAGCTGTTAGAAAACATATATATATTTTTTTTCGATGTACAAAATGGCTGACTACAAATATTTTCTTTTGGTATCTTTTTTTAGGCGCTCCGCGGCGTGACATTTAGCATCCACAATTTTTTACCTAGAACAAAAAACAAAAATTCCCGTCAATCTACATTAGAATACCTAGAGAAGTACGTATGGAATTAAAAAATATTGCTTGATTCGAAAGTTGTAGATATTTGAACTCAAGAAATGAATTTTCAGTGAAAAATTTCGTTATAACTGCTCATAAACTGCTCATAAAATGAAAAGTTTTCGATTAATCAGAAATTCCGTACGTACTTCTCTGCGAAATGCAATTGGGAACATAACTTTTAAATTTGAAGTAAATCGAGTGAAAATTGTTGAAGTTATTTGTCACGCTAATTGGAAAAAAGCTGTTTCTAGAAGTTTCGAGTAGTCGGCCATTTTGTGCATCGAAAAAAAATATATATATATTTTCTAACAGCTTGATATTCATACTAAATAGATGTGTAATTAATTTTATGAGTGAATCACTTTTTCATACGAAAAAAATTGTTAAATTCGCACATGATTTTATACCCGTTTAAGGCCTAAGGCCTTAAAAATTCAAGTACGATTCACACCAAAAAAATGTTGACTCACCATTACTCTGCACACATTTTTTGCAATTTGAGGATTTTTTTCCGTTTTTTGCACGTCCCGTTACTGTGGCCTAAGGTCTTAACTGCTTTTTTCTCAAAACTGTATTTTTAAAGTTGGCTTTTATGATATCTCATAAACTATCGAACTATCGAAGAAACTAGAATGTTTCTGTTATCTGCCATAGTTTTTTTTAACCTGAAAAAGTAGAAAAAAATGACGTAACTTGGAACTTAACTTTTAAAACCGTGCCAAAAATTCAATTTTCGATATTATTACTTTACTCTAGTTCCGGTCATAGCTGTAGGTCTACAAATTGAAATGCCATTTGATTTTTTTATTTCAGATGAGCAAAACCTCCGGAATCATGGCAATCCTCAACCAACTTTTTCTTACACATGAGTATCTTTCTAACGATGTCGATTCAACTCATTATCTTCGTTTTATAAAATTCTGAAGGTCCGTAGAAATGTTGATAAATGAGTGGTAAAAAGTTGAAGATAGTGTGTTTCAATGGTTGATACAAAAAAAAATCCAAAAAAGCGAAAAAAATTGCTGTCACATGAGCTTATCCGGTTAAACGAGAAGCAATGGAATTAAAAAATTGTGGGCCAATAAAAGAAATACAAGATTCGCCATGATGGAAAACGTTTCACAGGCGTGAAATCAACGTAGCGTATATACACCATCATGACAAAAATTGACGATCGAATTCTCGTCGATCATGACTGAGACGCTGCAAGTGAAACAAGCTCGTGCAAATAGTTTGACGTCTCAACTGACGTTTTCTATCGCTCTCCTTTCTTATGAAGGTGGAAATGAAGTTCTTGAGCAAACGGAAAATATAATTTTTGACAGTTTCGAAATTCCTCAATGAGAATTTGAAAAATTATTTTGTCGATCTGTCAATTTGTCTCTTTTAACATTACAGTCTTTCATACGAAGGAAGGAAAATTGAAGAAGCGCCGTTATATTATTTTGAACATAATAACCCGAGAGTTCCAAATGAAACATTTGTTTCCTTTTCTCTCAATAAATGAGCTTTTTGAAAGAAACAATAGTCTTGCATGTTTGCGTAGTCTCAGGCTTTGTATACACATACCAGGATGCATCTCCTAAGAAAACTTCAGCAAAAGAAGATAAATAGCACAATCCTTCGATAAGGATCGAAAGAAAATAACGAGACCGACGTTTTCTAATTTGGAGAAACAAATCCGATATCGTGGATGATTTCTCCGGGTTGCATTTGATATTGTTTCCTTCAGCTCGTTAAGTTTGTGATTGGATTGAACTCTGGTCGTCGGATACAACATATTGAATTTATTTACAGCTCGGATACGATTCCCACAGCCATACGACTAAGATTCGTTATGCGAAGATATTAACAGGCTACATCTACCTAGAAGGGTAAGAAATTGCATTTTTCAAAAATATCCTTATCCGATGTATCACCTTTTAGCTATATTCCCTGAAATTCTAATTGAAATATTCCCAAGATTGAATGAGCTACGTCAAACTTTAAAGGCGCTTTTCTCGAAACACTGTTTTCAAAGTCGGTGGACATGATATCTCGAGAACCACTTAATGGACTGTTTCCAAACTGACGGGAGATACGATGAGAAACATCCAAAGGTCGTTGACGATCTCACTTTTTTTAAAACGACCTTAATCTTTTAATAGTTGCGTAAAAATAGTTACTTTCTTGCTCGAATTTCAATTCGTCACCACGTTCAAGAAAAAAATGATTTAGAAAATCGACGATCGTCAACGACTCGTATTTATTGTTAACTAGAATAACCCGTTTGGGTTTTAGATTTTAGATGGACCGTTTCAGCTGGGGAGTGTCCACCGCCAAACTTCGCGAAAAAAATGTCATCATTTGTCGGCGGCCGTGCTTTTTCTGTATTTCTTGGTGATTTTTTTTCAAAGTTTCTCAATATGTGTACCCTCGTGTTAAAAAATGCGTTTCTCTTTCACCAACCGCTTCCCAGAAAAAAACATTCGGAAATTGGCCATTTTTTCCAGGCCTCTAGGTATATGTAGCCCCTTAACCTAACATTTGTAATATTTGTTCGTCTTCTATGTTACATTCCGCGAATTCTCTGTTCTATCTCGTGCTTGGATTCATCACCTAAGCACATTTTTTCGAAGCCAATACAGACAGCATCAGCATTTCATCACTTAGCACGGAAAAAAACAATAACGGGGTGCAAAATTCACTTAAAAAATTACGCCTTGAGTTACATGATCCCGGAACCCAACTACTCGAGGGTTCCCTGCACACAAATATTGCCCATCCATCTTACCATTCTCTCGGTACGTTCCGTACTGCGTTCTACGCCGAGACACGTAAAATCCTTTATTTTGCTTCATACAGTTTGCCTCGAAGTAATCCTCGCCAAATCCAAGCAAACCTCATGATAATAATTGCCTCGCTGATGATTAAAATCTATTTCACGCCTCTTCCTCGAGATCGCCTTCTTCCCATGCCGATACCACCACAGGTTCACAGTCAGGCTCTTTTTTCGTCGCTACTATAAAATAATAACAGTAGCTACTATAAAATAATAAAATAATAAAATAAAAACATAATAAATAATACGAATAAAATTCAACAGATAATGGAGAAAAAAAGCTCGAGACGTTCCTATTCCGAATATGAGACGAATCCAATGATATCCGTGTTGCGTTTGAAATTCCATTATTCACCGTACTACTTTTGTGATTGGGTTTCCCTCCCGCCATCGAATACGTTATTTGTGATTGGTATGCAGCTCCCATTTGATACGCATATTGAAAAATTTGTCTCAAAAATGAATGTGTCAGTGCACGTGTGCGTGTGTGTATGCTTGCGTGCAGACACATGCCTCTAGGAGCACACACATCCCTTAAGGTGCACACACATCCCGCTAGGTGCATGAAGAGGCGTCAACACCTCTTGAAGCTTTCAACTTGCAGATCCAGTCGGAGATAAGAGTCGTAGGGCAGAAGATAGATGTATACCCGCAGTACGTGCTGCGGGTATGCATGTCTAGAAACAGACGGACGGAGTTGCCCTGAGGAAATGATATTCACCTTATTGTTGAAACGGCTGGAATAGACGATGGAAGGTGGACGAGGATGTGAGCCTAGCTGGAAAGTGGAGAAAGAGCCTTGTCGTTGATGGCCTGAATAGCACGGGTTGCGACAACCCATAGCACCATAGTAGAACTACTATGGCTTGAGATCCGGCGAATTTCAGAAAGGGCCACGAGCTGAGAGTGAAAAGTCCAGGAATGCCGGGTACCAGAAAGAAATGTCATTCCCACTGTCGGTTGGGGTTTACGGCGAAGGGGGATGAAGCGAACCACTGCTGCGAAAGAAAATAAAAAGGGAAAGATAATGAAAAAGGGAAAGGCGATAGGGATAAAGAAGCATAGCGAGAGAAAGGGGGAGGGGGGAGGGGAGAGAGAGAGAGAGAGAGAGAGAGAGAGAGAGAGAGAGGTGGAGGGACAGGAGTGTCACCGAGCGAGCTATGAAGAAACTTTTCCTGCACTCAGGGGAAAGGTCGAGGGTGTGCAGAGAACCCGAAGACGTGACTCTGGCACCATACGCGACTAGTACTGGAATTGGCAGCATGTCGAAAAAAAAATGTGCTCGTCGTGGAAGCCATCGGATGGATATCATAACAGTATAGATTAATATGTACATGAATATATATACACATCATTTACATAGATATACCTATATCTTTGGAACAACGGTACAATTTTGCGTGCATATAGGAAGCGGCTCTTTCCGGTGCCATTTGCGATAGATTTCGTTTCACGTTCCAACAGCTTTTCGTGTATCTGTACTATCGCCGGTAGTGTTTACGAGTATGGTTTGCGCGAACTGCCAGAGTGAATACGCTATGAGGATCGAAACATTGGGGATTGCCGGAAGAGAGTATTGCACTGACGACAAACGAGAGCGCAAGAGAGAGCGAGAGAGTCGGAGGTGGACAGAGAAACAATGGAAAGAACAAAGAGAACGAATGAGAGAGCGAGGGGGTGGAAAGAGACAAAGAGAGAGGTGAAAAGGGTGTGCGAGGGGAACGAAATGGGGGGCTGAAGCCCTTTCGCAAGAATTTTCAATGCATGGACGATGGAGTTTTAAACGAGGTCGAAAACCGCCAACGTATGCATGGGTTAACCATATATGTGCAATTGCATCCCGATGAATGATAATGAAGTGTTGCAACTGTGTGGGCATCATAGGTTTCTCGTAAGCGTGAAATAATACCTTCCTTTGCGATTCAATGAAGAATCTCTTCTTCTATATGTATACGTTTAATAACTTGGTAACGTTGAAGCTTTATATCATTAAGGGGGGAGATACCTTTAGGCGAGGAGAAAATGTGCTGATTTTCGTGATTTTTCTTTTGAAGGAAAGATGTCGTCACCATTTTTGAGACTTAGGGTGGGCTTTATTACTAATTTTGGCTGTAACATGGTATTTTTTTATTAATTTTTTATTAATTTACTAAACTGCATTTTTAAAACTCGCGTGCCATATAGCTACAAAACTAATCGATCGATTATGGTGAAATTATGTATACATTTTTCTAACTTTGTTGCCTAAAACGTGACCTTGAATGTTTTCGAAAATTAAAAAAAAAAGTATTTTTTGTAGGCACTGGTAGCTATTTTTTAAGGAAAATTCAATATTTTCGTTTCAAAGCGTTCAATTTTATGGATTTTCATGATTTCTCACTTTTTCCTGCCTCATATGCTGCGCGTGAGTGCCAACGAAAGAAAAATCTTCGTTGGTTTTTTTTCAGATTAATCGCGCGGTCGCTACGTGTCACGCCATACAAAAAATACCACCCAACAGCCAAAAATAGTAATAAAAAATACCCTAAAGCTAAAAAATGGTGAAAACATCTTTCCTTTAAAAAAAATCATGAAAGTCACCAAGTTTTTCCTCGCCTAAAGGTATCTCCCCCGTTCAGACGAAAAAGAAATGACTAAATCGGTGTACAGTCGCAAGTGAGGATTGTGCCATGTTCAAGGTTGCACCGGCGCTCTAATTTTGGAAAATTTGGAGTAATATATTCAAAGGGTAAATCCATTCTAGCTCATTAAGGAGTCGTCTCACTTAGACGCTAAAAAAGCTATTTTTATGAATTTTTTTGATAGGTTTATATTATCGATATTGATATAAA
The DNA here is from genome assembly GCA_944452715.1 of Ophion slaviceki. NCBI lineage: Eukaryota > Metazoa > Arthropoda > Insecta > Hymenoptera > Ichneumonidae > Ophion > Ophion slaviceki. The sequence continues at coordinate 21,077,506 of OX101789.1, forward strand.
AGTTGTTACACTTAATCAATACACTTTCGAAATACATTTAAAACAAAATGTATGTCTTTATGTAACCCAAACAAACTTTAAGGCGTTGCCCCCACTTGTAGAGCAAAAAAGGCCTTTTTCATGAATTTTTTTAAAGAAAACTACAAAACTTTTTTAATCGTTCAATATACCATCTTAAAGAACACATCTTGAAGAACTTTCAGTAATTTTTTTATTGAAAAATATTACATTGTTTAGTGGCAAATGGCCGTCAATGAAATAATGTTTTTATATACACGGTTTGCGGTGACCAACATTGCGGCGAAGTGGATCATCTGAAAAAAAATGCGGAGGGATTTAGTCAAATATAAGTATAAACTAGTCTTTAATCGAAGGATTTTAAAAAATATTCATTTTTCACAAAATGGCGGACAGTCAAAGTTAATGGTTCGATTTTAACGAAAAAAACGGCCGTTTTTTGGCTATATAACGGCCATTTTTTTTCGAAAAAAAAAATCGAACGATCAAAGACTACATTTTTATGTATTAAATAAGCCTGCAAAATTTCAAGAAGATCGGTTCATTAGTATTCGAGTAATCTTGGTCACCGACTTCAGAAATGCCATTTTGAGAAAAACGCGTTTAAAGTTTCAATTTCAGTTTACACGAAGAAAATATTTTTTTTTTTGTAAACTTACATAGATTCATCTATTCCGGGCATAAAAAAAACTGCACTTCAAATTGCACTTCAAAAAAATGCAATAAAAAAAATCGACTTTTTCAAAATCACAAGTGGGGGTAACCCCTTAATCCAACTGAATCTTCTTTCATCTTGCCTGCTCTACTTTCTATTGGTCCCTTGTTAAACTGTTGTTTCATTTTCGCAATTGAATAATTACAAATACCACAAAGATTATTAACTCGAAATGAAAATCTCAGGGCGAGAGCGGAACCGTAAATAAAAGAGCGTGCAGTTAACATGAGTCCAAAGGTCGAGAAGTTGCGATGTAACCGAACAGTAAAGTTATATATGTTCAGGGTGGAAGAACCAAGTGGTTGCTAGAGGGGGGGGGGGGGGCAGAGAGAAATTGGAAGGAGTTCCGTGAGGTACGGGAGAACAATGAGACTCGAGAATAATTCATGAAATTCTGAATATGCTCCCAATGCGATATACCTGGTACATTCGCAGTCTTGTTTCGTGTTTCACTTGAAATGTCAATGATTCTGAATCCCAATGAAGGCAGCTCCACAAATTCGCGTATATGTCTTTTTTGAGCTTCGCCAAATTTGTGGCAAGTGCCCTTGAAGCTTTTTTGTATAGAACATTAGTTGGCTCAAGCCTAGGAATCGTGAAACAGTGAATTTATCAACGAATCTCCAGATTTTTATGTGATAAGTGAACAAATATCGTTGAAGCGCAATCTCATTTGTATACGTGCTCAAGCTCATTCGTAAGCATTTCTTGTGACTTCGAATTTGAAAAACTTTAAGCGGCGTGCACGATAAAAACAGAAGTTATGCATAGTAGGGCCAAAAGCACTGCTGTATGTAAGAGATACGAAGAAAGACCGTCGACATTAGCTGGTGCAAATAACGCGTACGTTTTACCTTGCTATGTCTGTTACGCATAAGTGTAGGCGTGGTAAGCACTGCAGGCATCGTGAAAGCACCGTTTGCTAATTATGCGGGGCCCTAATTAGAATCGAGCTTTGCTCTGTGGCTCCAGCTCTTCTTTGACTCTCCTTCACTCTCCTTCTCTCTCTCTCTCTCTCTCTCTCTCTCTCTCTCTCTCTCTCTCTCTCTCTTTTTCACGAGTCTCTTGGATGCGCAACCAGGCGAGTTTGCCCATTTTCCCCTCATTTAGTTCTCACCTTTTCCTTCGTCTATCCCCCTGAAACCGCCTACTTGCTCATTCCTTCTTCCGCCACCTCCGATGCTCGTCTGTCCCTCTTTCACGCTCATTTCACTTTCGTTTATCTACCAGGTTTCTCACGATGGGAAAATGAGCATGCATAGCGAGAAGTCTTGACGCCATTTGAACAGAAACGGAAAAGAGAGAGGTGCAAAATTCACTTAAGGGCGGAGCCTGAACTAGAAGGTCCAAAAAAACCGTTCTTCGAGAATTTTTTTAGAAGAGAAAAGAACTAGTGAGCCTGTTAACATTGAGGTATTTTCGTGTATATTTGAAATGTATAAAAAAATATTTCGATATGAAACAGCTCGTAATTCTTGACTGAAACCAAAAAAAATAATAACATTTTCGATTGTCATATATTTTACTTCTGGATGAATTAAGAAAAAGCTGGCAAAATCGTGAAATTATAACTTTTCTCAGGTCTGAAAAAAAATGTGTTAAAAAAACACTTTTTTAAAAATATGTATTCCTCAGAGGTACGGGGTCCTTCCCCTTTTACCATCCCCTCCTTTATTCCTTCCATTCCTTCCACCATTCACAATCCTTCCAGAGTTCCCCCCCCCCCCCCAAAGTGTTGGCCGCGGCCACTCTTTTCCTAATGCACTACTGTATCGCATTTGCACGAGGGCCCAGGGAAACTGCGGAAAACCGGGGCCGATACAGGCGGCTATATTTGGCTGAGTTTCAGTTGCATCACCATCAGAAACTCAGGCGAACTGCTTCCCCCTCCGCTCCCATACCGCTCCAAGTATTGGCAGTCTCCCATGCTGCTTAACTTCAGTGACCGCCGAGCCCGCACACCGACCGCGCGCCCATCTCTGTCGGTTTGTTTAAAAACACACTTTAACGAGCTGCAAAAATTGTTTGAAAAGAGTTTTTCAACGACTTTTTTAATTCACTGAGAAGAGATTTTTATACTGAAGAAAATAAACTTTGGTTTGATTCATTAGGTCGTTTAGTTTTTTTGCTATCACGCCCGCCAAATTGGAAAAATCGTGAAAATGAAAACTGGAGAAAACGCGCTTCAAAGTTTTCTATAGGAGGAAATATCAATATCAAAAATCAATCGCGTCCCTGCTTTTGGCCTTGTATCTTCGAAAATATATTCTTGGATAGTTTATCTTTCGATTTGAGCAATAAAAAACGACATTTGGACCTTCAGGCTCCGGCCTTAAAAAATGAGGCTCTGAGTTCCGTGATCCATTAAACTATTGGAGAATTTTCTGGAAGTAAATCATGCTCGATCATTTTACCATTCTCCCGATACATTACTACAATGTGTCTACACGTGCAATACTCCATTTGGCTTTGACGCAGTTTCCCAGGTAGGAATTGACGATGAAAAAAGGGCTCGCCAAGCTCTGAAACAAGGCTCAAATTTTTTAATTCAGGCTGAGCACCAGCCTGATTTCAGGCCTAGCTGAACCTCTGAATGATAACGCGGTTTCAGGCTCTTGCACACAGGCTTGACCAAAGGCTGGTAGAAAAGCCTGTACTAAGGCTGAAACGACGAAACAACAAGGCTCAAAACGAGCCTTAATGAAGCCTTCACGAGCATTTATGACCAGGCTTTTCCCAAACTCTTCCCGGGGCTATATGAGGCCTGTTTTTAGTTTTCTATATTCTACATTGGGGTAAATTTAATAAATTTGTAAAGAATTCATTTGATTTGTTATATCTATTTATTATTTGTTATATTATTTGTTACAAAATATATATAAAAATATTTTTAAAAACAAAACTTTATTTTATTGCGTACTTTTATTTTCGTATATATAGTTTTTTGTGTACCTCATAAATATCGATAAGAGCATATGTTTAAATGTTGTGAGCTGCCTCCTTCGCTTTCGTTTTTCGTGCCTTCGCACCCGACAAATTTATTGCTAAATTTTCTTTTCACAAAATTTCTGAAAAAATATTATTTTAAACTTATTTTATTTTATTACAACCTGAAACAAGCCTGCATCCAGCCTTGATTTTTCAGCCTCAAAATTCACCGGCTGAATAAAGCTTGAAATAACCCTGAGTTTAGGCTAAGCAGCCAGGCTTGGTTCCAGGCTGCTCCAAACGATGCAATGAAACCTGGGCCAGGTCTGCTCACTCAGGCTCGGTGAAACAAGGCTCGCACAAGCTTGTTTCCATCGTCAGCCTTTTGATTTCCTACCTGGGTTGATTCGAAGTAATCTTCGTCAAATTCAAGAAAACCTCAGTGAGATAGTGGCCTCGCTGATGATTCGAATGTATTTTCCATCTGCTCGAGATCACCTCCTTTTGATGCCGATATATCGCCACAGGTTCACAGTGAGGCTAATCTTTTTTGCGCTACTATGACACTCCGTCTTGCTTTTAGCTTCATTCCTAATTTTCATCATTCCTAATTTTCAAAAAATTATTTAATCGATAATGGAAAAGAATAAGCCATCTAATTCTAAATAGACACTTGACTTGAAATAGACAAATGAACAGCTACCGATCAGGTAAGGCTTTTATTTTGGAACTAGAAATCGAACAAGATGACGGGATAAAGAAATGTTTCCAAAATCAAAGCAAGACTTCCAAAATCAAGATATGGCTTAACGGGGGACCGAAAGATCGTAGTTGATTTTTTCACATTGGTCATTCATCTAGTCATCAAGATTGAAGCCTAGAAAAAGTGACGTAGATGCTTGTAAAGTTACTCGCTTTGATAATAGGACGTAGGGCACAAACTCTTTTCTAGATAGAAATCCAGATATGAAAAAACCAACGATTTGACAGAGATACAAATCTTCGCCACAATAAGAACTTTAGGAGCCAGAAAAAGCCAGCCTTCACTGATAATTCCTCTTTACCTTCCGAACACAAAAATGTGAGCATTGTCCGGGCTCACGAATCGAAAAATCGAATCAACATCGAACTCAACAATTGCGGAACACTTGCCTCACGTAAAAAGGGTGCCCACCCTTTTATTCTCCATAAAAAAACCTCCCAAGGCTGTTAGCAATCAGACCTAAGTCATTGGGTAAAAAAACGCTAGCAAATAGTGGGGTGGTTAAAAGTATTTTCTTACCGGACACCCCAAGGCACGCTCCAATTTCAGCGGTAAAGGAAAGTGACTTTATGTGATCGACAAACATTGGGCTCAAAAGGCTGCAGCCAGGAACTAAGCGTCGGCAACATTTGCCAAATAATGTTGAATGAATGTACCACGGCAGAACATTTTTTTCCCACATATCAAGACAATACATTTCTGCCGTAGTGTGTATTCAACACCTACCACGTGACCCCGAGAACGAGGCGTTTAATACAATTCAACGATTAAGGGATAGCACCACTCTAGGATGGTGTTATCCCTTATGGTGCAGGCATCACAGATTAAAGGCAAACAAATTTTTTTCTCGTATGGTGCACGCATCACATATTAAAGGTAAACCAAAATTTGAAGGACTTAAGTGCTCGTACAACTTTAAACGCGTTTTTCTCGAAACCGGTTTTTTCAAACTTGGAGGACGGATTAATCGAACAACTTTGCATGGATTGATTTGAAATTTTGATAGTAGCTCCACAATTACATCCTCTATGGGAGGACGTAGCCGTTTTTGATTAAATGTAAACTTTTTCTCATTAACAATTTACTGCTTATTTTTTGGGCAAAAAATTTATTACTTTCAAAGTGCGCGATTTTTTCAAAATTTTATTGAAAAAAAAATCCCTACGTAGTCCCATAGCTAATAACATATAGATTATAATTTTTTTTTTTGGTTTTTGTTCCAGGTTCACGAGAAAACCGTCCTTCCGTGAAGCTATTTGTAAAAAAAACACGTCTTTCAAGATAGGCTCTATCGCCGCCATTTTGTATGAAAATTATAATGAATTTTTTTATACTTTAATATGTGTTACGGGGTTACCCCCACTTGCGATTTTGAAAAAAATCGATTTTTTTTATTGCATTTTTTTGAAGTATAAGTATCCGGGCCCATACTTCTGTATGGGCCCGGAATAGATGACTCTATGTAAGTTTACAAAAAAAAATATTTTCTTCGTGTAAACTGAAATTGAAACGTTAAACGCGTTTTTCTCAAAATGGCATTTCTGAAGTCGGTGACCAAGATTACTCGAACACTAATGAACCGATCTTCTTGAAATTTTGCAGGCTTATTTAATACATAAAAATGTAGTCTTTAATCGTTCGATTTTTTTTTCGAAAAAAAATGGCCGTTTTGTAAACAAAAAACGGCCGTTTTTTTTCGTTAAAATCGAACCATTAACTTTGACTGTCCGCCATTTTGTGAAAAATGAATATTTTTTAAAATCCTTCGATTAAAGACTAGTTTATACTTATATTTGACTAAATCCATCCGCATTTTTTTTCAGATGATCCACTTCGCCGCAATGTTGGTCACCGCAAACCGTGTATATAAAAACATTATTTCATTGACGGCCATTTGCCACTAAACAGTGTAATATTTTTCAATAAAAAAATTACTGAAAGTTCTTCAAGATGTGTTCTTTAAGATGGTATATTGATCGATTCAAAAGGTTTTGTAGTTTTCTTTAAAAAAATTAATGAAAAAGGCCTTTTTTGCGCTACAAGTAGGGGTAACGCCTTAAATAAACCCTCTCAAATGAAAACCGATTCCTTTTTTCATACTCCCAAAATGAATTGTCAAAGTTAGGCCTTATTTTCTGCCGCTAGAGTGGTGTCATCTCTTAAGGGATTCACTTGCACGAACTTACGTGCAAGTGAAATTTGATCGCAATTATATGAAGCGCTTCTCCCAAAGGGATCACGTTTTAAATACTACGTTTCCAAAACACATTTGCCTGTAAGGCTTATCGTTTTTATGAAACGTCAATCTGTGGGGTTCGTTACTTTCTCAAATGCGATAAAATCATTTGCGGTAGCTGGAAAAGTAACTAATGAGAAAAAAGTGAAATATCTGAAAGAGGAGTTTCGTGAAGAGGCTTTCGTGAAAAAAAAGCGGTGGTTGCTGTTTATGGTGAGTTTACTCGCCTCTGGAATTCCACATGGGGTGTGTGTGTATGTGTATGTGTGTGTTTGTGTTTGTGTACAAGCTTTTCCCCTTTGTTCGCTGTTGTCCTAACCTACTTCCTGGCTTTTCACATACTATATGATTTATATGCCCGGTCGGATAAACGGGACGACTAAACGAAAGTAGGAGGGACGTTTTAGATGCTACCAAGACGCACTATTGTTCGAATTGGAGAGTGAGTACAGCTACCCTTTCTCACTGTTGTTACAAAACATGCTGGAAACCCCCGGAGTTGCCAGCTGTGGAGTGAAACTCCGTTTGTATGTGTGCAGTAAAAGCTGTTCCAGTTACCGAGACTTCGAAGCACCGCAATTATGCCAAAGTAAAAATAAACGTAAAAGGGATTTTTTAAAACTTTTTCCATTTTTTGCTTCAATATTCCCTTTAGAGTCATAATAAATACGGTTCGTATAATCGAAGGCAAATTGAATAAAAATCGTTATTTCGCATAGAAAATTCAGTGCTTTACGGTTGAACCAAACTATTAAAAAATTCGGAGCAATTATTTTCGACAGAAATCGAATTAAGCGAGTGTGAAATATAAATCAAAGACGAAAAATGTAGTCTTGGTTTTGACTTTCAATCTTATTGTGCACGCTTTATTCATCATATCTATTGAATATAATTGAAATTTATATAATTGAAATGTAAAATTTAATTTGAAAGCAGGTTCTTAACCAGCAGCTTTGGTGTGAAATTTAAATGTCACATTTAATTTAAATCCATGAAATTTAATTTACAAGCTGAATCTCAAAATGCAGCTTTTTTTTGGATCGTCGATCTTTTAAGTCGTTATTCATTTTACACTTGCTCTCTCAACTCACATCAAGTCATATGTACGATAAGTACCCAAAGCATTTTTCCACTTGTCAGAACAGCACGCGCGTGCAACGTGAGCTCACTTTTTCGTCCCAAAATATTGCCATATCCCGTTTTTCTGCACTCTCTGCTTGTGCTCGTATTATTCAAACCAAGAGGTATGCAAAAAAACACGTTGGTGAGCTCACGAGAAGGAAAGCTGACGGATCCTAATTTTGAATTATGAAATAGAACCGGACACATTCCGGAACCACTCCTCTCTGTCTTATGTCATGAGTCTGCGAAAAGTATTACGGGAACGCTAGAGAAGCGAAGTAAATGGAAATGCAACTGTCTGCATGAATTATTCGTACCAAGAAAAATGTTACAAATATTAGTTTATATTACGCGAGAGTGTACGCTGGAAAAAAAACGGCGAAAAAAACACGTGGAGATTGCATAGTAAATGCAATTCTTTCAGTTCCCTCTGACATAATGTAAACAACGTAATTAATTGATAAATAAGTCTCTATGGCTAATAGGGTTTCTAGCGCATTGGATAAAAGCATCGGTTTTTTTACATCTTCTAAAAGAATAAACATTCCCTACTGTTGGATGGTTGTGTTTGAACCCTCTAGGTGTTTTCTACTTCAGTACGGACAGATGCCGCTTGTATCACCGTGAAGGGCGGCCCTTCGCCACAAATTTGCAGCCAAAAAACGACACATTCAGTTGACACACGTGCCTCGGACGAGTAAGTAAAAAATCGACCGTGGGAAGTTGTTTGTCCAACGCACCGCTTCGATTCCAAAAAAGTGGAGCTGAAACTCGACGAGTGCTGACAAAGACTTATGGTGAGTCTGCTCCATCCGAAACTGCGTGTAGAGTTTGGTTTCGACGATTTAGAAGTGGCGATTGTGACGCTTGTGACAAGCAACGACCAGGACAGTCGAAAAACTTTCAAGATGCCGAATTGCTAAGTTTTCTGGGTGGAAACTCTTCTGAAACACTTCAAAGATTGGCTAAAGAGCTCGATGATGACTCAACAGTATCCCGACGTTTACACACCATGACGACGATACAGAAAGAACGGAAATGACTGCCACAAGGGCTGAGCGAGAACGCCATCGCAAAACGACTAAAAACATCACAACTGGCCTGCGTCCTTCCTTCTGTGTACTCACGTCGTACATTTCTTGTATTAAAGCAAAATAAATAATGATTAACCAATCTTGATAAACGAGAACTTAATTATGAAGGAGAAATAAACTGCTCCTAAATTTCACCGAAAACAAATGACCGGATCAACTATCCCTCAATATGCAATTCTAGGATTTTTAGGACTAGTCCCATTGTGGGCCCATTTTTCCTTCGATTTTTTTCTTCGAGTTAACAATTATTTTCTAGAAGATTTTTTATCATTTTAAGGGGCACCCCCACTTGCGATTTTGAAAAAATCGATTTTTTTTATTGCATTTTTTTGAAGTATAAAAAAAATATTTATAGTATAAAGAATATACTATAAATATATTTATAGTAAAATATATTTTCTTCGTGTAAACTGAAATTGAAACTTTAAACGCGTTTTTCTCAAAATGGCGTTTCTGAAGTCGGTGACCAAGATTACTCGAACACTAATGAACCGATCTTCTTGAAATTTTGCAGGCTTATTTAATACATAAAAATGTAGTCTTTAATCGTTCGATTTTTTTTTCGAAAAAAATGGCCGTTTTATAGCCAAAAATCGGCCGTTTTTTTTCGTTAAAATCGAACCATTAACTTTGACTGTCCGCCATTTTGTGAAAAATGAATATTTTTTAAAATCCTTTGATTAAAGACTAGTTTATACTTATATTTGACTAAATCCATCCGCATTCTTTTTCAGATGATCCACTTCGCCGCAATGTTGGTCACCGCAAACCGTGTATATAAAAACATTATTTCATGACGGCCATTTGCCAGTAAACAATGTAATATTTTTCAATAAAAAAATTACTGAAAGTTCTTCAAGATGTGTTCTTTAAGATGGTATATTGATCGATTAAAAAAGTTTTGTAGTTTTCTTTAAAAAAATTCATGAAAAAAGCCTTTTTTTGCGCTACAAGTGGGGGTAACGCCTTAATGACCAATAAATGAAATAAACTGCCCCTAAATTTCACCGAAAACAAATGACAGGATCAACTATCCCTCAATATGCAATATACGCCTACACAAACACGCACACACATCTACACACACACACACACGCGCGCGCACACACACGCATACACACACACACACATATATTGCAGACATAAAGACGTACGACACTTTTATAGACTCTGCAAGATAAAAAACTGTCCAAAGGCAGAGCTAAAAACAGACGATGACTTTCCATCTCTTTCTTTATCTGACCTTCTCACCCTCAATTTCGCTTTACTTGATCTAACGCTCAGCACTTTCCGGAAAACTGACCTTTATACCTTCAACTTTATGAAGACAATATTCAGAAGGAAGAGAAGAGAGAGAGAGAGAGAGAGAGAGAGAGAGAGAGAGAGAGAGAGAGAGAGAGAGAGTGTTGTATCCTCAAAAAGTATATGCGCAGACCCTGGGGAAACACCCGCTTTCTCGATGATGTTTTTTGAGGTTGTTATTGCGAGACTTCTTGCACCCAACCACGGGCTCGGGCGTAGAGACCTGACAACAGCACCTGCTGTTACATATATATGAGGCAGTTCAACTCGCAAGACTTCCGTTCCATCGCTTTTTCGTTATTATCGTTATTATAAGCTTCACAGTAGGGGCCACTGTAGATCTATCGGCGTTCGTAGGTACGGGAATGCCTCTGGGTGCTTTTTTTAAACTGTGCAACACTGAGGTATCATTTACTGCAAGATTTTTGCATAACTTTGTGGAATGCGTGGAATCTCAAGGAAGAACACACAAAAGAGAAAGTAGGTTGATGAAGCCGAGGAAAGCTGTCAAGAAGGCGAGATTGCTCTGTAAGTTAAATTTAGACATCGTCCTTGTTAATCCTCGATTTTGGGAAGGAGTTTCTAATTACGGAGTATGCATAACCTTGGAATTCGAAAAAAAATCGATTTTTGGTTTATTTTACTTTCTTATTGCGAAGAGTCTTCACTTTGATTTGGTTCAAAGATTTTGTAAACATTCAAAAAATTGACCGAGTTATGACGATTTTAGTGGAGCAGGTCAGGACGTCCCATTGTGTTGTGGCTCCAGCGCTGCGCGGTGCATTGTATGGTTTCTTAGGGCATTGATGTGACTTTGTCCAACCAGGCTGTTTGATTGTTATACGGTGCAGGAATCGCAGATTGAAGGTACGAAAATAGTTGTGATTTTATCTCGATCAAGTAGTCCGTACACCAAGGCACTTCTCTTACGACTAAATTTTTCAAATTACAATTCGGACGAATGAATGCATTTCATAGATAGAAATTTTTAATAAAAGATGTTTAATTTTTTTAGTAGCTCCATTAGTAATGGAGATATAAGCGACGAAAATTAATTCCGTCTCTCTCATAGAAATGTTCCTTGTTCATATCTCGATGGCTAATGGAGCTAACAAAAAAATGAAAGAGACATTTTTTATTGTCAATTCAAAAACATACATCTTTTATTTCAAAGTTTTTTTTTTAACAAAATGAACTTTTTCATCACAATCGTCATTTTAATAATTAAATTGTTTATAACGAAAAAAAACGATTTTAGAACAAAATAAATTTTCTATTTGTATTGCCCGTGTCCGAAACCATAAAGAACCACCGAAGGTATTGACCAGAGCCGAACAATTATACGTAAATTGTATACGGAGAAAGTAGATTTAGTATGTTTTCTTCTCTTGCGTTTATCTCGAAAGTATAGTCTGCAATTTGGCGTACGCCATATCTCAAAATCTAATCATCAGATTTACTTCAAATTTGAACTGAACATATTTTATAACATATTCCATCGACAGACCGGATGATTTTTCATATGTTCCTGCATTTGTTAATAATAAACGTTTAAAGTCGTTAATTTGTCGAAAATCGACATTTTATTCGAACAGTGCAATTTATGCAAAATGAAAAATTTCGAAGAAGTATCCGGTGGGTTTGTAGCTTCACCATTGTTCTAAAAGTATATTTTTTCATTTATTACTTCAAATGAATCTAGTTACTGGAATCATGTACGCGACCGAACCGTGCGGAGGCTACAGTCCTGAGATTAAATGACAATGATTACGTTGTTTATATATATTCGGCAAAAAAAACGGTGACATGTCAAGACTATGTACTAACTGTGTGTGAAAGATCGACCTTATCATCCTATTACCTGAGTCGAAAAAAATATAGAAAATCGACCTGTTTTTTTAACTTCAAGGTTATGCAAACTCCTTTACTTATTTACCGATCGTTGTTGATCTATCGAAACAAAATCTTATGGTCATGTTCTCAAAAAAAAAAAAAAAAACACCCATAGTAAGTTTACTACAATTCTTTTTTAATTGCAAGAAAGAGAAATGTACTGAATCTGAAAACTGGTCTTCAACCCAGTTTCTTCCGAAAAATTTTCAATTGCGATTCCACAAAAAAAACGTCTTCGAGAAATGCGATTATAATGAGTTCTGGTATTTGAAACAATACTTAGGATTAAATGTGTCGAAAAGGCTCGAAGCCCGATGACTTGATTCGATTACGAAGTATCGTTGTAATGTAACATATAATCGAAAGGTAAGTTGAATAAAACGGATAGGATAAAAACCCCTTACATTGGTAAAATGTCATTAGATTTTTGCGCATCATCGGCGCAGAGTCAAAAAACGACCACCAAAAAGCCATCTTACGGTATAAAGAGTACGCGGCGAGTTTGTCTATAATGCCAACTTTCCTTTTTTATTACTTGTCGTCTAGACGCTGCCGTGTCTCTTGATTCACCAAACGAAAAAGACTCCTCTCTGCCAAGTTGCATCTCTAAATAGTTTTGCAAATCGGGAACTATCTGTATATTCTAGTACCTACAATTCGTACAGTTTCATACCTTCAGACGGGAAGGGAAAATGCAGCATTTCATCGAGACAATGCATCCTTTGAGAGGCTCGAGCAGCTTCACACCGACCACAAAGGCTATAAGGTACCTGCGGGTAATAAGGCCTGTCGGCTAATAAGGCCTATCGAACGAAAATCGTATTTCGAATCAGTGCATTCGCTCAAGGCTACATACGCAGGCGCATAACGCAGGGACCACCGCGCGGCGCGAATAATAAAATTCGTTCCAGATCAATCGTAAGTATGTCTTGTATGATTACACTTAGCTATATAAATTTGCGGTGCATCTCTTTATTTTTTCATGTTTCTATGATATTAAATATCTGAATGAGCTATCGCGGTCTGAAGATTTTTCATTTTGATTTTTCTACAGACGTAGTCAACGGGTATTAAGGCCTACCAAATTTCACCATAGGCCTTATTATCATCTCTCTTCTTATAACAAGGTTGGTTGTTTTTTTAATGGATCTTTTATTACTTTTAAGATGCTACAAATGTAAATAAGTTGTGAATTTGGTTCCTAATTGATTAATCTCCATTTTTAGTGCCTACGGGAAGCTTTCACCGTATTGTTCACGGTAGTTCGAGTTCGGACGACGATGAAGACAATGTGCCACTCACTCGGCTCAGAGCGGCATTCCGTCAACTTGTGCCCTCACCAGTAAAAATTACAGAAAAAAACCTACGGTTAGCGAAAAGCCATAAATTACAGAGGAACTCCGGTCACGAAAGCTCTGTTCAATAAAAATAATGAAAATAAGAAAAAAAATTAAAGACCTCCACCACCAAAGGTAACCGTGGTTCACAGAAGCAAACGAGTTGGTACTGTCATGGCTGTGAAGAGGACAGGACAGCTGACATGATACGGTGCACAAAATGCGGAAAGTGGTACCATGAAGAATGCATCGGTTTGTCGCTTGAAGATCCCGCTGACTTTAAGTGCCCTGGTGGCTGTTAAATGTGCAAATGTATAGTTTATATGCGTTTCTGAATTGTATTAGGAGTACAACTTTGCAGTGACTGTTTTACTTAGAGAGCCACTGCGGCCGAAGTAGTGGCCCTAGCTCAATAAAAAAAGTGGCATTTTAAACTAGAGGCTCTGCCAATGTAACCAATTTAAAAAAGCTAACGGATACATGTATGCATTATAAAGTCATAGGCACTCAAACATGGCAACCTACGAACCGAATTCTCAGCATTTGCGGGAGGTTATGATTTACTTCTTCAACATCAAGAAATCTGCGGCTAAGACCCACCGTTTGCTTGTATATGCTTACGGGGAGGATTCTATTAGTGAGAAAACGTGTCGGCGGTGGTTTCAACGCTTCAAAAGTGGAGATTTTGAGGTCGAGAACAAGCATGGTGGCGGAAGGCAGAAAGTTTTTGAAGACGGGCTGACAGCTGGGCGTTGTGTACTATGAGCTGCTCAAACCATCCGAAACCATCACAGGGGAACTCTACCGACGTCAGTTGATGCGCTTGAGTAAGGCACTCAAAGAGAAACGGCCACAATTCAATGAAAGACATGACAAGGTGATACTGCAGCATGACAATGCCCGACCCCATGTTGCAAATGTCGTGAAAAAGTACTTGGAAACGCTGAAATGGGAGGTTTTATCCCACCCGCCGTACTCTCCAGACATTGCCCCTTCCGACTATCACTTGTTCCGGTCAATGGCACACGATTTATCGACGTGGGATTCGAATGCTACCTGAAAGATGGGCCGTAGCTAGCGACGGGCAGTACTTTGATTAAAAAATATGTAGCCACTTTTTTGTAATAAAGTCTTAAACTTTTGAAAAAAACGGTCACTGCAAAGTTGTACTCCTTATAATTTGTGCATTTCTATGATTGTTGATCGGAAATACCAAATGTGTAACATCCAGATCAATTATTCAAGTATGTTAAGGGGTTACCCCCACTTGCGATTTTGAAAAAATCGATTTTTTTAATTGCGTTTTTTTGAAGTATAAGTATCCGGGTCCATACTTCTGTATGGGCCCGGAATAGATGACTCTATGTAAGTTTACAAAAAAAAATATTTTCTTCGTGTAAACTGAAATTGAAACTTTAAACGCGTTTTTCTCAAAATGGCATTTCTGAAGTCGGTGACCAAGATTACTCGAACACTAATGAACCGATCTTCTTGAAATTTTGCAGGCTTATTTAATACATAAAAATGTAGTCTTTAATCGTTCGATTTTTTTTTCGTTAAAATCGAACCATTAACTTTGACTGTCCGCCATTTTGTGAAAAATGAATATTTTTTAAAATCCTTCGATTAAAGACTAGTTTATACTTATATTTGACTAAATCCATCCGCATTTTTTTTTCAGATAATTCACTTCGCCGCAATGTTGGTCACCGCAAACCGTGTATATAAAAACATTATTTCATTGACGGCCATTTGCCACTAAACAATGTAATATTTTTCAATAAAAAAATTACTGAAAGTTCTTCAAGATGTGTTCATTAAGATGGTATATTGATCGATTAAAAAAGTTTTGTAGTTTTCTTTAAAAAAATTCATGAAAAAGGCCTTTTTGCGCTACAAGTGGGGGTAACGCCTTAAAGCCGTAGGCCTTTTTACCCTACCATAGTAAAATAAGGTCAATGGGCGAGATTTTTAAAAACATTTATTTTTGTTTTTTGTTTATGGTGGAAGTTGTCATTTTTGTTTATATTTTATATAATATATTATATTTATAATAATGGAATATAATAATGGAAAAAAAAGTTCGATTATCATTAAAAACCCCTGGATAATTATCAGGTAATAGGCCTGGTAATTTTAATATTTTTCATTTCATCGCAAATCTCGCTTAGGCCTCTCGGGTAGGCCTTATTACCCTCAGGTACCTTACTTGAAAAGCTTTCCCCAAACTTATCCAGGGTTTTTCTACATACTGTAGACAAAATGACAATGGAGTATTCTTCGACATGGCCTGGAGGAATAGCCTCGGATACACGAGTCCCAAAAAATACCAGTATTGCTTTTTGTCACCTAAATGCCTCGAAATCACAGATCTCTGTCTGCTTTAGAAAAGTTAGAGCCTCAATGTGCCTCTTTCGAAGCATGTGTAACAACCAAAAGTATATCTTCAAATAAACGGGATGTTTTTCCCACTTAATGTACATCTTAACATGAAGTGTACATGTGTTCGTTAGAAATAGGATTATATTGCTGATAGGTCACATATATCATACACATGGATCTCGTATTGGTATTCATAGTACTCTTCATAATAAGTATACACTAATAGTGCATCGAAACAATAGTTGGAACCTCGCTATTTTACCCGATGTTCGCCGTACATCGTATTATACGAATTGCAATAAGAACAGCACCGAGGTTTTCCTTCTTTTGTTGCGTGCGGTTATAAGTGAGGTCTTTCATTCATGGAACGTATGGGTGGAGTATCTCGAACGGAATAGGGGAGAAAGGGTAGAAAGGCTTTTATCCACTCCCGCAAGAGCATAGATTATAAATTGCAGATAATGTACGCACAAATGCTCACGGATGAATTTCCGAATTGTATCTAGCTTTCACGCGAAATCGATTTCTCCCTCCGCATTCGAATACGGGGGTGGACGCTTTATAATGTTTATCGTCGCGGCGCGATAATGGGCATGCGAATCAGAGAGAAATTAATGCGGCGCAGTCAAGCAATTTGATCATACGCGATGCAATATCGTGTTGTGTATACAAGGTGTCCCGTTTTAAGGGGACACCTTGTTGATTTATCTCAAGTACAGCCCGGCTGACTGAACATTGAAAAAAAAGTTTTACGATTTGTCTTAGGAATCACGTTGGTTTTATTGTCCACTTTATAGTGGTAAAGGCAAGATGACTGGGAGTCGAGGTCCCTTTGTCAGTTTGCTTTAGGGTCCCTCACTCGACGTCATTTGGAGATTCACGAAGAGCGGCACATACGACACGTAACTCTAGCCGGAATTCAGACGAGGCCAACGAAAGACGCTTTGTCTCCACCTTGAAAATGGTCGAAATGATGTCACTTCAAAGTGCTGCCTTTAGACTACCTGGAATTAGCATCACGCGAGGTATACCTCGGGGATGTAATAAACTCGATGCTCCAAGTTTCCTTGCTGTACCATGTCGCGTTTCGCTGGGAATTCTGTAGGCCTTGACCATTTTGTCCGATCCTCTCACGTTGTTGGCGTCCGCGTAAAGTACGGCCCGAGTTCACAACCACCCGTGACATACGCGTAAAGATAAGGTCCCAATGTGACACTGCATCAAAGCTGATGCAGGCATTGAAAATACTTCAATTGTGAGAGCTCCGCAGTCATGTATCTTTAGCAATTTCTCATTTACAGCCATGTTTTGTCTTTCGTGAAGCTTTTTTTCACCCCCACTACAATTGTGTCATGACAAAGAGTTGCTCCTAAAAACAGATGGTGATATTTAGTTGATCCTGATGGATGGGCATTAGGGAAGTTGACAATATGACTATTTCACCTCAAAACTCTATAATATTTTTTGGAAAAATTCGGCGTTCAGGTGCATCATGCTTGCAATATCACATTAGTTCGTTTAAAATGAGACACCCTGTACATAGAAATATCTACTCAGACGTACACACATATATCCAGTGGTATATTACGAATAATGTTGTCGAACATTTATATCGTAATCACACGGATATATCTATGCCTTATGAACATTACCACAGCAGATTTAAGCAGCTGACAATGAGAATTCACGCTCATTTTCAGATTGTATATCGCTTTACAAAAGCATTTAGCGGTCACAACTGCAGCGACGGCATCCATTAATCAAAACGTGCCGGTTTGTCAGTTGAATAGGGAAACGCTGTTCATACACATACATTCGATGGATGATCGAGCATAATATAGCCCCACCCAGTGTGTTCGTTTCGCCAGCTCACTAATCAAGGGAGAAAAAGTAAGCGATACACGGAGCGCGCATGCATACGTAAAATTGATATTCGCCCTCGAATGTATAATTAATTTCAGGAATATGTACACTCATCGCTGATGACAAAGTCACTAGGAAGAATATTAAAACCATTGTTCCGTAATGTTCTTTCAAAATCCTGTCACGCATACGAGTCTTCAATCTTCATCTGTACCCGTCATCACGTATCGAGAATTTAAGTGGCACGTGCTGGATGTAGGGTGTGGTTGCCCGACAAAGAATCATACCCATGTGACTTACAGGGAGAATCATAAAATACAATGATGGACGATGTGAGTTAACAATGTTGAGTAATTCATACAAAGATAAAAGTATTTTCCTTTACATGGGGTATTAAGGCGTTACCCCCACTTGTAGCGCAAAAAAGGCCTTTTTCATGAATTTTTTTAAAGAAAACTACAAAACTTTTTTAATCGATCAATATACCATCTTAAAGAACACATCTTGAAGAACTTTCAGTAATTTTTTTATTGAAAAATATTACATTGTTTAGTGGCAAATGGCCGTCAATGAAATAATGTTTTTATATACACGGTTTGCGGTGACCAACATTGCGGCGAAGTGGATCATCTGAAAAAAAAATGCGGATGGATTTAGTCAAATATAAGTATAAACTAGTCTTTAATCGAAGGATTTAAAAAAATATTAATTTTTCACAAAATGGCGGACAGTCAAAGTTAATGGTTCGATTTTAACGAAAAAGGCCGTTTTTTGGCTATAAAACGGCCATTTTTTTCGAAAAAAAATCGAACGATTAAAGACTACATTTTTATGTATTAAATAAGTCTGCAAAATTTCAAGAAGATCGGTTCATTAGTGTTCGAGTAATCTTGGTCACCGACTTCAGAAATGCCATTTTGAGAAAAACGCGTTTAAAGTTTCAATTTCAGTTTACACAAAAAAAAATATTTTTTTTTGTAAACTTACATAGAGTCATCTATTCCGGGCATCAAAAAAAAACTGCACTTCAAATTGCACTTCAAAAAAATGCAATAAAAAAAATCGATTTTTTCAAAATCGCAAGTGGGGGCAACCCCTTAAACTTCAAGCATGTGGGCAGGTATTAACGGATAACAAATTGTGTTGTTATTTAATTTGTGACTGTAGGTATAGATGATAAGACGGTTTATACGCTATAAGCGGACACCTAAACAATGGGGACTCATTCCCGTGAAAACAACAATACCTCTGCATTCGAGTACAAGATAAAAATAATAAGGCAACCGATCGAGACGGACCGCTAGACAGCGAGTTCGATGAAACTATTCGGCGTGTAATTCCTGCTATACTCACCGCTAAACCCGTAGCTTCTGCCGGGCAAACGGCAGCTTATATCCAATTCTCGCGCCTGGCACTTGGCACAAAGTCGAATTAATTAACCGGACTGAGAATGCCTTACTTCAGTTGCGCTTGATTGCCGGCTTTCGCTCCCGACCAACGAATTTTAATGGCAAGCAGTGAAAGGTTGATATATGTCTCATTGCTGGGCACTTCCAACCCCAAATCACTACCCTCAAAAGACTGTTAATTGAATATACAAACTTTGGTAAGAAAAATTGGATGTAATCAACAGTGTTCTACCGTACTCGAATTTCCTTCTTCTTCATTCAACCAACTAGCTTAACTAATTCAAATTAGTTGCAGGAGGAGAAAAAACAAGACTTTTCTCATCGAGCGCTGTTTCCGTTTAATGAGTTATGTTTAATCCTTTTCGTTATAAGTACTGTAACTTTAGCAAGTATATACACAGATGATAAAATGTGCGCGGTTCATGCGGAGACATGAACGCAACGACACTACGCATCAGCCCAAAGTGTTCAGTTTGCGTAAACATGTTGATCCGTGCAGATGCTAGCCAGCATCAGCATACCACGGAAACACCATACGCATGTAGGTTTTCGATGTGCAAACATTTCTCTCTGCTGATATAATTCCGCCTCTCTCCCCTTCCAGCTCTTTCAGCCTCGCTCGCTCTCTCTCTCTCTCTCTCTCTCTCTCTCTCTCTCTCTCTCTCTCTCTCTCTCTCTCTCTCTCTCCTCTCTCTCTCTCTCTCTTTCTCGCAGCTTCTCTCTCGGAAATCGTTCTAACTTCACACCGATCATACTTGTTCAAACAAGCACCGATCGCGCTTGTTTGAAAGCGGGCGTACACGCGGTCATCGTGTGGGTTTGTATCTGTGCCTGTCTCCTGCTTTGTGTATTTCTGGCCGATAGCGCGAAGCGCGCGAACGTACCACCTCTAGCGGGCTGCACTGTCCACCACATTGCTGTATCGACCAGCGGGAACGCGTCGATATGGTAGGCAGAGCTGCACAGGCCAACGCACTCGAACGCGATAAAAGCCCATTGTGAACGCCACAGAATCTGCAAGAAGTCATCGCGAGCATCGTCGTACTCCTCAGCGGACCTGCTGAGGCCTAGAGAACCTGAGCAACCTAATGTTGCGCCAGGTTTTATGCAGAGCGTCCCAACGCCGCATCGGACGTATCCAAGACGTTGCGCACCCCATTGAATCTTGGAGCCGTAGTTATGTCAGTCTTGATATTGAGCAAGGAGCCTGCCAGAAGCAGAAGCGAATAGACGAACAATTGCTACGAGCTGTTTCACCCGATTGCATCTGCGTTTAGTCAGCCCGAGATGGAATGGTGTTTGAATCAAATGAGCTAATCGTTCCCGCTGCTCCCATGGAGTCGGTGCATGCTGACGTCGAGCGACGTTCGGCGGAAAGCGAGCGGAAGATCGCACGCGTCTCAAGCGCACGCAACACTGGCGTGTTAGCCAATAACGCACGCATCATTGAGCTCTGGAATAACATCGAGGCGACGATCAAGGCGGCCCGCCACAGTTAATATGGCCAAAGCTCGGCCGAAGCTGCGCGTACTAACATTAATTCCGCCTGTGTGTTCGGACCGAGCATTTCCTTTTCCTTGCTATATATTGAACAAACCACTTCTAACTTGAAATCGCTTCAGTTGATGCCGAGAAGTCCCTTTCTCTATAAATACGTTACACGTAATCGAATACAAATGGTAGGGTATGTGATCAAATCTGAATCCTCGGGGACCGTAGGATGTGCCATCACCTCCAAATCCTCAAAGACCGATGGTATCTCCACCTTGCACTGGCCGTCATAATCGATCACGTCTGCCACCTGTTCGATGGCTCCCAGGACCACTCGGTTTTTTCCATTTAAATGGAAACGAGACTTGGAGTGTCCTATTTCGCATGCTGCAGGGAGGGACACCTGTGTAGGCCAACGCCTTAAGAGGCTGATCCTGGGTACCCTGGTGCGTAGCGATACCGCTGGTCCGACGCTGGCCTACCAATGTCCAAGAGAGTGAGGCTCGTCAAGTGGAAGTAACGCGGGTTTCCCGTAGTCACAAAGATCTGACCAATGATCCTGAATGGTACCACGGGTCTAGTGGCCCACCGGCCCTACGCGATCGGGACTAGCCGATGAGGTTTGATTCGCGGGGGCAGTGGTTGGCCGTATGCTGGTCAGGGTTCCTACGGGCGCCTTGTGGGTGAGCTACGTTGTTATTAGCTGGGTAGTGACCTGCAGGATCGTTAGAGTGTTGAAAAGTCACTCGGCTTCACTAGTAGATGCATAAGGACCTCCTGCCGAATGTAAAGTGGTAGCCTTGCATATGCTTGTCGCGTCAATAGGACGTACCCCGATCCCTCGCCAATGGGGGTCGTGTTGTTTAGGGCTATATGCCAGGCACAGCACGTAATACCATTGACACTTATCTTTCAGTTTCCGCAGGTTGCAGGTCCCAAATTGCCAGCAGTCTAGCAGCCCATTTCTCCACTATGCATGTTATCCAAACTCTTTGAGATCATTATGGCCCGGCAGGTCTTCTGCCTTATGATCCTTAAATTCAGCCTTGCGGAACGACCAAAGCACGCAATCTGCACTGCTCCATATCGCTGACGACACCCGTCTAGTCGTAGACAAGTGCAACATCGCCAATTTACGTACTCCGATTACGCCGAAGCGTTCGACTGCGTGACACATGTCCTCTTATGTCAAGAAGGCTAGTTCTTCTCTTGCAAGTGCTCCAGGATTTGAATCTCTTAGACACTGTTATTGATGATTCGCGCCGTATTTCTGTGGCTAAAGCTAGGCGGTCCATGATCGCAGCGGACAGCTGTCGGTCTCAGTCCATTGCGTTTCTCACTTTTCTCACTCTGATAGGGTTTTATCCAGGTGCAACCACATGTTCTATGCAGCTGACCTTTAAATGTACCTTTTGTTCCCTCGTTCTGAGATTGCCGAAAGTATTGCGTGCTTGAATTCCGATAAATAACTCTTTATGTAGGTAGGCAGAACAATGTGGTCTGCGGCTCAACTTTATCAAAACAAAAGCTTTGGTCTTCGTACCTCTCTCCTCCACATTGCCGCTCCAAGGGACTGTGATTCCTCCGATTCAAGCTGGATAGACTACTATCCCATTGTCCAGCTGCATGCCATAACCATACCACGCAATGGCGTTCAAATCGGAAATACCTTGTCGTGGCGTTTCGGATAGATGAAAGGCCTTCGTAGTACACTGCCTCGTGACGTCGGAAAGACGCTGGTCCCATCGCTCGTCCTTCCGGACATCAACTACTGCAGCCTATTATTCAGCCACGCTACAAGCGAGCCCGACCTAGTGCTGTAGAGGGCCCTGAACCGTATCATTCGCTTCATTGTCGATGGACGCTGCGGCGAGCACATGACGCCTTTCCGTCGGAAGCTCAAGTGGCTGAAAATTGCGGAACACCGGTCCTATGATCTGGGGATGTTCGTCTCCACCATCTGCTGGCACACGACACTCCGCTACTTACTGGACCACATCTCCCAGCCGATTCAAATGACGCTGGGCGTTACAAGGCAACAAGTGCAGTATGCAGACTGCGCGATCCCGCACTTCCGTACTGGGACGTTACGGAGGTAATTCACTGTAGCTGCATGCTTCCTCTCGCTCTCTTTGCAATGCTCATCAACCCCAAGGAAATGACAACGCCTGAGGCCTTTAAGGCCGGCTTGGGGCAGATTTATCGAACAAAATGTTTGTAGCACTAATCGCTCTAAAATTATGGTTCAGTGCGCTTTTGTCTTACTGTTCGATTTGCTTAACTTCATTCATGTTCCTCATTCTATCTTCTATAACTCGCCAATCTTTATTGACCTATACCTTTACTCCGATAACTTCCCAAGCACGGCGTTCTCAGGGAACTTTGGTCCCAGAGCACGTAATAAACGATTCTCTCCGTCTCCCCCTTGCTCTCCATATTTGCGTCCCGCAAGGGTAGGCCACGTTCATATATTCCACTTTTTTGCAGTCGCCACAAGAGTTCTCCAACCTTTCGTTCTCTCATTCCTAGTTTTCGGATCCTTTCTATTGACCCCCTCTGCCTCTTTCCCTTTTTCTCCGTCTTATTTTCCGTGTTATCTTTAAACAAACACATCCGTTAACCGCACAAAGAAACCACGGACAAATCTCCCTTCGTCGGTTTCTCGTTGAGCTGTTTTACGTTGTCTGACAGCTTTGCGGTAAGCGTTTCGTCGAGAAAGCTCTGCTCCGCGCGGCACTCGAGATACCTAAATTCGTTAAATCTCCGTAGTATAGACGCTCCACTTAGAGAGAAAATGAAATCAGTGCTACCCAACCATTCTATGTCCAACAGCTGCTTATCTTTCAGAGGTTGGTTTGATGTTGAAGTCTAACTCAAACCTAGACAGATAGAACATATTGTCATACATATATTAATTTTCTGTTTATTCCAAGAAAGAACAGATGAAAAATATCCCCCCTGATTATTATCGTCATTTGTTCCACAGCTTGTCGTAACGTAAATCAACAGAAGCGATAGCAGATTGATGAAGATAAAGAAACACGCAAAACGTTCCCCATTCTCATAAGATAAATATACGGAGAGAGGGAAGGAAAGAATGAAGAAGTAACACGGAGCTTGTTCTTGAAGAGTCGCATACGCGTTATACCCTCTTTCATCCCCCAATAAAAGCAGCGCAATATAGGGGATTCTTGATTATGAGGCACTCGATGATGGTTATTTGTTAGAGCGTGCTATTTTTTCATCAAATGTTATTTTGCAATATAGTCGAAGCGCACTGGCAGCCAATAGCAGGAACATTGCTTCAAGCATAGAAATTGATTTCTGTTCTTTATAATAAAGGATATATGAAATGCAAGCGGAATAAAAACCAAGAACTCTATATATGTTTGTAATGTATATAGTCAAGGACGTGGAGGGAGATAGCTGATACTTAAGAATCCCATTCTTTCACGTGACCGTATATATATATGGGAAATTGTATCCGATGAAAGGAATGTCTACACTAACTTTTAGATTTTTATCTCTCCTCTTTTAAGAGTTCCCAATTTTCCAAAAAATGTCGTCTTTGAAAGTTTCGAAAACGTTTAAACGCTGATAATACCTGAACTAATTGAGATACCGATAACTGTCACAATATAATTTATTTTCATTTTAAAGCATAATTTCGTTGAAAAATATCAAAAAAACTTATCAATTGTCAATGTCGACATTTTTTTGCTTCTAAATTGAAAACTATCTTTTTTAGAGATGATTGCTTTTTCTTTCAAAAAATTCTCTGAAATGGAGTTACCCATTGTACGATTTTTAAGACTAGTCCCATCGTGGGCCCATTTTTCCTTCGATTTTTTTTTCGAAATAATCATTTTTTTCTAAAATGATTTTGTGATTTCCAATTCGGCTTCGATAGGCCTGAAACGGTTTATTTATAGTTTGTGCTGAATGCAACGAAAGAAAATGATTTCGAATTTTTAAAAATCGTTAAATTCAGCGCAAATTGAACTTAAACCGTTTCAGGCTTCTCGAAGCCGAATTAGAAATCACGAAATCGTTAATGGCATTATTGGACATTAAAATTATAAAATTCTCTAAGAAAAATATGATTAATTCGAAGAAAAATAGGAAGAAAATGGGCCCACGATGAGACTAGTCTTACAAATCATAGAATAGGTCACCCTGTTTTAGAGAATTTTTTGAAAAAAAATTAAAAAAGGCAATCATCTTGAAAAAAAGATAGTTTTCAATTTAGAAGCAAAAAGAACGTTAATATTGATAATTTATAAGTTTTTTCATATTTTTCAACGAAAGTATGCTTCAAAATGAAAAAAATGATATAGTGACATCTGTCGATATCTCAATTAGTTTAGGAGTTATCAGCGTTTAAACGTTTCCAAAGCTTCCGAAATCGACCTTTTTGGGTAAATTATAACTCCTAAAGGAGCAGAGATAAAAATCTCACAGGATCTCAAAATCAGGAAAACCAAAAATGGTCAGGGTCACGGGCTAGGTGAAATGATGTGGAATATCCCATTTATATATATATATATATACAGCGTGTCCCAGAACTCAACGTCAAGCTTGATTGTAACCATCATGAGAAAAATCAGAAAAAAAAATCTATTTTGAAAATTTTAAATTCATAGTTTAACAAAAAACAGTCTTAATTCTAGGAAACTTGGGGCAATTGTGTCATTATTTTTGACTGTGATTCTAGAAATGTTATTTGGGGTTACGGTTCCAAAGTTTAAATGAACAAAAATAATAAAAATTAACCACAATAGCCGAAAAATGGTTACAGTTTGACCAAATTTCTAGGTTTTTCTTAAATGCCCAGATTTTTTTCTGATTTTTCTCATGATGGTTACAATCAATCCTGTCACCCCGTTTCGGCTTGACGTTGAGTTCTGGGACACCCTGTATATATATATATATATATATATATATATATATATATATATATATATATATATATATATATATGGGATATGTATATATGTATATATATATATACAGAAAGGGATCACCGGACCTTTCTATATCACTTTCGGCTTGCCTGTTTTTCTAATTTTCGTCCCCTTTTTTGTTCTCTCTTTCTCTTCTTCTTTATCTCCAAGGTCAAATCATCAAGTATATTATCGCTAAGGAACATCATAAGACGAGGTCTCAAGAAACTCGCACGGTTTTCCCATAATATGCTTTCAACTTTATCCTCTCTACTATTCGCCTTTGTTCCGCTTGACAAAGGGAAAATTTCGTTTCCGTGAATGACCGATATCGTTCGTGAGTCCCTCCTACTGGCAGTGCAGGCAAGCAATATTCCAACGATCTCCTATAATCTTGCTTTGAGTATTCATCGCGAAGTAATGAAAAAATCACGAGATACGCACGTGTTTCTGAAAAAAAAATTAGTTAGTTCGTATAGTACGCAATTTTTTGCTTTGACCGTCGGTGCTTTTATACTTTAGCTTATTAAATTTTGAAGTTAGAACAACTTGCTGTGGTACTCAAATCTCGAATTATGAATTGATGATCGTTCGCGACGACTTTTTCGTTACCGTCGTCCTAGATACTCTGTCAGAGATTGCAAAAAATCGCAGAGTCTGAGATACGCCAAGAAACTTATTATTCCCAAATAAGTGTTCTCAATTTACGGAAACATTCCGCAAGATTATGAAAATGGATTTTCTTCCCTCTTTTCTCATCAAACGGTTCTCAAGGTATATGCCAAAGCAATAGTGAAGTTCTTTCCTCCCTCAGCGAAAGTACGCACCAACGACAAAACTTATAATAATAGCTTATCCCGAACGTATAAGTGAGCAGGCCGGTTCCGATAGGCGAGCGAAGAAGTCGGCGAGGACGAAGAGTGGAAGACGAGGAGAAAAAAAAACGTAGAACTTCAGTGCAGGGTGCTGTCGACTACTTTCGCGTAAAATCGCTGACAATTGCGGGGGTGTCTGAGCGATAAGAAGTGCAGCAATCCTAGCACTTAAGCTTCTTAAGAGCTTTGCCGCTTAATTAAGGAGCGGAAGCGAAGCAGCTTGAGATTGAGAGAGAAAGAATTACGGCAAAACAGAATGGAAAGAGAACAGGGAGCAGAAAGCCCAAACTACCCTCAAAAGAGAACGTTCATTCGGGCTTGAATTTCCAAAGCTCTTTCCACGTTTGTCTCACTTCTTCGATACTTCTAGCGGATCCGAATACCATAGTAATTTTGCAATTTCGCATTACGGTACAATCAAGTAAGTTACCAAGAAGGTTCCATGGAACTTTGCTAATTGTAGTGCTGTCGCGAAGACGATTACGACGAATACGTGTTCATGCGTGTGCCTGTATATGAATGTGGATGGTATGCAAGGTACGGATAACTTTATACCTCGAGCAAGTGAATACAATGACGTTTGCGTATCGGTGAAAACAGTAATGCAGAAATAATTTATTCATCAAGAAACCCTATCGCTGCAAGTCACTGTGAATACGTATTTGATCAATGAACCGCATGATTACCTTTCATGAAGCGGGCGTTTTCGATTTGGAGTGAAATTAATGTCCGCAGGTGAACCCAGCATACGGGTATAATCACTATACTGTACCGAGCAACTGCGGGTAATTTTGCTTATTTTTTTTGGAACAAATAGATGATAAGCCTTCGTTATACATCAAGACCTAAATAACACCGTGACTCATCGAAAGTTCGTCGGGTTTTGGATGAAAACACCGTACCAAGTTGTCCACATAGCAAATAAACTTAAAAACTAGTTCGTAAACATATCAGATCGATATGTCATACCATGAATAACATGTCCTACGTCACTGGACACCGACCATGGTTACGAAGCCTGTATTGTGTTACACATTCTTGAATGGAGTGCCTGCGGTCGCCTGGCACATTGCAAGTCGTTTGGCGAGCCGTGTAAACAACGTTTTTACATTAAAATGTCAGTGAAATTGTACTTCAGTGGCGCGTTATGTTGAGCTAAATCTCATATACATCGGTTTTATGTTCCCCAACGCTGTACGATTCGTGTTTGATATTGCGTGGCATTCCTCATCTCCAATCACTCGTCTGCTTATAATCCTCTCAGATACTGTACGACATATGAATTGCAGTTGCGTTCAGCGGTGGTTCGAGCTTATGCTCACACTTTGAGAAACGTTTTACGACAAAGTTAATAACTTAAAAATAATCAGCACGCCAGTTCGTGAACTTCTCGGAACACACTAACCTTTAGAGAACGAACTCACGTGGTTTGCTTGACGAAGTGATCCGGGCTTGATGATAACATATCGCCCATATTGCTCTATTGTCATCATGAAATTTCAATCATTCGATGATGACATGCCGTAATCAAGCTCGGATCATTACGGGAAATAGCGTATGTGAATTCGCCCTAAATATGATATTTGTAGCATCCGCAGACATACACTGCAAAAACAAATGTGTCGTTCCTACACACTTTGGGTGTGTAAATGACTGTAGACACTTTTTACACATTTTAACGCGTGTGAAAAATAACACGGATTGCTATTTACACACTCAAAGTGTGTAAAACTAACACAATTATTTGTAGTACTGTATATACATGGGACGCGTCGGAATAATAAATTGAATAACAAAAGCTTTTTATCGTCAAAATATATGCGTTTATTGAACTGAACTCAACAGTACTTATATATTACTCTGTAGTATGTGTGAGAGGTGTCACTGTTTTTCTTGTCTTCGCATAGGCTACGTTCTCATACAGCTTCACGATGACGCTCTTTGCTCGTCGGTGATGGTCTCCAAACAAAAATACGTCGCTAAACATTCAATGCAGTTATCGAGGTTTTGGAAAATAGATTCCAATTTCAGGTTCTTCCACGTGACAAACTCAAAAATGATCCATAAATGAAACAAAAAAATAAGACCAAATGTGGTCTTCAATTAACCGATTAATATCGATGTCAAACCAACTAATGAGTTTCACGTGATGCCGTAACCAAGGTGATTTTTAAAACATATGATCAATAACTCGCAATTAACACACTTAAACTGTGTTGCTTTTGCTCGTGTGTTGCTATCAACCTGTGATGTTTAGTCCAATGTGTGTAAATAAGCGTCTTGTATGCTGATTCTACACGCTTTATGAGTGTTCCAATAAGCGTGTTATTGATGGGGACAGCCACGAATGTGTGTAATAATTGAATGTGTAAACATTGCACACTCACGTGTGTAATTTCAACGCATTACGTGTTACCAAATGAATAAGCGTGTAGAATCATCATGGCCACGCGTGTCTAGTCTTTATGTTATGTTGCTTCTACATGCTTTGAACACACGTCAAACACGCCCACATTTTTCAGGGTAGTGAAACATCGACATAAACGCTCTGAAGAGCTTCGGAGCTACGTGGCAACGCGGAAATTGCCCAGCTGATATCCTCTTACAGAACATTTTCCCACGCACACGAGCAACGTTCCAACAAAGTAAGACCACCTATAGACCAAACCAGGAATATCGTTTTGCCACAAATACCGAGCTAGTTCACCGATTACCTGCGGTAGCGACCACCCTATCTGGTTCGGTTGCTTGCCACTCCGAGGAGAAATACACAAGGATCAATGAAGGCAAAGGCTCCAGAAACAGCGAAAGCAAGAGATTGCTGCGCTTCTGGCATTATGGAATTAATGGACTTTGCATTTGAGGTTGTATCCTCGGTGGCTGGGTTATTCCGTATTAACAGTTATGCTAACGATGGCTGCCAATTGCCAGCAAGGATCTCATACATATTGACCGTACACATACCCGTATCAACATCTATTTTAGTTGTGAATCCAATTGAGTTTCATAGATACGCTTGTCCTTGAGTGTGGAACATCAGATTTGCGTCGTATCATATTCCACCAGCCAACTTCGGACCGTAAGCAGAGTCCCAGTTCCGTGGCGACCGATGTTTCGACGGGAATTGTACGAGCAATCTCCCGGTTTCAATCTGGAGAGTAGCGTCTCGTACGCTTAATGCGATACAAGTACTATGGTAAAAGATGTGTCAGGGCGTTTCCGGGGAATCACAATACAGAGAGACGACAACTCATCGCGCTTCGGGTAGTGGTTTCTATTCCAAATAGCTATTTCTCCGAAGCGCTCTGTGCTGCAACAATCGAAGCTCCTATCTTGCAATTTGTGTATCGTGTTATAACAGCGGTGAAATTAGTACTATACGCTTTGTTCGTATGAGCACAGGAATCGTGGAGATACGACAATATAGGCGAGCTTTTGAAATCAAATTGTGTGAGAAATGCGATGTAATACGGAGTTATGAAACAATGCTTAGTACAACATGGTGGTATTTTCTGAATACCGGTCTGTTCGAATTCCCGAGGAAAGATGTGCATATTTATATATGCACGTCTCTCGTTGGGAATGCATGAATAAATGTTTATGCATATATCGCTTGAATGAAACACCAGCGTTGTTATTCGTACTTATGTTATCGAATTGATACACAAACTCCAAACATTGCAGAACTGTACACAAACGAGTGTGTGCGTTAAGCATCTTTTGTTTATTGACAGCTTCCCCAAGAACGTTTGAGTTGAATGGTATCTTTTGGTTTTTAGTTAAAACCTTTTGATATGTGCTCGATGAATTTTTCCATTTGCCAGACTCAGAAATGACAGTAAAAAGCTTAGAATTCTACTATTGGGATGTTGAATAAGTTCTTGCTGTTTTTTTTCGTGAAAATAAATGCTTTATTTTTAAAAATGTTGTGCGATCTACTCCTCATGATTTGGCAAGTTCAGCTAGCGTCTGACATGAGTCTTCATGAAGGGCTTACGGGGGTTTGAAAATATAAAAAAAAAATACATTTTTTTTCAAATTTTATTATCTTATAGTACAATATGTCTGGAATATTCTCCCAAAGTTTTAAGTCAAGCGGAGTAAAAGTCTAGGAGAGAGACCTTTTGGGAATTCCCCCCGTTGGGAAAGACCTGCCGGCAGCGACGGAGGTATATCGCATTTTTCTCAAAACAGTTTTTGAAGTCGGCGGACACGATTTCACAAAAACAAATGCACCGACCTTATTGAAATGTTGCACACTTCTTCAAAATGACATTGACCAGTGATTGAACGAAGGTTTTTTTGCGATTACAACTAATTTTACAAGCCTATACGTAATGTAAATTGTACCAAAAATTGAACTATTTTGCATACAACTCTGCCAAAAATTCAAATGGCAATTTTTTTTATATCCCTAGTTTAATCACGAGCTCTACTTATTTACCAACAGAAAAAAAATGGTTTTTTAATTTCAGATAAAGCTATCATGAGTTATCCTGACCACCACGAGGACGCTTCTTTCAGGGGTCTCCAGAAACCAGGTCCCACCGACTGAATTTCCCAAAGTTTTGGATGAAATTTTTTTTTTAAATACGGTTGCTGTTTTATGTGCTTAATATGTTGAATAAAATAATGTATATATTATATTGTTAAAAAAATAGAGAAAATATGCATTTTTTTGCTTCGAAACCAACGTAACTCCTGAAGACTCAATTCTTCATGTCTTCACTCAATTCATCCCTTCTATTCTCCGTCACAAACTTTTTCGGTGCGCCAGAGCGTTCTTTATCGTCACCATCAGAATCATTATTTTTTAAGCGTCTAAACCAATCTCTGCATGTTGTTTCAGACAGAGCATGGTCGCTGTAAGATTCAAGAAGTACACATACTCTTTTTTTGAACGAAATTTGACATGTTTTCGAACGAAATTTGACTATGAAAGAAAAAGTTGTATACACTTCGATGAAATGAGATACTCTGAATTTCGAGCTTGCTTATAGTTTTTCTTTATACATGCGTTACCACCTTAAGCTACACGCACGCAGTTCTGATAACGCCATCTGTTGGAAAACAGCGAGAACTCATTGAACGTCCCAATAATTTTTCCGAAACGGTTACGAAGTTTTTCTTCAAACATCTCGAGGTATGCATCCCTGCATTCTTGAAAATGTAGATGCAGATACGAGTTTCCCGCGAAGTAGCTTATAATTGGATTAAATGACGAGAAATAGACGACTGACAAGTGAACATTGTTGGACAAAGTGTAGCGAGTGCACAGAGGGATGAGCATGCTCGACCATCCGATGCCGAGACACCACTTGAGTCATTCGTTGATGTAAAGGCGTGGCGTGGCTCGATGGGGTGGTTGGTTATCGCGGTGAAAACTTGCAGCAACCTGGCGAGGGGGGTTTTGCACCGTATACAAGCTGAGGAAACTGCGCCGGGTTTCAAGATACGATTAAATGCAAATACCCTCGAGGCTGTGTGTGGAAAATGTAAGCCCAGAGGATTGGCAAAAGCGACAAAATCGGGGTAGAGTTGAAAGTTAACGATACAGTACGTTATACGCTCATCCTCCCGTGGAAAGCTTAAGTGAAAAGGTACATATCCTGCTTTACTTTGGCATGGCTCCAGCATTTCATCGTTACAGATCGAGAGGTGTTACTCCCCCGTTTGGAATTGCAGCATGTACATCGGCCTGTTGGCAATCTCTAATGCAAGAGAAGATCCAACAGGCAGCACGACCTCAAGTGGCACACACATAATATCTACGGAAATTCTTCATCAGCGTGCTGAAAAAAATGAGGTTAAACAATCAGAAATTGACTGATCAAGAACAGAAGATGGAGTTGTTTGTTGTACCAAGGGCACTACTCGTTGCGGTCGTTTCCAGTTGTATTTTTCCAGGATCCATCCGCGGTGTCTGTCCACGTAGAAATAGCAAAAGGAAGACAAAGACCACAAGCTTCCAATACGATGAAAACAATGACTGAAAAGCGTACTGCGGATCATCGGCTTCATACAGATAGATCCTCCTTTCGACTGAGTTTCTCCTACTGACTCAGAATAACGGTTCTGCTTTAAGGGGTCTTCTCACTTTAGACGCTAAAAAAGGCTATTTTCATGAATTTGTTTGATAGGTTTATATTATAGATATTGATATAAAAGTTGTTACACTAAATAAATACACTTTCGAAATACATTTTTTTAAATGTATGGATTTATGTAACCCAAATAAACTTTAAACGCGTTTTTCTCAAAACAACGTTTTTCGACAGCTTATTGATAAAATCTTCGAAACTTCTGAACTTGTGAAGTTTCAAGTACATATTCTTTACAACTATAGGTATAGCGCATATTAAGGATTTTTTTAAATGTTGATATTTACTTTTTTTGCCAAAAACGGTGAAAAAATCATTTTTTTTTTTTTCGAAAAAAAAACCATTAACATACTGAATCCAAAACCGTTTGATTTTTTTGTTTCGGATGATGCATCTCGAGATTTCATCGACAGCGCAGACCTTCAATTTTTTAGGACATTTTTTTACTACCATTTTCGTCTATAAATAGGGACTTAAATAAATAAAGATTTTTTTTAAATGTACTTCGAAAGTGTATTTATTAAGTGTAACAACTTTTATATCAATATCTATAATATAAACCTATCAAAAAATCATGAAAATAGCGTTATAAAAAAAATAAGTCTGTTTTTAAAAAAAAGTTAAACGGGTTAATCCTAATGTGGTTGCAAGCAATATACAGGTTCAAATCGAAGTTAAAAAAAGTTAAACGGGTAAATTCTAATGTGGTAGGAAGCAAATACAGGTTAAAATCAAAGTCTTTTTAGCGTCTAAAGTGAGAAGACCCCTTAAGGTTCTCGATGTAGTTTACGGGTGGGAAAAAAATTACATGAATGGTGAGTTAAACAGTCAAGAATATGGGGGAGAAACACCACATATCGGTTAGTTGCTTTTTAACGCATCTGTTTTTTAATTATATACACTAATAACTAGTCGTAAGATGTCGCCACTGCAAAATTTTTGACTGCCTAGCAACAAAAATGACACAACAGTGAACTGATGTTACATTTAGCTGACGTAAAAAAAATTTTTTATATACAAAAACGTTGTTTTCGGTTTACTATCGGATACTTTATTGAGCGTAATATTGGATAATCGTTTGTGCCAAAATGTTCCTACCTCATCACAGATTAACGCATAAAGACTGATCCTTTAATATTAATTACAAAGTTGAAACAATAAACATTTTGTTTTATTTTATATACAAATAGTACGCTAATATCACATATGAGAAAAATGGAGTTTGGGCCCTTATATTGGATATCCGGTTATAGGCAATCTTTTTGAAAACCACGATTTCTGTCATTTTTCGTAAAACATAATATAACTCGCAATATATAAATGTAATGTGTACAATAATTATTAGCATCTTGTTGTATATGATATGTAGATCATAAAATCGTAAAATTTGAAGGTATCAGCAATCGTTTATTTTTCTTTCAATTTCAAATACAAGTATCCGATATATGGTTCCTCTCCCCTAACCTGAAAGTTAAAGGTAAAAATATTACCAAATATTACCCGAGCTACGACGACCTTCCTGCGCATCGAATGCGCGAGCACGCGTGACATTGTCTCCTGGGCTTTGATCCGATTTCACTCGGTCTCTTTGATATGTTACTTCTTACAGGAATATTAGCCGGCAAACCGTAGGGAACAGAATGACAAGTTGTAAAAAGAGAGTGAATTGGGTAAGTACGAAAAAGAATGGGCACGCGTCTTCAAAGAACAGAAACGAAAGACAAACTCGGTGGAAGAGCGAAACTTACTGATGCGATGATAATAAAATTGGGTACACATTATGGAATAGCAATAAAAAGGAACATCGAACCTAAGAAAGATATGAAGAAAGCTATTATCGAAGCCTTCGAACATTTAGAACACATTAAAATAGTTAAGGGGTCTTCTC
This sequence comes from Ophion slaviceki, assembly GCA_944452715.1. Classification (NCBI taxonomy): domain Eukaryota; kingdom Metazoa; phylum Arthropoda; class Insecta; order Hymenoptera; family Ichneumonidae; genus Ophion; species Ophion slaviceki. The sequence goes on from OX101789.1 coordinate 21,111,866, forward strand.
ACTTTAGACGCTAAAAAAGGCTATTTTCATGAATTTTTTTGATACGTTTATATTATATATATATATATATATATATATATATATATATATATATATATATATATATATATATATATATATATATATATATATATATATAAAAGTTGTTAACTTGATAAATACAGTTTCGAAATACATTTTAAAAAATTATATTTATGTAACCCAAACAAACTTTTAACGCGTTTTTCGACGGCTTGTTGATAAAGTCTTCAAACTACTGAACCGATCCTTATGAAATTTTAACCACAAATTCTTTACAACTATAGCTATAGCTTATATCTAGGCTTTTATTAAATTTTGATATTTACTATTTTTTTGTGCCAAAAACGGTAAAAAACCGTTTCTTTTGTTTTTTAATGTCCGCCATTTTGTTAATTTTGCATATATCAAAAATCGTATGATGTGCGCTATAGCCATTAACATACTGAATCTAAAACCGTTTGTTTTTTTTTGTTTCGGATAATCCATCTCCGATATTTCATCAACAGCGCAGACATTCAATTTTTTTAGGACATTTTTTTAACTACCATTTTCGTCTATAAATAGTGACTTAAATAAATCAAATTTAAAAAAATGTATTTCGAAAGTGTATTTATTGAGTGTAACAACTTTTATATCAATATCTATAATATAAACCTAACAAAAAAATCATGAAAATAGCCTTTTTTAGCGTCTAAAGTGAAAAGACCCCTTAATTGGCATAGGATATACAAACATCATAATACCGCTACAATTATCCTCAAGTTGCTATTGTTTCAATATCAACATTCTATAAAACCGTACTTTTCTATTTCCCCTACACTTATTCCAAATAAGTACGAAAAAAATAATACAGGAACAAGGAGCAAGGGTAGTGAAGGTTCAAACTCCTGTAGCCGAAGAGAAAAACCGTCACTCATCTGTTCAGTCGTCAATGAATAATTTTTTCTACCTAGTCAAATCTGGGGTCATCCTCGAATCTAAAGTCATCAGGAAATCACGGTCTCTCTGCAATATGAGCAGAATGTAGCAAAAAGAGTGAGTTGCCCGTAAGGTAGATGTCCGGTTAAAGATGACAGTGGCCGTTTTCCCTCATCCTCGAGGACCTCCTTAGAAGTGCGCGTGCCTCAGGACGATCATGTGAAAAAGAAACATTGCAAGGAGAGAGAGATTTGGAAGTACCGGAAGCTCGACCGTCCCTTTTTTCGTAAACCGAACTGCTGACCTGGTGCTGTTTTTTCCTTCTGCTCTTGATTTTCTTGAAATCAAAGTATTGGAAAAGGGGTAAGGTTTCGACCCCCCTCCCCCTCCGACCGAGCTGAAATTTTGCACAAACCTTCTTTTTAATATTTTAAGACAACCCTTAAAGGGATTTTTGACGACGCGCAATAGTTTTTGGAGTTGGGTTTGGGTTTGTTTGAGTAATTTTTGTTTGGACAAAACGGAGAATGCGATAATATATATAGGTATGAACGGAGACGTAGCAGATATATACAGGGTGTCCCTTTTATGTCCGCCACCCGAAATAACTCGGTAATTATCGACGTCACAAAAAAAATGTTCTAGACAAAAGTTGTACGGTGTCAAGGGGGCCATCAAATGCGACCAATTTTTTTTGTTATTCCGGTGGAGGCGCTGACGCACAGTGAAGGTCACCTCCACTTTTTAAAATGGAATGGTACATTTTTTTCAACCACCTTTTGGAGCACCTCAAGCCGCATAAAAACATTAAGGGGTCAAAGTCGTTCAAGGTCATTCAAGGTCACCTATTAAAATGAAATACAAATCTAAATATCTCGGATCACTACCAAATAATTGGTAGTGATCCGTTTGGTAGTGAGATATTTAGATGTGTATCATCGATACTGACCTTGAATGACCTTGAACGACTTTGACCCCATAATGTTTTTACTCGGCTTGAGGTGCTCCACAAGATGGTTGAAAAAAAGGTACCATTCCATTTGAAAAAGTGGAGGTGACGTTCACTGTGCGCCAGCGCCTCCACCGAAATAAAAACAATTGGTCGCATTTGATGGCGCCCTTCACACCGTACAACTTTTGTCTGGACCATTTTTTAATGACGTCGATAATTACCGAGTTATTTCGGGTGGCAGAGATAAGAGGGACACCCTGTATATATTAGGCGCGCGTTAAAAACAAACATTTTAATTCAATATCTCGAAAACTATTGCGAATCGCTACAACGCCCTTTAGGGGTTGTCTTAAAATATTAAAAGGAAGGTTTGTGCAAAGCTTCAGCTCGATCGTAAGGGGAGGGGGGAGTTACGGAACCTTACCCTTAAAAAAAAAACTTAAAAATTCAATATCTCGGAAACTATTGCGAGTCACCAAAAATCCCCTAAGGGGGGGTTGTCTTAAAATATTTAAAGGGAGGTTTGTGCAAAATTTCAGCTCGATCGGTGGGGCGTTTCGGAAACTTATCCTTGAAAAAGTGTTCCTGGTGGAAGTCTTGTATGTGGCATTTGTGTTATCTGTCTGTTCGCCTGAACGCCCTTAAATAAATACCTGGTTAATGAAACAATGGCCGCGTATCCGTCGACATGAATTCCGTTTGTAAGCGAATCTCTCGCCTTGCACTGTAATCCGTTGCAAACGATAAATTCTACGAAGAAGTAAGTTTACATGTTATAAAATATACCGTAACCTTCCTGAAAGATTAATCTGGATAATAAGCGAATAATATTCATGAGATGTATCCCAACATCAGATGTACATCGTATCACTTAGATTTTGTACGGAAAGGGGATAGAAAAATACTTTTCCAAGCTAACAATAATTCTGGCAGGCGGAGCGAATTGACTGTTTGAATCAATCAGCTAGTAATCACCGCGCCCTAGATTTTGAGTAATGCATTATCTGGCGTTGGTAATTTATCGTAGAGTAGTTACCGCAATATTTCTTCTTGATGCGCGCTGGATTTACACGCCCTAACGCAGCCATAAAGGGAGCCGGATCTACCAAAGAGAATATTCAACCGAGCATCTCTATGTGGTACTCAAGCACGAAATTTGCTAGATCGGGTGGCCATTGAGCGTAATGCCCGAAGGACCAAACGCGTAAGGAATCTCTGTTTACGTTTCGTTGCCTCAGGGTCTACAGACCGTAATGTAATGGCAATAGACAATGGATTATCATGAAAACGATCCATCTTGCCACATTGATGCAGACTGTCACCCGGGAAAAATATGAATTGGATCGAAAAAAACAACGGAGAGTGGCTCTTTGGTATCGTCGCTGCTTTGTCTTGCCCCTCAGGATAGATGGGTCACTCAAATTCATCTTCTGATTTGGAAGAAAATGCGTTTCATTCCACCCACGCGATAATACTAGACTGAAATCAGCTGATCTCCCTAGATGTTGAGGACTTTCTTTACTCTCGGATATAAATATTTTGCAATGGACTTGAATTTGACATCTTTGGTCGTCGAACAAACATTTATAAGTGACGTATAATGAAACGTCTCTGGTCAACAAGGCTTGTAGTTTTTCGTAGTTGTAGTCAGCTACAGTTGGTCATAGTCGGAGTCGATCGTCGTGCAGGCGGTTCATCAAGAATCAAGTAACGCAATATCAGACCGAGATCATCATTCAATCATCCATATTGTGGAGAAGTTTCAAATATTGTAAAGGCCTCCAATTAAAAATTCCTCTTTGGCCCGAAGCGATTGCCCTCTCGTTCTGCAAATGTATTGTTCACCGCGAGCGGTGCGATGATATACACATATATATGTATCCGAATTCCCGTGCATATGAGAGAAAGTGAGGAATATGGGGAGGAGGAAGATATAGTACGTGTCCGTGTGTAACATGATTAACTCAATGCACGAGGGATAGCAGCAGGATGACGTCAACTCGATTTTGACCAACACGCAGTTGGCACTATACATAGATATATTTTGCACCCATGATAGAGTATCATAAAACCATTAACACGCTCTCCCCGTGCATCAGCCCTCTCGAATCCCTATTGGCTGACGATAGCATCCCACTGGTAAAGGTAATTAGAGTATCACGTGAACGTGCCCGTTGCTTCGATATTATTATTCCCAACGAGGCACTGCCTCTTTTGTATGCAGAGTAGGCTGCAACACCTCATTCATCTCTGCATAACACTCCCTGCATGGCACATAGAATTAAAAAAGTTTCCTTGTCGTTCCTCTTTCTCCTTTTTTCTCACTCTTCCTCTCCCTCTCTTTCGCCCCTCCCTGTTCATTATTTTCCTACGAGGCAGAAGAATCATGCGTGATCGAATGCTTACATAGCTCCTCCATCTACCCATAAGTACAACAGTGGATCTCGAGTGATTCAGCCCCATTCGTACGGTTAGCATCATTGTGTCATCGCAGAGTATCTCGAGCATCGATGCTCTTGTGTTAGGTGTACAAATTAGTTTTCGGCCTTTTTCAATAAGAATGTTGATTTATTTACTTAAAATGAAGGTACATTTGAATGTCCGTTTGCTTCCACACATTTGCCCCACCTGTCAGGCAGATTTCGAATTTCTTGGCGATAAAAATATGGTGGATTTGAGCCGATATAGTTGGTAATGGGATTTTTTACTTCATCAAATGCTTCGAAGTGGCTATAAGCCAAATGATGTTGGAGCGATCGGAACAAGTGAAACTTCGATGGAGTCAAGTCTGGTGTGTTGGCCGTGCGTGGCTGCACTTCCCAGCCCAAAGAATCTGAAGCGTCTCTGGTCCTTTTTGCTGTTTGTGGTCTGGCATTGTCGTGCAGCAATATGATCAGCCTAGGTCTTTTGCTTGTGGAAGGCCGTTTTAAATCTTGCCGAGCTTTTTTAAACGACTAGAAAAGTACCGCTGGGTAAATCCTCATGTGGTAGCAAGCTCCGATTGCGTTTGGCAACGATCTTCGTCCAGCAACTGCTCCAAATCCTCATTCAAAAATTTGTTGTCGTCCTGCTGTCTCGTCATCCTCCACTCCGGAAGTGTCCAAACCACTTCTCCACGGTACTAATGGATACAGCAGCTTCTCCTAATGCCAGACAAAACATCGCCTTAACCTCTGAAGTTTTTTTTCAATTCGAACGCCAAAAGCATACAGTGCCTAATGTGCGCTTTATTTTAACTTATTTTGCGTTGCTTATTTTGAGGTTACGTTGAGAGGGGAGATACCTTTAGGCGAGGAAATTTTTTTCTCTAATGATTTTTTTTAAAGGGAAAATCTCTTTACCATTTTTGAGACTTAGGGTACGTGTTATTACTTCTGTTGGCTGTTACATGGTACATATGTATTTTATTAATCTTTAAAAATGGCGGATGTTGCCATTCTTCTAAACTTCTAAACTGCATCTTCTGCATTTCTAAACTTCCAAACTGCATTTTCAAAACTGGCGCGATGTATAGCTGAAAAACTAAAAGACTTAATTCCTAAAACATGGCCCTAAATGTTCTGGAAAGTTTTAAAGAAACAGTATTTGTATTGCAAAATTTAACCATTTTTTTCAGAAAATTCAATTTTTTTTGTTTCAAACCGTACCACCTCACCGATTTTCAACATTTCTCACTTTTATTTGGTTCATATTCTGCGTATGAGTGGGAATGAAAGAAACATCTTCGTTAGTTTTTTTTTCCAGATTAATCCGGCCGACGCTACGCGCCACGCCGGCTGAGAACATCCGCCGTAACCCGTTTACAAGACCGTGCCATACCTCCGCTATTTTTAGGGAGTAATAAAAAAAAACAGGTAACAGCCAAAAGTAGTAATAAGAGCTAAGTTAAGTCTCAAAAACAAGGAACAAATCTTGCCTTAAAAAAAATCATGAAAATCAGCAATTTTTTCCTCGCCTAAAGGCATCCTCCCCTTAAGCTGTTGGTCCGAAAAAATAGTCTACTAGGTTGGTATTATACGACACCAGACGTGGAGAAAAAGAAAATTTCGTTTAATTATTCAATACAGCTGTTTCTATTCTCAGGCCGGGAACTTCCTTGTACACCTAATATCATTAAGGGGTTACGTAGGTCTGAAAATAAAAAAAAATCAATTTTTTAATTTTTATTATTTAATAGTACAATATTTCTAGAATATTCTCTCAAAGTTTCAAGTCAATCGGAGTAAAAATCTAGGAGGGAGACCCTTTGGGAATTCCCCCCATTGGGAAAGACTGGCCAGGAGCGACGCAGGTAATCGCATTTTTCTCAAAACACTATTTTTAAAGTCGGTGGACACGATTTCTCAAAAAATAATGCACCGACTTTATTGAAATTTTGAACACTTCCTGAAAATAGCATTGACTAGTGATTGAACGAAGGTTTTTCTTTTCGATAACAACTAATTTTACAAGGCTTTACATAGTGTAAATTGTACCAAAAATTGAACTATTTTTCACACAACACTGCCAAATATTCAAATTTAAATTTTTTTTTAAATACTTCGTTCGATCACGAGCTATACTCATAAGTTCGATCACGAGCTAAACTTATAATATGGTCAGGATAACTTTTGATAGCTTTATCTGAAATTTAAAAAAAAACAAATGTTAGTAGATATCTCTACTAACAGAAAAAAATTGTTTTTTTAATTTCAGATAAAGCTATCAAAAGTTATCCTGACCATCACGAGGACACTTTTTTTGAGGGGTCTCTGGAAACCAGGTCCCACCGGCTGACTTTCCCAAATTTTTGAATGATATTTTTAAAAAATATTGTTGAATTGTTGCTCTTTTATGTGCTTAACATTTTAAATAAAATAATTTATGCATTATATTTTCAAAAAATAGAGAAAATATGCTTTTTTACTTCAAAACCCACGTAACCCCATAAAAAATCCGCAACGAATGAGTTCGTTAGTCCAGTGGTTCAATTTTCAACTCATCTGGCATGGAGTTCGCATGGTAATGATTGCATAAATGGCAACAACCGTCCATTCGGAAACAATCGATTTATCATGTAGTCCCTATTTACCAACAGCCATTTGGAATCCCGAGAACCAAGCCTCTTGTGATTTTTTCCCAAATCATTAGTATGTCCAACCTAGCGATTAGAGAACGAAGATAGAGAGGGAGGGAGTGAGCGAGATAGAAGAATGCGGAAAGAGGATAATGCAATTTGTGCAGGAAAGCATTCCAATTCGACCTTAACGATTTAATTATTTCCCAGGGAGGGCGCAGTAGCGGAAGCTGTATAGAGGTAACAGGAGGCAAGCGTGTTGCAAGCCACACCACCAAGCATCGGTGGAATCTCTTTTCCTGCCGGTAAAGCCTCCTACGTTAGGGGCATCGGGATGATTAATCTCGTTCTACACGGCATTCACTTCTATCGCCTCGGCGAAACCGAACGATGTCTACAACTGGGTCATTTGCGAAAGCATTCACAGGGGAAGGGAATTTCTCATCCACGTGAAGATCTCTACCCTCCCTTCTGCATATCGGCTAGGGTGTTCGGGCGAGTATATAGGAAACGAAACTAACTTGGTATATTAAATTACCGAGCCGCGACTTCAATTAATTAGTCACCTTTAAGGATAATCTATCTTCCGTAAAGGTCGACCCGATGGCTGGTCCGAATTCAGTGGGTATGGCGAGAGACGACATTAAATTGCACGGGGCCCGGAGACAGCTAGAAGAATGGAAGGTCCCCTTCGCTATAGAGGGATGTTATATCACTTCCTCTGTGCTGGATAACGTTCATTTTTATTCACCTGCGCCTAACCTCGTGGCTAACCGCAACATTTTCTTATCAATCAATGACGAAAAATCTTCCTATCCATGTATCTCCCTCTTTACATTTATCTCTCTCTTCCTCTGTTGCTTCTAGATTTACACTTTGATTCTATGCCGTTCGCTCTCTGCGGTGTTGATGATCGGAACTTTTTCCAGGTGGCAAAAGATTGCATATAGCTCTCGGGTCAACGGTTCGATACGACATCTTGGTTTCACAATTATACCTTAGTACAGTCGTGCTGTCGCTGAAAAACCCCGTAATCGGAAAAAATTAGAAGGCCAGTTTTTTGACAGGTGCCGCGGGTCCAAGTTCGCCTAAAATCGGGGTGCAGGTTTTTTGGGGGGATGGGGGTGAATTGATGCCAAACTACTACAACCCCTCCGAGGTCGGCGCCGTGAGACAAAATGTTCGGAAAAACCCGGAAGTATTGTCTACAGCGCCGAAGTCGTGGTAGTTCATTTTAGGGTGGAGTTTTGAAAAATCAGTTTTAATTCAATAACTCTTTGGGATAAATTCGTACAGTTTTTGTTCAAATGGGAACGTTGTAGCCCTTGAAAAGACGCGTTGGTCGAATATTTAATCATCACTCTCCGATGATATCTTCACCCCGGAAAATGTTGTTGAAATTCCAACAAAAAATTCTTTATTGAATAACTCAAAGACAATCGATTTTCCGGGTATAGTTTTAATGTACGAAATGTAGAGAATACTTTTCTCTATATTTTCGTTCCTATGGACCACCCTTGAATTTTGCTTTTTCCAACCCGTCTCGGGGGTTGAAAATAAAAAATGCAATTTTGGGGAAACTATTGACCGCACGAACTCGCCGCCGTGGAATAATTTATAGCTTGAACCCTCAGCTACATTTTTGTCCACAGCGCCAAACTCGTATCTCTTTATTTTCGATCAATAGTTTGCCCAGAATTTTATTTTGAATTTTCAACCTCCGAGAGGGGTTGGAAAAAAGAAAAATTCAAGAGTGGTCCATAGAAACGAAAATAGAGAATTATTATTTATATTTCGTACATTTAAACCATCCCGGAAAACTCAACAGTTTTTGAGTTATTCAATAAACATTTTTGAAAAATATTTCAACAGTTTTTTTGTGGGGTTGAAGATATTATCGAAGAAGGATCATCAAATACTCGATCGGCGCGTCTTTTCAAGGGCTACAACGTTCCCTTATGAACAAAAATTCTACGAATTTTTCCTAAAGAGTTGTCGATCTAAAACTGATTTTTCAAAATTTAACTTAACTTTTTTGCCTCTAAAATGATCTTCCACGACTTCGGCGCTGTGGACAAAAATAAAGTCCGGATTTTTCTGAACATTTTGTCTTCCGGCGCCGACCTCGTAGAGGTTGTACTTTGGCATTAATCACCCCCGTGCCCCTTCATCCCCTAAAAAAAACCTGCACCCCGATTTCCAAACAATCCAAGGATTTAGCACCCGCAGCACCTACACAATCACCTGTCAAAAAACTTGCCTTCTTCTAATTTTTTTTCCGATTCCAATATATAGCACGACTGTACTACCTTCCGCCTCCTTCAAAAATAGCTTCCGAGTTTTCTGTCATATATCTTTTAATTGCAGATTCCAGTTACTCTGAAAATGATTATTTCACGATGCCCCCATATACATTGAAAAAAAAATTCGTTCATCCATCCAAAATTCAGTTGGTTTAACAAAATGTATCTTTAAATACGTTTAACTTGATTTTTGATTGGCATAAAACACGTTTTGTCAATCTAACTGATAGTTTTAGTGGTGTGAACTGTAGCTTATTTAGCATGTCTGAGCAACTGTTAAAACAACAAAATTTCGAGACGACGAAATGCATTTTGCACATTCAAAAATTTTCTTTTCGCAGTGTAGAAAACTGGCAAAGCTTGGAGGCAACATATTCGAAACAGGTCAGTTAGAAATGTCAATTAGAAGTGCTGCCAATGTTCGAAGATGCCAATGGGCTAGAACCATTTCATTTTATCAGGATATTTTTTTCTCTTTAAACGATAGAACTATATATGCAGAATATTTTCCCAAAGGTTCAAAGCGAAATTCGAAAAACTTCCAACGTTACAGCCCGTCAACGCTGTGCCTCACCGCTCGGATTCGGAGCGGGCGTGAACTTCAAACGCGTTTTTCTCAAAACTGCATTATCGAAATTGGCGTGCAGGATAACTCAAAAACTATTAAGCCGATTGAGTTGAAACTTGGTAGAAATATTGATAATATTGATATCTCCTACTTGACGAAAAATTGGAGAAAAAACGACTTTTTTCACCCACATTTTATAGAAATGTTGCATGAAATGTTGATTTTTTTGTCAATGAATGCCATTTTCTCAAATTTGCATTTTCTTCATTTTAATTACCGTCACATAGAAACTATACATGTTCTAACTGAAAAAATGTTTGAACTTTTTTGCAAATCAAAGTCTACGAGAAGCGAGACTGCACGCCGATTCGCAACTCCCGCGGTGACCTTGCTGTAACACTCAGCTCCGTCATTTTGATGATGAATGAATTTAAAAAAATTGTTTCGTATACTTAAATATACTATTAAAGTATACCTAAAATTTGATCATTGTAAAATAATTATTTCTTAGTTTTTAAAAATCCCTCAATATTGCTTATATTTTTCCTGTCTAAACGTATATCCCGCCTTGAGATGGTAACGCATCTATAAAGAAGTGCTATAAGCAAGCTTGGAATTCATTGCATGTCATTTCGCCGAAGTGTAAATAACTTTTTTTTCATAGTGTTAAACATTTCAAATTTCGTGCCAAAAAGAGTATTTTCGGGGGGGTTACTGCACTACTTTATTCGAAAAAAAACTGCAGCTGAAGCACACGGAACTCTTGTTGAGACTTACGGCGACCATGCTATGTCGGAAACGACATGCAGATATTGGTTTAGACGTGTCAAAAATAATGATTTTGATGTGTTGCATTGGAGGTGTCACTTCATGAAGGCTCCTGTCAGACGCTAGCTGAACTTGCAGAATCATCAGGAGTTGTTCGTACAACAGTTTCGAAACGTTTGAATGCATTACGAATGCTTTTTTTAAAATAAAGCATTATTTTACGGGAAAGAACAGCGAAACTTATTCAACATCCCAACATCTTAGTTTACGTTCATACATATTCATAAACCAAAGGGAAACTATGAGTGGATATTTGCTTTCGCTTGGGAAAACTTGTATAATGTTTCGCCAGGGGGTTTAAATCTTCAAGCATTCTAATATTAGTTATTCCTACTGAACTAACGGTAGAAAATGAAAAGAGCGTTTCGCATCAAAGTTTTGGAGAAAAGGAGAAAGAGGTCGAGGTGGAAGAATGCATATTCTTCGAAGGGACTAGGGGTCTGATGTCTCACGCGCAATATCATTTTCTCTTCGTTTCTATCCATAATTCGTCTCACTTTGCTCGGCGTGTCACGGGCACACGACTGGTAAACTTGCAATATCTCGTAGGATTCTTCCGTGGGTGGGCGGTCGTCGCGCTTATGACTTGAAACTAAATTACTCTGCTGTGGGACCCCCTGAAGCACTTTACGGTTTCGCCGGTGGCAAAACTTTGTACCACGTTGTGGTCGTTCAAGTTTTCTCGGCAGCGATACGTCGATACAAAACTCGCGGGAAACTTCTCTCCTGGTCGCTCTCTTGCCTACTTTCCCTTTTCCCTATTTTCACAAAGCTCCCTTCGCCCGCCTGCTCTCACTGGTTGTCTCATTCCGCACGTTAATATTCGGCGGAAAACTTCGATAACAATAATACGTCCGACGAGTCTGGGGAAAGGTAAGCCCTTAGGAAAAGAATGAGTTGGTGAAACTAAATAAAAATGTAAACTGCAGAAATTGAATATAAATCTTCAAATTCAAGGAAAAATATGTAGTTTGTGGACTCTTTGGAAATATAGTTTTCTCAATGTTGGATCGATGATAATAGAATCAAATTGAGAAGTCCATTTGTTGGTTGAAAAGTTTATAAGCTCAAAGACATCATGTCATAGTTAGAAATGACCTCACGGTTTGTTACAAACTTTTAATTTTCTCAAATTCTGCAAATTCGGTCTGGACAACGTGAAAACGTTTCTGAGCTTTTAAAAACGTGGCCGAACAGCATCTGATGTCATTGATGTCATTGCATCTGTCATTGCATGATGTCAATGCATCTCATGTCAATTGAAACTACCTGGCGTTATTCGAATTCATTCCCATTGATACCAGATTGGAAAAATGTTTTCGAACTTGCATGCCCTGTAATTCAGTAAATGGTAATGATTAATTTTCTTGGAGTCCGCGGTGGTTTAAAAAATAAATAAATTCTCTACGCCTTTTTCGATTCAGATGACTAGCTCCAATTGAGAATTTGTTATCGTCCTTAGCTACGGCGATTTATTTTGGTTTATATTTTTATTTTACGAATTTGATATATTAATGATAATCTGCTGACTGGCAATTAGTAGAGAGTTCGTAAGTTAGACACCTTCTTACTATTGTCATGCGAAAAGAACACAATTAACCCAAACAACTTGCATCTGATGCAATTGAAACTACCTGATATTATTCGAATTTATTCCCATTGATATCAGATTGAAAAAATGTTTTCGAACTTCCATACCCTGTAATCCAATAAATCATGATGGTTAATTTTGTTGGATTCCGCAGTTGCTTAAAAAATAAATAAAATTCCTCATATCTTTTTCGATTTAGAAAAAATAGCATCAATTCAATAATTTTTATCGCCCTTAACCATGGCAGTTTATTTTAGTTCACATCGTTATTTTACAAATTTAATATATTAATAATAATCTGCTGATTCACAATTAGTGACAAATTCGTGAGTAAGACACCATCTCGTGCGGAAAATTGACAGGGCATCCCTCATAAAAGTAAGGGCCTAAAAGGGCTTATTTGAGGCTTTCCTTATCAGAAAAGCCCCATATAAGCCCTTGAAGGCCCTTATATGGCAATCCCGGCAGGGGTTGGCTTTTAATTACTACACTCAATTATTCGATCATAGGTAAAAATAGGATAAAAACGTGAGGGCATTAAAAATTCTATATTACATTTACAAATCCTTCAAAAAATTACATATTATTCTTATTGCCTTATTCACTCTTGGAGTGATGCCAGCGCGTATGTTTGAACAATCCCATTCGGTTTTTTAAAAACATTTTTATAATGACGATTTTTCGCCGAATACTTTCCATATGAAAAATCATTTCTTCCGAAGATTTTGATGATATTTTCCACTAATGAACGTTACCCGATTGTGTAGGATAAGTCAATAGATTGGTTTTCGTTTTCCAGATATTACCTTCCAACAAAAAAGATTCTAGACATTGATTGAATCCGAATATTTTTCTAATTTCTACTATAGGGGCAGCGTGCGTAGCTATGAGTAGGTAGGTACTAGGTTCAATACCCATATAAATGAAATATTTTCTTCGAAAAAAAATCATTCCGAAAGGCTAGGGCATGAGGAATTACGATACAAAATCGTCGTGGTAAACTCTCAATAAAGTGCTTAATTTCATTTTGGATTTATGAAATGTTTATGCACGTAGTACACTTAGATTTACAGTGTACATTGTAAGCAAATAAAGATTTATTTGAATCGAATCTTTATTTATTCGATTTGAATATATTTGATATTTGAAAAGAATAGCTGAAACGAATAAAAAAATATCTTTTCAACAAATAAGATCGTAGTAGGCCGTCAGATAAAGAAAAAACTTATCTCATTTAAATAGATACTATTGGAATAAAAAAAAAATTGGCAGTGTATCGTGACCTCATATAAACGCACACATATACGCAGAAACACATGCATTTACACACACGTGATCCATTGATAGGAATAACTTATGGGCACACCATGGTTTACATGAGGCGTCGATCAGGCGTCCTTGAAGGCCCTCATTATTCTGCCTTTAATGGCCCTCGTAGCAAAGTGTGACCGGCCACTAAGGGCCCATGTGAGGCTACTCGATTAGGGCCCTATTAACGTTAGAGAAATTCTATATGGGCCCGACCAAAGCCCTACTTCAATTTCCGCACGGGATTGTTATGCAAAAAGTACTTAGTTAACCCAAACAGCTTAGCTGCATCTGATGTACTTGAAACTGGCGTTATGCGAATTTATTTCCGATGATTCAAAATTTCAAAAAATGCTTTCGAACTTGCATACCCTGTAAGCATCATGGTTCCATTTTTAAATCTCGCAATGTTTAAAAAAAAATCCCTACGTTTCTTTCAATTTAGAGAAATAGCTCCATTTGAAAATTCCTCATCGCCCTCAACCACGACGATTCGTTAAGTTTATGTTTTCATTTTGCGAATTTGACATATTAAAGATAATCTGCTGACTGGCAATGAGTAAAAAGTTAGAAACCTTCGCACTATTGTCGTGTAAAAAGTACTTTTCAATCGGTGCAATAGCTTGACATAACGACAAGAATGTTGCGTTCCAAGATAAAAACAATTTCAGAATGCTTTTGAGTCTCGCATACTTACTGTCGAGCATTATCGAGAGAAGAACGATGTATATCATTGTGAGCGGCGTGCCTCCCCCGTGCACCACGTAGCAGTCATGTCGTAAATGCTTCCGGAGTGCCTTTGCGTTGCATCGTTTCCAGTACATTTCACGAGAGGTACTTCAGACTCTCGTCGCACTAGTGTTTTTTTCCCACACTGCGAACGCTACACTCGCGACAAACGTACTGGATAAATCTTCAAGTGCACCGTTATTTTTATCCCCGATGTGTATATTATCTGTGGAGGTCGTGACTTATAATTTTAAATCTGGAGTGATATAAAAATAAAGAGCATAATTCTACTGCACGTGGTAACTAGCACAAAATTATATTTTCAGCCAATTTGCGATGAACAAAATGATGACGAACCGCTCAATGTCTTTTTTTAATAAGAATTTATTGAGAATATTTTAGATATTTTATAAAATGTTTTAGAATATTAAGAATATTTTATTATTATCATTCTTCCTTACATTTTATTTTCCATATTTTTATTATTCTAGAATACTTTTTTTAAAATAGATTCATATCGTGGATCGCTAAATAAATAACTTAAAAAATGGCTGAAGAATGTATGTAGGCAAAATCTGTCAAAAAAAATTAAAGGAATTCAGAAATGTTCATTTTCGTTGCATTCCAATGATGCGAACTTCAACTTCATGGACTTTTATCGTTGACATTAATTATAGACACGTCGTTAATTTTAGAAAATGTTAACTAGTGCGGTCGACTTGTGAACATCTATCGAAAAAAATGATGGTACGAAAAATGTGAAATATTCATTTTTTTTCGAGGTAACTTCACTTGACCCGTTTGGCCATTTGCGAAAAATTTAATCATTTTCGTTAGAACGTAAATCCGGATGAAATAAACCACTGTCCACGGTCAAACCATTTATTCGTGGCTTGTACGGCACGACAATTTCCGTTATGTATAATGCAATCAAAATTATTAATTGCATTTGTGAATACATATATACACGTGATACATGACGAGTATAAAACGAGTTATGCAAAACGAGAGGAAACTAAACGGACACGAGGCAACATCAGTTGCACTTGTCATCAGATACTGACTAATTCGTCCAGAAATCAATTAACATCCGTTAATGTGTACACGCATTTGCTGTATTAATTCTCCATTCACAATGGAATCACATATGCACAATGTTTACGAGATTTGGACACAAATCCCTCCGCCTCTCTCTCTCTCTCTCCCTCTCTCTCCCTCTCTCTCTCCCCCTCTCTCTATCTCTTACCCGCTCTGTGCTTTCGTTAATACGATTCGTCAGCCGTTCACTGAACAAAATGTTTAACAGCGTTAAAATTCTCGTTTGCGAAATCAGAGCTTTTATACGAGAGCTTTCGCAAATTGGAGAGATTAAAATAGCCATACGAACGGCGGGCTACTAAAACGAGAAAATAAAAAATATGGGAAGCAGCGGTGGTCTTAATGCCGTGGAACTGGAAAACGATCGCTTGTCCTATGCATATTAACAATATTCAGTATGAATTTGTTTCGAATTATGGGAATATGATGGCAAATACTGTGTGCTCGCTCGTCATATGCGGCAGAGAGCTTTTTAGCAAATCCTTTAAGTAGATTTATGTTTTTAATGTTCTCTTTTACACGAGCATCCGGGCTTGACCGAAACCGTGCACTTTATGTACGATATTTCTCGTTCCCGTATTACGCTTCATTTACTTTCTCCAATATTGTGGTTTTTAATAACATTAAATTCTCCTTCAAACGTGAACTTGAACTTTTATCTGACAGTACTCTACAAAATTAATTTAATGTTTCTTCCATCAGGAAATGTCAATGAAAATTCACCCTTTCTGATTTCGATTGCTCAAATCAAAATATTATTAAAATTTCATTTAAACATGATCATTTATCCAACCGGAATTTCCAATAAACCAATGCCTGTCAAAAAATGTGACATTTACGTCGTGAGTGACCGCATTTCAGTAATACAGAAACAATTTTCAAGATTATTCAGCATCGAGGGTCAACGCCAAATATTTTGAAAAAGGATCGCTTAGTAATGCAATATTTGTTTGCAAACGGATTGATCCGCAATTAAATTTTGTGGACTTTCATGGCATTATAATTCGATTGTGACATTAGCATAATGCTAGTAACGGGCTTACGAGTATTAATTAATCATTCCATTACTTTTCCACTCTTCACATAATCATTGCTTATCAATCCAAATTATTTTTTGCACCATCCGTCGTTTTCACAGAACTCACAACGCGCTGTTCGTTTCAAGGTTTGACAGTTCACGAATTTTCACACCATCGACGGCGATATATTTTTTTTATCAATCATTTGAATGGCAATTAGATGATAACCGCCACCGACTGCACAAGCGCGCCACGTCTTCCGAAAGTCATGTATCTCTGTACTTCGACTTGCGCGGGTTTGAGTCACAACGCTCAACACTTTCAACACAAACACACATATTTGCACAGATGCACTCGTGTACACGTTAAGTCATCGATCGCACATTGTTTTACCACACTAAAAATCCAATCGCCGCTACGTTGGGACGGTTGATAAAGCTCCACGTGGGAGGTTCTCACCTCACGACACGAACCATATCCTTGAATCGCTACCGCTTCGAGTCTGGAAAGGAACTTTTCAACTATCCATATTCAGCCTTGCTTTATCATTATATTATCGAAATTCACGATTAAAAGTGGCACCGATACTCTGGTTGGTCCTGGCTTTTTTTTTCAATTTGCGTTATTGATGTGACGATCACAACACACGAAATAAACAGATCACTGGAGAGTTTTCGAACGTTTGTCTTCGTTCTGCAAAGTTTGCAAGTATATCGAGAAAAGCTCGACGGAGAGTCCGCGCTGTTATTTCTTTTCAAATTTCACGGTCGATTTTGATTCACCGTTGTGAAGGTTGATTTTCGTCGTTGATCTGTTCCGTCGTACGCGCACGCACGGCATGTCGTTTGTAACTGGTCAGGTTGAACGCGCGTGAGATGCGTCGTAAATATTCGCTAAATCGGATATTCGAACGTATAGCAAGGGTGGTAAAGAAGTTGCACAAGCGGATGCGTGAAGGGGTAGTGAGAGAACGAGGATAAGTGGACGAAGCGTGCTCGGGTTCTCGTGGTGCGGAGACCGCGAATCGACTGCGCGAGCGCTTAGCTTGATATCAGCCTCCGACCA
The DNA here is from genome assembly GCA_944452715.1 of Ophion slaviceki. NCBI lineage: Eukaryota > Metazoa > Arthropoda > Insecta > Hymenoptera > Ichneumonidae > Ophion > Ophion slaviceki. Next base: position 21,129,322 of record OX101789.1, read on the forward strand.
CCGCTGTCAACTCTTACCACCTCCCGCCCTGTTTCCACCATCGTGTTGGTAGCGGCGGCGCCGGCCACGGCGGCGGACGCTACCAACGCCGCCTGCTACCCTTAAACCATCCCTCGAACCGGGCAGGACTACATGCGCCATTTCGTATGTTTCCCGGTGGTTTTTGTATTCTCCGATAACCCCCTGAGAACTAGCCTTCGATAACAGAACGATTCACCTTTTTTGCATATTTTCACAATCGAAAGAATTCCATCAGCTTTTTTGACGCTTTGCTCCTTCCTGCCATGTAAATGTTGACCATGGAATCATTTTCGAGGAACGATGAGGGAGTGCGATGACACAAGAAAAACAAGGGACGGTACTGAAAATCCGACGATCGAAGAATCCTAGTCCTATTTCGTTGCTATTAATTTGCTTAAGTTGCTCCTGCATCCTTATTATGATCTGTGAGAATTGTGAATAACCGCCCAAAGTTTGAACCTTCATTTGACAAGGCGCACTGTTTTATCGGGAAAACTTCATCGTATCACTATTGAGAGTAAATAATGCAATATTATGGAAGAATTTTTGGAATGCGGTCGATCCAGGGTGCTTGGATGACGGTGAAAGAGTTGGTAGTAAATAATGCAATATTATGGAAGAATTTTTGGAATGCGGTTAATCCAGGGTGCTTGGATGACGGTGAAATAGTTGGTTGATAAGTTTCGAAACTCCACTCTAGACCAGACGAGGACATCTCTTTTCACATTGCCCCGCTGATGGTAGGGACTACCCGGTCCAAATAATCCCGCGAGAGAACTGATAGCCTCGGCAAGTTTTCAATTATCTGGCAAATTTACGTGTCCTTGCCGAAGGATGGCAGCCTGAAAATAGAGTGATTTGCAGACTGAGATAGACGCGAAGGGAAAATTGAAGTGACCTATATGTGACTGGAGATAGTAGGCGACGCTGATGGCCTTACGAGAAGGGCGATTCACTCTTTGCTTTATGCCGTAACGTGTTTTCAACTTTCACCTATTAGTGACCTTTGTTGCTTGATATCAGTATATAAGAGTAGTTCCCAACTATCTGTAAAAGCGCTACATGGAGTATGCTCTAATGGTCTGCAGGATTGCAGCCCATAGCCGTTTCCGTACCTGTAGCACGATGAGTTTGAGTGCACTACGGAAGAGACGTGGATTATAATGGTCATCAGGTTACCACCGAAGAGACCGCTGCGCTTCTAGAGTTCAGATAACAACCGTGTCTGTGTACCCAAACACCCATACACACACACGCACACGCACGAACGCATACACATACATGTTCTGTAGAAACATCATCTATACGTGCGGCCACCTTTCAATCCTAAACCAAACAGTTTACACATGAGACACGTATGTGGCAGGATTTTTTTACATAAAGGCAAAGGACAATTCTGAACCAACGTGAACAGTAGAATTATAGTGATATGTGATCAATGCAGTGAAGTCACCAACGCTTTGTCTTTTCAATTTCACTGGCGCGAAACCAATAACCATTGAATCCTCTTGATGTGACTTCTGCTGCTCCGAAAATCTCTTTAGCTTTGACCAAATAACCAATATAGCCTGAGTAGCAATATCAATAATGAAAGAATTCGAGATTTTAGCTTCGTTATGGATAGTCGAACTTAGCATCTCCGTACGATCGAAATGGAAGAGTATCGAGTAATGCAGCAATCGTCTATGCAATAATCCTCTGTTGTAGGAAATGATGCGTACAAGTGGAGAAAAATAGAACCACAGTTTACGTCGTTATATGAGAGTAGTTGAATCTGATCAGACAGTAATCGACAATGATAATGGTGGAGCTGCGCAGCTGATAAATTGACCTCATGACACGGACTTCCGTTTAAAACACAGACCATCCATACAACCATGGGCAGTCTAGAATGTATGCACGGTTCTTGTGCAGCTGTTTGTTAAAAACTATTCAGGCATGTTTCTAATTTCAGTGAAGTAGGGGTAGCCCATACGAACCGAAGATTACTATGTGGGAGTATCAGACATGGTGAGTACATTCACGAAACGCAATTTCCCAAGAGCGAAAGCTTCTGTTGTATCACTACATGTATTCGTTTCTTTGTACCCCAAGGCAATTTCATTATGAGTCATTCTCCATACGAAATCTTGATTAAAACTTCGACCATTGATGAGATTGTTCCGGCAAATTGCATCGATTCAGAACTTGAGGACCTAATGCGTGCCACAAATGTTCAATCGATCGTAGCACCCGGGCTCTATCATTCTCACGGTTTGGCCGAAACAATTTTCGCCTATATCCGTTTTCCGCCCTGCGAACCACTCAACACCGTTCCGCCATTCAACGTTATGCAAAGTTAGAGCTTTCCACGTGGGTTTGTCAACAATTTCACATCGTGTAACCGTCTCTCGATTCTCGCCGCATGTACAAGAGCGTTTGTACTAGCTGGAATCACCTCTCCTCTTTCCTCTCCCTCTGCCTCTCTTCGTCTTTCTCTTTTTCACTCTTTTTTCTGTCTGTTTCTGTCTTTGTCCGACCCGCCACCTCCGCTAGCCCCTCCAACATCGATGCACTCACAAATACAATCAGAAAGTTACGCAAATGTAACATACACGTAATCGAAGCTGATCGTTGATGTAACAAGCTCGTTAATGCAAAAAAGAGTGGATATATTTTTAGTGGAATTTCGTGGAATACCCCTGTGTTCAAATGTATGTAGGGTCGTTAGTTTGGTGTCATCCATTTTGGTTTTAATTGCACTTCGTGTCTAAAGCATACACGCATTTGTGATACGGTTTTTTGCTGATGTTTTAACGAGAGTCGCAAATGCACATCAAGAAGGAAGAACAACGACGAATGGAATAACGATAACCGAAACGATTATGAGTATGGTACGCAAGGTACTTCATAGTTCGGCAATTCACACGCTATTCACAAGCCGGAATACATTCTGCTGCTCGACGAATTCACAGTTCTCGGTTTCTATTGCATTATGCAAACATGCAACCTTCATCCGAAGGCTTGATAGGCTTGGGCTTCTTTGACTCTGTCACCATTCGCTGACGTGTGCCACGCGAGAACATTCGTCTTGTCGCTGTTTGCATTTATATAGGGAACGGTGAGGCAAAAAGCTGGGCGCAAAAGAGTGTCACACATCGTAGCGACCAACCGGCCACTCCGTCGCATCGGGGCTCATTAGCATTTAGAGTGTGCAAAGATTTATTCTCTGAATGTGGCGACCGCTAGTGCTTTCTGCTACTGCTGCTATCGGATTCGACCTGGTATGCGTTCAATTATCTCACCTTCGGGCTTGCATGAGCTCGCAAGCTCGAATCATTGTTTCTTCCGCTTCAATAGCAACCAGTAATCTGGACTTAATTTTAACCTAAATATTCTTGTAGTTTGAGCATTTCCGTTTTGGGGTAGGCGCGTATTGGTAAGGTGATAGCGCGAAATTGATGTGCGATACCATTTGCTCAGCTAAAACAACGACCGGGCGCTGAAGTCAATCAATTTGGTGCATTTCATTCACGGGTAAAATGTACGGCGGCAGGGGAACTCTTGTCACTGTCCCTTCAACACGTGACACCCTCATCGCCACCTTAGTCGTCTCCCCCGCTGTTAGAAACGATGGCTCGTGGACCCAATGACACACTATCGAGGACACCCTCGAATGAACAACTATTAATCTTAATCCTCACGACGTAGACCATCAAGTAAGAGAGGCAGGCTTACTCGGTCGAGGGTAAATAAATTATTTTTAATTGATCACTTGTCGATCAAATGAAACGAAGTGGAGAATGCTGATACTCATTCATCCATTTTGGTTCGCAGAATTTTCGCATTTATATGTCCTCATCGATCCAACCATGGAGACCGATAAAATTCGGCTCACGAGCAATGCACTGGAGAAAAAGCAATGAGGTACGACGGCATTGACGTTGGAAATACTATCAATGAAAAAAGCAATTTTGCGTTATTCGATTGAGGGAAGTAGTGGAATGTGCCCGAACAAGATTACCGAAGGATTTGACCCATCCGAAAAATGATGAAGTGGACACTTTATCTTCTTGACTCTTTCCGCCAAGTTACAAAAATTCATCTGTTTGTCTGAACTGTTTTCTGGCATGGATCTTCCTGCAGTATTTTCTTGGCCGCTACTCCTACATCGACGGCAATTGTAAACTGATGTTGAAGTTGAATGGAGTTTTGTCTCATTATTTTGCGATTACATGGGCCGTGAGTCGCCTGTTTAATTTCGCTTTAAGGACTCCATTTATTTTCACTCGCTACCTATATTTCTCAACTTATAAAGCTCGGGTGCCTTCAAATCTTCGTTGATGGGAACTTACTATACCATTCAACTATTAGTGAGGAATAACTACCATCGAGATTCAGGTTTCAAATTAGACCTGATGGCAAAAACAAATCATGCTCCATTATTGATCTTTTCAGGAATAATGGACAACCTAATTGGATGAAATCAATCTTTTCGCAAATCATGAAATTTCCGTTTTTCAAGAATGCTTCCTATACTTTAATCTTCATTGATTACATTGCAATTAACCGTAGCGACAGTTGAAAGTTCGTATAGTACTGTGGGTTCTGTATCCTTAAGAATGTCGATCATCGGCAGATATACTCGAAAGCGTGATGACTTAGATTGAGGTGATGCTACAGAAAGAAGTCGCAAGCTGAAGAGTCGACTTGAACTGTAACGTATACGCGAGCGTTGGAATAACATGCAGTGTGAATATCCAAAGTTTCATTCTCGCCATTACACCCTACCACTCTCTCCCTTCCTTTTTCTCGTCTGCCTCCGTGCAGATTGTTGGTGACAAATCTTGTAGTTGTGAGGCTGCATGTCCCTGTAGTTAGAGTGGATGCCTTCTGAACTGCTGGCCCCTCTATTAGAGAAGCTCGAATGTACATTGTGATAGTGATTGTTGGTGCCCTAAGCTAGTTATGTTGAACTCTGTCTATGGGTTTATACGCCCAGCGGAGCAGAGTTGTGGTATTGCGTGGATTACGACCCGAAGGTGAGAGCCCTACAGTATCGTTGGGACCTCGGAAAAGGTTACAGGGTTAATGTACATTATTAATCATAGTGTAGACCATATTAATGTCTTTCTGGTCGTTAACTTGCTGAGCGGCCATATTCATGTTACTCCTCGTGCAGTTCATGGTGTATATGCAATTGTGGAACAATCCCCAAGCAATCGAAGTTTCGGATAATTGTTTTCTGCCTGTCGGGTAGCGGATAGTTAGAGGGAGTAGGCGTGACTTGCTCCGTGATCGACATCACATGCACAGTGTACAATCAACCGTGCATGTCTTCAACGCTTTAATCTACCAGGCAGTCATCAGGCGACATAATGACGGGGTTACACAATGTTTTTTTAACGAGTGACGCAAACGACGCGAGACACGACGGTTGGTTTCGTATTTCGATTGAGCTCCATCAGGCTCGAGATAAGTGCCTTGCGATAAATAGCCTATTTTGATCGAAAAGAAAGTTTCGAATTTCCGTTCATATTTCGCTATACAAACAAACACACTGCAATCTTTACGATTTTATTTTATTTTCGGTAATCCGAAAGGTTAAGATTGCATTCATCAGCAACCCGAGTAGAAATCCTGCTCCGCCAACAAAAAAGACCTAATCAGGCATCTTGATTTTTTTTTCATGCCCTGATCAGGATTTTTTTTATCAAGCCCTGATCATTTTGGTGACACTTTCCCTGATTTCGGTCTGATTAGGGTAAAAATCAAGGCCTGATCAGGGTGAAAAGTGAAGGCCTGACATGCAGTCCGAAGAGAGAAGTTCGCTGTTGCTTCGGATACCATTTCATCACATTCTTCATTGCACTGTCAAACAACTATTTAATTTCAATAGGATCCATTTAAATCAAAGAGGTTTTTACTATGATCCTATTTGTTTCAAATATATTTTTTAGAATAATCATTAGAATATTTCATAAATCCAAAAGAAATTGAAATACTTAATTTAGAGTCCTACCACAATGATTTTGTATTGTAATGCGCCATTTCCTGGCCTTCTGAATGGATTATTTGGAAGAAAATTCCCTGCATCTACATGGGATCGAACCTAGAACCTACCTACCTATAGCTACCTGCCTATAGCACGCTGCCTCTATGCTACCGAGTATTTGTAGCATTTCGATGTCACAAGAGACCACATCAATTCCTATAATTATTTGTTGTATCACATAAACTATATCAATTAGTTAATATCATTGTGATAATCAGAGTTTTATCGAAGATCGTGGTATAGATTTTTCAAACATAACCTATATATATATACACACACAATAGGCAAAAGAATTAAAGGATATTAAAAAAGCCCGCCAATTTTAGGGTCATTTGAAAATAACTGTAACTCCTCAAAAAATGGTCCTGGAAAAATGGCATATTTACGAATATTCTTTTAACTAAGAATTGTTTTGCCAATATCGAATAGATCAAAAAAAAAAATCGGTTTTTTTATGTCCTCAAAGTATCCTAAAAAGGCCCTCAAAAGTTTAAACCCCTGCGATTTTTTTTCATTGCGTTCCTAATGATCGAAATTGTGGTTTTTGCCAAAAATCGATTAAAGGCTAAAACTACCACCTTTTATTCGTCTTTTGAGAACCACAATTTTTTTGGCACTGATCCGAATTTCCGGTGCTAAAAAATGTTGATTGTTGAACAACGGGATGTGTGTTTTGCAATCAAGACGGACCATTAATTCAATCAAACAGAAAAATGCTTGTTTTTTCTACGAAAATGCAATTCAATTAAATTTGTTTTAATTAAATAGATAAATTTAGAAAATTCAACTAAATTGTTTTTCGAACACAGCACGTTTTGACAACACGCTAATATATCTAGTTCATCTGGTGCTCGATAAGAGGTTAGGCATGTAAAAGGCGCCAAACTGTATATAGGTCCAGTTACTTGATGATTGCTTGAAGCTAGCCAGATCGGACGAATTGAATCAAGCCGTAAGTCCAGTTGCCTGACCATCGCCTGAAGGTAGTCCGATGAGGTGAATTTATGCAAGCCGTAAATCCACTTACATGACCATCGCCTGAAGCTAGCTGGATCAGGCAACTGGAGGAAACAGTACATCCAGTTGCCTGACTATCACCTGGCACCAACCGGATTAGGCAAATTGAGGCATACCTTAAGTAAAGCTCCCGTACACAACGTGATCAGACCCGGATTAAATATCATACCAACCTGACAACATTTCTACTCGGGTATATCTCTCTGTCTCTCTGACCTACACGCCGCGAGATAAGAACAAGCGGAGAGAACAATTCCGCGAGTGAGCCCGTGATCAACGCGTTTGTAGTGAGTGAAATGCCATGTCTCGGTGACTTTATGCTGCCTAAATCCAGCATGGAAAACAATGCGTGACCAGAAAGGGGACGAAAGCCAATTCTTTATTTTGGAGTTTGGCCTGCCACTTTGGAACATCTCGCAAAGCGAGGCCAATTTACGGATATCTCGAGTCCTCTTATTTACCGTGTGCTGCCTCGCACGGAGGCTTTGATGCAATTCGAAATAGTCATACGTGACGTTGAAAAGTAACACGTAGCAAATGCAGCAATGCAACTGGACCATAAGGAATCAAGCGACAGAAAACGTACGTTTGTTGTATGATACAGCTTGGCTATCGTCCAGCCAAGCCGGTTCGGGTGAACGAAGTGAATTTTCCAAGCCGCTCCTCGGCCAGAGCCCAAACCTGAACTCCTCTAAACGAGAAAAAGCTCAAGCTGGCCGTCGACCGAACGATATATTTCTCTTTTCTTCGTCATCATGCTGGTCCTTTATCGTCTATCTTTTTCGCTCTCGCTCTTTTTCCCGGCCATTCCTTTTTCCGTGTTCCTCTTTCTCTGTGATATATACACCGATGCTCGGTGCTATCACATGAACCGACCCAGTCCCGTTTCTCCACTACCATCACAAATGAACGCGCGGATGTCGGGCCGAATGTTCAAAACGTGTGAACTGAAATGATCATAGAGCCGTAGACGAGGTTTGGCGGTAGAACGAGAAAGAAACAGGCGGAATCCACTCCGCTTACCGTTAATCCTGGAAACGTTTTGCTATAGAGGAAAAAGATGAAACGACGAAAGAAATGGAAGCGAGTAGATCGATCTCCTCGAAGCATATGTCATAGAACAGCTATGCGGTGTTGGATCATGTTTTGGAATTTCAATTTTGTTTCCGAAATAGTGTCAGCTTACCTAGTTCATATATTTTCTCAAATTCACGATCGACTGTTCTGATAATTTATCGCTGTTCTTTGCTTATCGCAGAATTGATGAAAACTTCTCAATTCCTCACCGTGTCATGGTCCCTAATCATAACATTGTCTGCAAGTAGTTCTTACTCAATATTGAGAGATAACTTCTAGAAGACATGGTAGTAAAAAAGACTATTCCATACTGCTTCGCAACTGAAAAAAGGTGCGGATCTTTTGATTTTAATGATAAATGCTTTAGTGGGAATTTCTTCTCCGTATTGCTAGATTAACTTTAAGACAATTTTTTCTACGGTGACCGTAACCATTATCATATTAAATACATAAATTATTCCCATTATTGCTGTAACTACGAAGTTACATTTTTTCATTTCGTATTCCTAAAATTCCTGACGAGAAAATGTTTTTTATTTCTACTCGTAGATTCGCCGTGGTAGAGTTAAAAAAACTGTTTTTTTTTTGGAGATGACATCCGCAACGCAATCTATTTATTTAATGGCGAATGGGAATGAAAAGAGGACATATTAAAAAAAAAGAGATGTACATATTGGATATTCCACGCCATTTCACTTAGCCCGTGATCCCTACCATTTGTGGTTTTGCTGATTTTTTTGTGAAATTGTGCCCCATGAAAAAGGTATATCCAAACCAATTTTTAGATTTTTATCTCTTCACTTTTAGGAGTTACAATTTTTCAAAAAAGTCAATTTTGGAAGTTTTGGAAACGTTTAAACGTTAATAACTCCTGAACTAATTGAGATATCGACAAATGTCACTATATACTTTTTTTCATTTTGAAGCATACTTTTGTTAAAAAATATGAAAAAACTATCAATGTCAATGTTTTTTTGCTTCTAAAGAGAAAACTATTTTTTAAAAGATTATTGCCTTTTTTTGTTTTATCAAAAAATTCCCTAAAATAAAGTGACCCATTTTATTATTTTTAATACTAGTCTCATCGTGGGCCCATTTTTCCTTCTTTTTTTCGAATAAATCGAATTTTTATCATTTTGATGTCCAATAATGTTATTAATGATTCTGTGATTTCCAATTCGGCTTCGACATGCCTGGAACGGTTTATTTGTAATTGGTGCTGAATTTAACAAATTTTCTTCTTTACTTCAAAACCATTTTTTGTTGTTGTTAAATTTAACACAAAGGAAAAATAAACCGGTCCAGGCCTATCGAAGCTGAATTGGAAATCATAAAATCATTAATAGCATTATTGGACATTAAAATGATAAAAATCTCCTAAAAGAAATATGATTAATGCGAGAAAAATAGAAGGAAAAATAGACCCATGATAAAACTACTCTCAAAAATCATAGAATGGGTCACTCTATTTTAGAGAATTAAAAAAAAAGCAATCATCTTTAAAAAAAACAGTTTTCAATTTAGAAGCAAAAAACCTTGACATTGATAATTGATCATATTTTTTATATTTTTCAACGAAAGTATGCTTCAAAATGAAAAAATTATGTAGTGACATTTGTCGATATCTCAAATAGTTCAGGAGTTATCAGCTTTTAAACGTTTCCAAAACTTTCGAACTCGACATTTGTTGGAAGATTACAACTCCTCGGAGAGCAGAGATAAAAATCTAAAAATTGGTGTGGAAATTCCTTTCATGAGATACAATGATACAAAAGAAAATCAGGAAAACAAATAACGTCGTGGAATTTCCCATATATGTATATGTATATAAATAGGGTGATAAATCGAATTTTGGTCATTAGGTAGATCCTTAATAACCCTTGTGAAGCTCCGGCGAGTTGGTCGTCAACGTCATGATATTCAAGAGAGAAAAAATAACTTCGTTTCTCTCGTTGCCGAGGTGGACCGTTTTCTGCGGAAAAGAAAAATTAAGGGTCCTCGCTTTTTTTGGGGACATTTATCAAGTCCGTGGAAGCACACACACACACATCTGCGCTTAGACCTACAGAAAGTGCACGGCTTGCAGAACGTAATCTTGAGCAATTCAAAGATACCACATACCTATACCTAACGTCTATATATTCGTGGCGTCATTCATTTTCCGCATTGTTGGAGCATGAACGCCTTACATCGCTTCATTATTTTGTTAGATACGAGCAAAACCCGTTTATTAATAATAACTTCCCTTGTATTCTTCCATTTTTCGCTTTCTCGGCTGGTAACGTTTTATTTTTCATTTTTTACTGTACTCCGCTTTCTTCACACTCCAGCTGCCTCTCCGAAGACGAAGATTTTTTTAGAACTCCCTTGTGGGCTGTACTCACGTGATATGACTATTTCATATCGCAACTGCCGAGACAAGTTTCTCATTCTACCTGGGTTCGAAACTTTTGCACTATCTTTTTCAATGCCCATCCTTCGGGACAAACTAACAAGTACACATATACACACACCCACGCGCACAAAGACGAGCACGTAGAATAGTCTTAAAAAATGTGGACAGGTGATAAAGAGGTAAGATTAGATGATATTATGCATCGTTTTATTATTTTTATTTATGTACACGTATGTTCGCGTGGGGTGAGAAAAAATATGTTTCTTGACTGTGCTGAGGCGTGAAGTCAATGGAGAGATGGATAATATAAACGGGGGTGTATGCCCCTGACACGTGTAAAGCGCCGAGGGGTGAGTGTACGTGAAGCACAGATGCGGTTTGTGGACCCATGGTATGGGGTGTGATAAGGGGCGCGACCGTAAAAGTTATAGTTACCCTGTGGAAAAAGTGGGCGAAAAGCGAGAGGGTAAGAGCGTGGAAGGATGTATAGTAAAAAAGAAACATATATGGGCTATTCGTTTGGAAGTTGGGCGGAGTGTTTAGGCTATATAGAATCAAAATGTGAACAGACATATGTAGCTCCATTGGCTTGAATGTGATTTACGTTTCGAAATTTGTGTTGTTTTTGTCTTATCTAATCACAATGTAAATATTTGTATGACTGGCATTCACCATTGCAGCGATGATTTTATGTTCGCTTTTGTTTAGATTCGAGGTGATTTTCACGCTGTGACGTTGCGGCAAAAATTGATCGCTCAGGCTGGCTGGTGAACAGCTTGCTAGTTTGAATGTGGACCAATTAAGTTGGTGTGTCTTAGTTTCATGCTCTCCGTACTTAGCCACTCGTGTACCTCTATGAGTCTACTTCTCTTCTTGGAGAGCGTTTGATGCCACGTTTGCGTTTTCGTTTGACGCTGGTAGGACTGTGTCGTCTGCAAATGTTGCTGCGAGGGTCTCTGGCTGTGGTGATGGATCCGCTGTGTACATGAGGTATTCCATTCAAAACAGACAGATCTTGCCCTTGAGGTGCTTGGAAGCGTCGATCGCTGATACACACTGAAAAAAAACCAATTGAATCAAAAAAATATATTTGTTGATTAAAAAAAATGTCTGATCGCGGAGTGCCACCGATATATGAGATTGTTACAATACTGTAAAATATCGGAAAATGTGATTGATTCAAATATATTATTTTATTTAGAAATGTCATTTTTTATTTCGTACAAAAATATAATCAATAGAATGAATGATTTCTTTACTACATCGAAACGAATCTGCTATGCTAACTTACGAATCTGACACGTAAGTTTATCAGTTTGTTTTAAATCTTAAATAAAAAGTGAGCATTAGAATGATCATCCACGATAATAGTGGAGAGAATTTCAGATATCCAATGGAATATCCATGGAGAGAATATCAGATATTCAACTGATAAGAACAGATACTACACTTTGATCTTAGCCACAGGCCAAGAAGCGATACTCTTTAGAGTCCCTCCGGCGTATAAGTAAATTTTCGGTTCGCGCTACGCTTACGAGAAACGAGCGCGCGTGCGGCTTCTAGCGGTTACTCTGAGAACTACGGGTTCCCTCACACCTATAATTTCGGTGGAGCTCGCCCATGATTTGGTTGAATTTTTTCAACCAAATGCGCAAGAAACAAATTTTATTTTCGCATAATTTTTTTACCAATTCAGACATTTGCTTAATATTTTTCAACCACAATAAAATATTAATATTTTAACGAATAATGTACTTGAAAATCAATATAGGATATGGTGAAAAAATAAAATAACGGATTTACTCAATAGAAATTTTATCTGAATCAAACGAGCGAAATTCAATTTTTCTTGTGTACTCGAATCAACAATATTCATGTTACGAATTGAAACGCCTTTTTGTTCATTGCAGAAAATGCATTCAAAACTATATAATTTGTTCGCGATAATTTTTTAGATAGTTTCAATAATATTTGTTCTCGGCTAACAATATATCTTTTGAATGAAAAAAAAAATTATCATGTTATTAAAGTCAATAGCGTTTTGTTTGGACTAATAAATCGGATTATTTACACCAACAATTTTACAATTGAATCAACGAAATTTCATTCAATAACACCAATGATATTGGATCAATGATTTTGTTTTTTCAATGTATGATGAGAGCATCCTGTAGCATTTAGACAGCGGTTGTTCTATTTTGTAGCAGGGTGCCAAACTTTGTTGAAGACTGGCTGGATAAGAAAGAAGGCTGCCCAGCAGTATTCTTCCCGTTCCAGCGCCTCTCATATTAAGCAAAGTCACTATACGTACTTTCTCGCTGCTTAAGTGATGAATTTTAAACCCGATATGGTACTCCAATGTTCGATGATATCACCTCACTCTAAGAGTGGCTTTAGTCTTCTGAGTAGCTTTTTTTTGCTATTTGGATATGATTAGCATGTGGAATGATTTGCTATTTGGACGTTGATGGGTCTGTATGAGGAAACCTCATTGGCAGATTTTCCCTATTTTGGAATCATTATTACAAATGCATATTTTCACTGGCTCGTAGGTGTGTCGTTTGTACACGGTTGAATAGTGAGGGGATGGAACGATACCCTTTGTGGATAGTCCTTTAAGAACCTCGGCTGTTACTGGGTCGTAGCCCGGAGCATTCTTCGGATTCAGGTCTTCTGCGGGCATGTGCATTACCTCTGTCGGTGAGGAGTACCTTATCACTGGGTTTATTGGGAGAGGACTGTCTAGGTCTTGATGTCTATATAATGACCAGTAAAAGCATACTTCACTGTATATAATACTGTACGATACTGTTTGCAAAGCTTGTTAAAATTTCTTTTTAATTATCTGGCTTCACGATGCTGCTGCGTCTTTGGATTCGTTATCAAGGTCTCTAGTGGCAGTGGCCGAGTAAAGGCGTCTGCAAGATGCTGTGTGTCTCACTGTTAGCTCTTTTTGCATCACTTCTCGCCCATTTTCCTGCCTGAATCGTTTTTTGGAGTATTGGTTGCTCTGTGTGCTTCTATTTCTAGTTCATTTCCATAGTAAGTGGCTTATATGTTTTATGATTGTCAGGGTACTTAGATCCTGCTGGACTGATTCATTCTAAAAGTCCTAAAAGAGAATGTTCCTTTTGACTGGGTACCACGAGATATCCAAGTTTTTCCAACGGCACTAGGCTGTCTATGAGGAACGATCCGGAAAGTACGTCGATTCAGGGTATGTCGGTACGGCTCGTGGACTTGGTTACATACCAGGTGTGTAAGTATGAAACCGGAATTTGCCCATAGGTGGCGCTAGATGTCGATGCAGTTACCGACACATCACGTCAGCGGTGTCTTGTTATTGTATTGATATCCGACAAAGATTTCCAACTCACAATAACACGAGTTTCATTCAGTAGCATTAGTTTATTAGAGATAAACATGTCGAGTTTTGTGCCAACGAATTACGATTTGCGGACAGCACTACTTTTCTGTTTTCATCTGAAGAAAACCGTAGCCGAATCGCATCGAATGCTTGTGAAGGCGTTTGGTGAGCATGCTCTCGGTAAAACACAGTGTTTCTAGTGGTTCAAACGGTTCAAAAGTGGCGATTTTGACGTGAGGAACGAAGAACGTGGAAGACCACCGAAAAAGTTTGAAGACGCTGACCTGCAAGCCTTGTTGGACGAAGACGACGCTCAAACACAACAACAACTGGCGGATCAGTTAAAGGTGACCCGAGAAGCCATCTCCCTTCGGTTAAAAGCCATGGGAAAGATACAAAAGGTGGGGAAATGGGTTCCACATGAACTCAACGAAAGACAGCAGGAAAACCGCACAACATCATGCGAAATGCTGCTCGCCAGGTTCAAAAGAAAGTCATTTCTCCATCGAATTGTGACTGGCGATGAAAAGTGGATATATTTCGAGAATCCTAAGCGCAAAAAGTCATGGGTTACTCCGGGTGAACCATCAACATCGACGGCAAGACCAAACCGCTACGGACGAAAGACAATGCTGTGTGTTTGGTGGGATCAGAAGGGCGTAATCTACTACGAGCTGCTGAAACCTGGGGAAACTGTCAATACTCAACGCTACCGACAACAAATGACCGATTTGGATCGAGTTTTGCGTGAAAAACGACCAGAATACCAACAAAGACAACACAAGGTGATTTTGCTGCATGACAATGCACCAGCACACAAAGCAAAACAGGTCCAGGAAACGATAGAGTCGTTCCGTTGGGAGATTCTTCAGCACGCGCCTTACTCACCGGACCTTGCCCCATCCGATTACTACTTGTTTGCATCGATGGGACACGCACTTGCTGAGCAGCGCTTTACTTCTTACGAAGATGTACGAAAATGGCTCGATGACTGGTTAGCCTCAAAAGAGCAACAGTTCTTTTGGCGCGGAATCCACAAATTGCCAGAAAGATGGGAAAAATGTATAGATAGCGACGGACAATACTTTGAATAAGTTACTTTGTATCATATCATTACAATAAACGTGTTTTTTCTGCACAAAAATTCCGGTTTCATACTTACACACCTGGTATACGCGCAGAGTACACATGGCTCGCGAGAGAAGCCTTAACGTGCTGCGCTACACGTCGGCCAGACAGCGTACTACCCATGCCCCGGTTTGGCAGGCTTTTTCCATTTGAGAGATACCTACCTACCCTGGGCACAGATAGTAGTATGCTTGGTGACCGACGTAAGGTGCAGGATTTCAAGCCTTACTCGCGAAGGGCCTGCAGGAAGCAATCAAAATTGAGGCATGTCAACCTGCAAAAAAGGCATATTGAGGCATGGTCTCGCAAAGAAATCGGCGATAACTAAGTGGTGCTAAGTGAATATTGTTTCAAAAAAGAAATCATATCGGAGTAAACACACAACAGTAATGCAAGCTAATAGATAAATCTATGTTCCTACGAAAGTGCCGGTTGATTCGATTTCTCAAAACTAGATAAAAACTAGAGTCTAGAAAACTAAACTCAGTCTGTATGACTGAATATTTGTTTGAGTAAATAATACGAAACGCCAGAGTTATCCGATACAAAAAAGAAGTATATTACTCAATAATGGTAAAGGAATCTTGATTTGAATAAATAAATATATCTGCAATTAATCTCTGAAATAACCGAATGAAGTAACGAAAAGTATTAGGACTTGTAATCAGTGTGTTGCATTGACAATAAATGTTGTCGGTACGAATTTTACATAAAAAAAGAAAAAAAATCTTAATCTATATTCGGCTTACAATGCGAATTGGGATTATTGTTTTTAACGGGGTCCTCTAGTTTCTCGGGTCGAAAAAATCGATTTTTTTTTCATAAATCACATCTACGACATGTGTAGAAAATGTGTGCCAAAGGATTTTTCGATATTCGAAGTGGTTCACAAGTATAAATCCATAGAAACACCATTTTTCGAAACGGTGACCACGATATTTCAGAAACTACTGCACCGATCTTGTTCAAATTTATACAGCATCTTTAATATGTTATAAGCCAGCGATTGAACTAGGATTATCATGATTGCTTCGATAGTTTTTTTTGTACGAGCGAAAAACTTAAGAAAAAATGAGTAAAAAATAGAATGTAATTTTCAAAAGTGTATAAAAAAGTCAATTTTTGTAATTTAGAATTCACTCTAGTTCAATCGCTAGTCTTAAATATGAAGATTAAAATGCCGTTTGGTTTTTTTATTTCAGATAAGCAGAACAGCTGCAATCTTGGTCACCGTCAAGCACCTCTTTTACTTGATGTCTTCGTGTTGGCCACTATAACGTTTATTCTATTACATGTTTTGACTTCAAAAAATTTGTAAAGCTTATTTAAATGTTAATAAAGATTATGCAAAAACAATGAGATTGATTATTTCGATGCTCTGCCCGTAAAAAATTATTGAAAAAGCCGTAAAAAACAGCCGAGAAACTAGAGGACCCCGTTAATGGGCCATCAACCATAACCCTTCAGCCACTGTTTAGATACAATCTTTGAGTTTGGTTGTTCGCTATTTATAACGTTTGATAAGAAAAGTTTAATTCGACGGAAATTTTAGTTAATTTAAATTAAAAAAAAGGATTTACTAAAGAAATATATATGATTCAAATTAACTTTTCTTCATCAGTCCACCGAATCAGTAGATAACGTCAAATCAAAGTGTTGGTTATGAGGCAATAAAGAGGCTCATACAAACTAACTTGCCATAATTTGTGGAATGAACCCACACTGGTCACCGCTTAGTTAATATTGTGAATAATGATGAAAAAGTTTAAGAGAAATACATTCCTGTACAAATGATGCTCAGTCAGTCAATGTTTGTTGCGACCATGACAATAATGCCTGACACAAACATCGGTACCGTTTATATTCTTTTTCGCTGTCAATAAATGCATGATAATCTGAGAACATGATTGTGAAGTTTTAGCCGTGATTTGATCTAACTACGCGGCAACAGTTAACCTACGTTTTAAAAAACAAAAAATATCAGAACAGTGTTTTCGATGCAAAATCATATAACCGTCAAGCCATTTATTTTTACGAGAAATTGGCCACATTCGCGCTTCAGGGGATTCGTAAAATTCGCAACTTTTGCTCAAAGCCTCTTTGAGAAATCGAAGAGAGCTCTGGAAGCTCTGGCTATTTCTCATGTACATCGGTTGCACTATCCATTCAGCGCTGCACCCGAAGCACTACGAATTCGACGATCCATGAATTATGGAGGAGATAAGAGTGAAAACATGAATTTCGTGGGGAACTTTTATGTTTTTCCAACGACGGAATAATACCACGAGCGATCCATTTGTGTTGTCGATTTTCGCATCGTGCAGTTGTATAAATGCGCGTATTATATACCGGACGGGATAAAGCTAGCCGAGCGTGTTTCTTCACCGGTTAACGGAAAATATTGCCTTTCGTTCGACCTAGCTGCTAAAGTTGAACGCATTCACATTCAAAAAGCATCATCGGAAAAGGCACAGAGTTCCTCAAAATGTGCTATGAAAACAGCATACAGCAGGAACAATTATTTGGATGACAAAGAACATTGTCGTGCAGATAATGATCATTGATACATAATCATCGGTGACTGCAAATTGTTAATACTTCACGGATACAAGTGTACCTTTATTCGCCAGAAAAAAAAGAATAAATTAGTTATTGCTTTATTGGTTTGAGGCAAAAGTTCGTCTCGTTTTGCAAGGCTAGCTAGCGAGAAAAACGAAATGAACTTGTTATTTGCATGGATCCGAAAAATAAGATTACAATTGTTTTATTGTTAAATTCCTCCAGCGAGGGTGGAACCATTTCATATAGGGGCGAGTGGGGTACAATGTATCACGGGGCACTGTGAGCTAGATGCGATTTCTCGGAGGTTTGTAGCTCGTAAATTCCAAATTGTTTTGTGTTGGACCGCGATTTAGAATTAATGAAAATTGATTAATAAATTTTATTATTAATTTTCTACTTTATTTTAAACTTAATAAATTTTCATTAAGAATTAATGAAAATTAGAAATTGATTTGAGGCTTGGAAAAAAAAGATTTCGCTCGCCGGAAAAACGTTAAATATAATGTAACTTTCTTTAGCGGCTCGGGTTTTCGGTCCTAATCGATAGTTTTACGATTCACGATGAGCTCAGTGACTTGTGTTTTTCCATTCGTAGTTTAATTAAAAGTTATTTTCATCAATAGTCTAATATTTACGTAGTGGGGTACAATGTATAACCGACCCGGCTGGAAATTTGTTCAGGCTGGCCAGATTTATGATCAGGCCGTGATGAGGGAGCTGTGTGGCTATCCGGATTACGGGAATTTTGATTCGGCCGTGAGCCTGATCCGTGAGTAGTTGGAGCCACAAATCGGTACAATTGAAAAACTACTACTGCCATGAATAAAACTGATTCTGAAATGAGTAAAAAGTGGTAAGAGCTTTACAGAAAGGGAGAGAGAGAGAGAGAGAGAGAGAGAGAGAGAGAGAGAGAGAAAGGGAGAGAATGACAGGTAGATGAAGAAACCGCTAGCACGCTTAGGCACTCTCAGAGCTCGACGAGCTGTTATGCAAGCGAACGAGGCGAGCAAAGAGCGTGCGAACTCTCGTGATCCGAGTCGAAGTTTCTGAAAACTTTGGACGGCGCCTCGTTCCGGTTCTTGCATGACTATCGGAGTTGTTTAAATATGGGGAGCACCGTTGAGTTATGAACACAATTAAATTTTATGTATACATGCATATAAATATGTATATATTGCAGCGCAGCGTTTTTACGTCACGTCGTTGCAAATAAACCTCTTTCCCACACCGTTTTCCTCAAGATAGGTTCACCCAACAAGGACCACTGCGGGATCAATTGAGGGAAGATGACGGGGGTGCATCTTCAAAAGAATGTGGGGTCAACATTTTTTTCGCTTTAAATCGTACTTTACGGTCGTAATACAGATCGATGGATTCCGAAATATTGCTGTTTCAAAAGCTAAATTGTAAATGTCAAACTTAAAATAAACTTTAGAGGGGTTTATTCCCGGAGGAAAGTTTTCAACTTAGCTTATAGCATAACTTGATTTTTTAAAATTTGATTCTCATGAAGTTTTCACAGTATCTTCTGAACGGAATTCTCCACAGAAATACATAGGAATTTATCGATTTATTGAACACTTGTTATACGCTGATGCTTCTTACAAAACGTGTTATAGACAATTTTTCATTGTTACCTATTATAAAACTTGTAAGCAATCATTTATGATTTTTTTTCTAAAGACGAATGTATTCATACCTGTTTTCCATGTATATGGGAATGTGTATCTTGAACGTCCCCTACGGTTTTATCAAGCTGTTATCATGCACATTATGAAAAATGTTGGTTCTTTGTTTAAGGTTAAAACCCGAGACACGTATGTTGGAATCACTGGAATACCTCCCACATGAAATACTCTTCCAAGACTGCAACGCCGACGCTTTGTGGGGAATTTTTAAAAATAGTTTTTAGACGCTTTGAGCTATTTGGAAAAATTGATTTTGAAGGAATTAGTAAAATGGTATAAAAATCGTTTCGACATCAGCAAAGTTGTATACTAAATTAAAAAATCAACAGATTTTAATAAATCTGTTGATGAAAAAGCTCAAATTTGTGCTACCCTAATATTCCGCTTCAAGGGGTCTTCTCACTTTAGACGCTAAAAAAACGGCTATTTCCATTAATTTACTGGTAGGTTTATATTATAGATATTGATATAAATGTTTTTGCACTTAATAAATGCACTTCCGAAATACATTTTTTAAATGTATTTATGTAATCTACCAAACATTAAACGCCTTCTCGAAACAACGTTTTTCGACGGCTTGTTGATAAATTCTTCGAAACTACTGAACCGATCCTCACGAAATTTTAACCACATATTCTTTACAGCTATAGCTATAGCGCATATCAAGGATTTTTTCAATTTTGATATTTACTTTTTGTTGTTGCCGAAAATGGTGAAAAAAACACGTTTTTTTGTTTTTTCGAAAGATGTTGGCCATTTTGTTACTTTTGTATATGTCAAAGGTAAATATTCGGAAGTGGGGCTCCTGCTAGAATCAGGCTAATTTTTGTATAAATGGTTTAATATGGTTAACAAACACCATCCTTATCATTATTGTAACGGCGCATGATGTTTCTGGAAAAAATAACCATATGCTTTTCTGTGGGGACTTTACCATATGCAGTATAGTACCCACCCCAATGTTCTACGCACCCCACGATTCCACGCACCCATGGAATAGTACGCCATTCATTTTCAATAAGGATCCCTGCTTGCATCTGCGCTGCAAGCGAGGATCCATGTCCAAATGTTTCAATAATTTGTTTGAAGAAAAAAATGTCGTGCGCCGTCATTATATTACTTCGTATGATCTGATATGATCGTTAAGGGGCTACCCCCACTTGCGATTTTGAAAAAATCGATTTTTTTTATTGCATTTTTTTTTAAGTATAAGTATCCGGGCCCATACTTCTGTATGGGCCCGGAATAGATGACTCTATGTAAGTTTACAAAAAAAAAATATTTTCTTCGTGTAAACTGAAATTGAAACTTTAAACGCGTTTTTGTCAAAATGGCATTTCTGAAGTTGGTGACCAAGATTACTCTAACACTAATAAACCGATCTTCTTGAAATTTTGCAGGCTTATTTAATACATAAAAATGTAGTCTTTAATCGTTCGATTTTTTTTCGAAAAAAATGGCCGTTTTATAGCCAGAAAACGGCCGTTTTTTTCGTTAAAATCGAACCATTAACTTTGACTGTCCGCCATTTTGTGGAAAATGAATATTTTTTAAAATCCTTCGATTAAAGACTAGTTTATACTTATATTTGACTAAATCCATCCGCATTTTTTTTTCAGCTGATCCACTTCGCCGCAATGTTGGTCACCGCAAACCGTGTATATAAAAACATTATTTCATTGACGGCCATTTGCCACTAAACAATGCAATGTTTTTCAATAAAAAAATTACTGAAAGTTCTACAAGATGTGCTCTTTAAGATGGTATATTGATCGATTAAAAAAAATTTGTAGTTTTCTTTAAAAAAATTCATGAAAAAGACCTCTTTTTGCGCTACAAGTGGGGGTAACGTCTTAAAAGAAATAAGAAAAAAAATTAGCCTCATTCTAGCAGGAGCCCCACTTCCGAATATTTACCGATGATCCATCTCCGAGATTTCATCAACAGCGTAGACCTACAATTTCTTAGGACAATTTTTTAACTACCATTTTCGTCTGTAAATATTGACTTGAATAAATAAAGTAAATTTTTTAATGTATTTCGAAAGTGTATTTATCAAGTATAACAACTTTTACATCAATGTCTATAATATGAACCTATAAAAAAATCAATAAAAATCGCTTTTTGTTAGCGTCTAAAGTGAGAAGACCCCTAAGTGATGTTCCTCGTGAGAGAGAGATTGACTAGTCAGTGAGATAAGGCTCTACAATAGTATGCAAGTATGCAAGAATCTGATTCGGAAAGGTGTATTTCTTTGATGCACCGCACTGGCGCAGAAGACAGTATTACTCTTATATTCTAGTCATCACCTCCGAACGATGTCCCGTAAAGTTTTCGACGAGCGAATTATCGGTAATCGGTGAACGATTGCGGAAATGGGAAAGAGTAATGAGAGGGGGCAGGAGTCGCGTGATCCTCCCCGGGCGCTGCGACTATTAGTCAATTGCTCAAAAGAAACGACAAAGACAAAATTATTGAGAAAAGTAAACGGAAACGAAGAAAAAGAATCCACGAGACGAGTCGCGGAATTTCGACGAGCCGTTTGATTAGAGGTCGGTAAGACTCATTTCTCCATTGATGAAGATTCTTAGGAATCGCCCCGGGGGTTTCCCGCGAGGTGAGGGGACATCGCGACGACTGTTGAGGTTTTATCGCGGCTGGATTTGGGTGACAAACGTGATTGAAAGAGCCGAAGGCGTCTCTAGCCGAATATTCACCCCGTTAAATCGTCGAAGTGAATTGTTTGTAAAATGCCGACACATGGAGTTCCAGTTCGCGAATAACCCGTAATGTAAATTGCGAGCGAAAGAGAAATTGTTGATTCGTGTAGACTCATGTCAAATTTACCATTTGACAAATCGTATGCTCGTTTCGTGAATGATTTTTTGGCATTGGTGTCATAAAAGTTTACCCCGAAGGGAATTGTGTTGTGCGTCGTTTGCCGGATTGGTCTCTACTGCACGCTGGACATTTTCCATTATCATCGCGGGTGTCGCGCAGAAGAGCCAATCAGAACTCTCGAAATGTTTTATCGAGTCTGACCGGTCTTTTGAAGCTATAAAAAAAGACCTGTTACACTTTGAATATTGATTAGGATGTATTCGTGGAAAATCAAACAATCGAACATTCCTGCAAATACCATATTAACGGCCTAAGTAACGAAAATTATATTTAAAATAAGCGCTCAGGCTTAAGGGGTTATATACAGTTAACATTTTTGAAAAATCGATTTTTTGTTTGCTTTATTTTCGTAATATACATATACAGTACACACACAGAAAATTTCTTATCACTCCGGCGAATATTCTCGATGTTACACGCACATTTGTAATGACGTGTCAGAGCGTTCGAAAGTGCTTTTGAAACTTTAAACGCGTTTTTCTCAAAACTGTGTGCTTTAAAGTCGGCGAGCAAGATTTCTCGGAAACGGCCGAACTGATCAGTCTCGAATTTTAACACTTTTTTTTAAGTATATTTGTTAGTACTTAATAGATGTTTTTTTCTCACCGATGAATATTTTCCATTTTATAAACAATTTAAGGCCTACATTTTTGTCAAAAAACGATTTTTTTTAGAAGCCGCCATTTTGTCAAAAATTATTATTTTGCTTATTTTTTCGATCGATTACAAGATAATCCATTGCATTAACGAAATATTTTTGGTTTTTTCATTTAAGATGATCCAGTCTAGAGATATCGTGCTCACCGCAACACGCCTTCTTTAGAGGTGCTCCCGGAGATAAGCTATAGCAGGTTTCAAAATAATTATTTTTACAAAAAAGAATGTTAAAATACAGTTAAAAGTTACCATAATCTGTGTACAAATTTTTACGTTAATAGATTTAAAGGTCTTCTCAAGCAAAATTCTTGAAAATCGATTCTTTTGTGCCTCCTGACTGCATATACCCCTTAAGACCACACTCACAGACGCCTATTGCACGAATATATCGCTATAAGCTTGCGGAGGCGCGACACCCCGCTCCCCGCCGCCAGTGTTACATTATCCATAATATGATGCGGCCGCACAGCACCAATAATAAAAATCGGTCCGAATAAATCGTAAGTATTTTGTGTAATATAACACTTATCCATCTAAAATCACAGTCTTTATCTTTATTAATTCAAGCCTCGATAATCATAAATATTTGAATAACGTATCGTGGTTGAAATATTTTTTATTTTGTTGTTCTTACATACGTGGTCGACGGTTATTAAGGCCTACTAAATTTAACCATAGGCCTTATTATCCTCCTACTTCTTGTAGCAAAGTTTGTGTGTTTTATAATGTATTTGGCATCACTTTTAAGATGAATATAAATAAGTAGTACGCATATACGCAAAACGAGTGTTGTGGTCAGAAAACGACCTGGTGTCAGCTGCCCGAGCAGTGCACAGAGGAACTTTGAGCTCATACAAAGCTGCAGAGGATTATTGATCACAAATACCAAATATATTAGTATATTTTGATTATTTAAGCATGTTAAAGCCGTCGGCCTCATTATCCGACCATAATAAGGCCTACTATCAAGGTTTTGAAAAATGTTTAATTTTGTTTTTGTTTATGGTACAAGTTACCATTTTTCGTTAATTTTTTTTATGGAAACTCAACTTGAATAATGATTAAAATTAAAATATGTCGATTAAGGCCTTAAATACGTGATCTCGGCGATTTTCGAAGGTACTTTTCTAGACGCGGTACAAAAAAATGACGCATATATTGACAACATTTTCTTTACAGATCATTTATGCACATGGTTAAGTATATGCAAAAAAACCAGAAATATTACCAAATGGCGGAGATACAACGTAATAAAGCAATGTGTTTTTTTGCGCGCGCGTTGATGGTGAAAGTCCTCGGCATCGATGTTGGTGACTGAAAAAAAATGAACATATTTATAATTGCATAATGAATGTATCTTCAGTGTGAACCAACAATATTATTTTTAAAAAAATTATTATAATAAAAATACGAAACTTAAAATTTGTTTACTTAATTTTCTGTCGGTATTTTATTTTTTATATTTTTTTATGCCATTGAAATTTTTGTTTCCGTTGTTCACACGATAGGTGATGATACTCAGGATATGTTGTAAAAATTTCAACGCGATCTGAACTTTCGTTCAAGAGTTAGAACTTTCACAAGGTTCAAAAAAGTGAATCGTAGAAAAACGGTTTTGAAGTTGGCGGTCGGGCGCGCCGCGCGGTATGTGTAATACGCTCTAAATGCTGTAACTTTAACAATTTTTAGAATTTTTCAATTCTGCAAAGCTTAAAATATATAAAAAATAATTTAAAAATGAAAATTTTTGAAATTTTCCGGGTATATAAGGCCTTAAATTGGATATGTTTCATTTTATTTCAAATATCCCTTAGCTCGGCCTTATTACTCGCAGGTACCTTATTCCAGTGAAAGTAAATGTTCAAATCTTTAACGAAAATGAATTGTAAATAAAGGTCCAGCTCGATATTTTTATCGATATTGATAACTCCAGTTGATAACGGTGAATTCAAAGAGAAACGATATACAGAATGAATAGCAAGCCTTCTGCATGCGACCAAGAGCACATCGCCTCTCGCTCTCTCGGTCCCTTGGGACCGCACCCTACACCTTACCAACTCTCAATGAGAACTTCCTCAAACGCTGTAAATTATGTGCCAGAAAATGGATCAAAGGCTCGGCCTTCCATTCGGCCTGTAACGTCCCATCCCTGGTGCTTAACACCTGCGCCCTCTATTTCATGGTAGAGCTGCGATTTTTAATGAGTACACGGTCCTACCAAGATTGAACGTGACGAGAGATAGGCAGCTTCGCGAAGCTGCGACGAAGATACGAGATTTCAGTCATCATGCACCAAGCGGACCTGAAATCCAATTGACTTGAGGATTTTCATACTTGCCATTGGATTTTCCGTAGTTCAAGGGATAACACCACTCTAGGATTTTGGAAAATACGTTTTTTTTGCGTAAAAAATACTTTGGGGTCATAAAAACAATTTGCAATTGGTCCTGTAGCGAGAATTTTTTTAAAAAGATTAAACTATAAATTTTGCCGTAGCACCTCGGACTTCTTTCAATCGCCTCGTACAACTTTAAACGCGTTTTTCTCGAAACCACTTTTTTCGAACTGGGAGGATGGATTACTCGAACAGCTTTGAATGGACCGATTTTAAATTTTGATAGTAAATTCACAATTGAATTCTCTATGAGAACACGTAGCCGTTTTTTTAAATTAAATGTAAACTTTTTTTTATAAACAATTTACTGCTTATGGTTTGGGCAAAAAATCGATTTATTTCTTTCAAAGTGCGCCATTTTTTCAAAATTGAATTTTAAAAAATCCCTACGTAGTTCCATAGCTAATAATATATAGATTATATTTTTTTGGTTTTTGTTCCATGTCTTATACTTTACGAGAAAACCATCCTCCCGGGAAGCTGTTTGTAAAAAACACGTTTTTCAAGATGGGCTCTGCCGCCGCCATTTTGTATGAAAATTATAATACATTTTTTTCATTATACTTTAATACGCGTTAAATAAACCCTCTCAAAGAAAATCATATTCCTTTTTTCATACTCCCAAAATGAATTGTCACAGTTAGGCCTTATATTCTGCCGCTAGAGTGGTGTTATCCCTTAACTATAATGTCACTGAAATCAATTGCATGACAGTAAATGGGACGAGGAGAGCGCTGTTGTCTATTTATTTTCTATGTTTTTACCCTATGCAGAAAACGGCAGCGTATTTTTTTTTCGTTTCCCTCTTTTCTCCCTTTTATCATCGAATAATTATAAATACCCCACGAATAAAGGGATTATTTATTAAGGGATCGTCTCAGTGTGACCCTCCGAAAAATCACTGATTTTCGCGATTTTTTTTTTAATGTTCAAATAAACTAATCGGTCCGGTTTTTTTTAAATAAATAAATACATTCATGACGAATACAAAATGATTTTTTTATGTTTATTTATTGGATGTACAATAGTTAAATAAATTGTTGAAATGACACGTAATAAAAAAAGGTCCTGTACGGTTTCCACGATTGCGGCCGCAATTTTGAACTGAAACAAAAATTTCAAAAAGATTATTAATCTGTAGGAAAGTCACTATCGCGCTATGGAAGGGTTTTTTTTAAATTTGACGAAATGGCGGCGGTTTGAACAAAAAGTATCGAATTTGGCCCTTTTTCTCGACAGTTTTTCGTAAAAAAAAATAGGAAGATTTCCAAAAAAAAGCTTCCATAGCGCTATAAAGAATGACGTTAAAAATGTTCTCTTCAAAGAGGAACTAGATATCTTCAAAACTCTTCCTTTGAGAGTGGAAACCGTTTTGAAAAACACTATTCTGAGAAAAACGCGTTTAAAGATTGAAGTTGGAAAATTTTTAGATAAATCGTTTACTTACGATCAATCGGCGATGCCAGGTCCATACAATTACAGTGTATACTATCCGATAATGCAACAAAAAAATCGATTTTTCGAAAATTTCACACTGAGACGATCCCTTAAGTGTTGGAATTAATTCGTAGCGTTTTACAAGAGATGGCGTAGGTAGTTCAGTATTTCGTTGTTACCGACAGTAATGTATTCATCGTGAAACAGCTATCATTGAATGTCATTTGCTGTACATAACCTCTTTTTGAATCGTAAATAACAACACTATATAATTTATTGAATATGTCAACATTTGTGCCGAATAAAGTGTTTTTGCGGGGAGTTTTACTTCCCGCTTTTTTCCCGGTTTTTTGCATCGAATTGTCACTGGTGATGACAAATGGATCCATTACGACAATCCGAAGCGCAGAAAGTCATGGGTTAAGCCCGGCCAACCATCAACATCAGTGGCAAAGCCGAATATCCATGGGTCTAAGCTCCTGCTCTGTATTTGGTGGGATCAGAGGGGTGTGATTTATTATGAACTGCTGAAACCGAATGAAACAATAACTGGGGATCGCTACCGACTGCAATTGAGGCGCTCGAGCCGTGCATTGAAAGAAAAACGGGCGGAATCCTCCGAAAGATACGACAAAGTCATTTTGCTGCACGACAATGCTCGTCCGCTCGTAGTCAAAAGCCGTAGAAAGTGAGGGGAAATACTTTCATTAATGTATTTTTTTATTTTCATTTAAAATGAATTTTGTTTTCATTAAAAAAAAACGCTACGAATCAATTCCCAGTCCTAATACAAGCGGCCTATTCAGAAGCGTAAAAAGGGCTTGTTATATCTAAGAAAATTAAATGAAAAATCACAGGGTAAATAATCGTCCAAGAACTTGCTATTAAAAAATATTTAGGGTATATGTTCACGGTATAGCAACTTTACAGCTATTCATGGACCAAATTACTTCTACTTGGTTGCTGTAACAGCTTCGCACTCGTCTCAAAACAGACGACCTTTTCAGCTAAGTGGTGACTGCAAGAGGATAAAATTTCTGACTACAAGCCTACACCACTTCACTCATTTTCTGCACTACTCCTCTTTCTATTCCGCCGTTTCTTCATACTTGGCAATCCGCAACGTGCTCCGCTTGTGCAGCTCACTCCATGCTGGCTTCTTTTCCACAGGCATCGTAGAACAATTTACAGCCCGAAATAATTCGGAGCTTGAAAACGGGGGAATTTCCTCCATACGGATTTCAACACCGAGTATCGTTTAGCGAAAATTGCAGCAGGCCCCAAAAGCGCGAGTACCACATGTTGGAATGAAGGGAAACATGCGGAACGCACGTGCATAGTTTCCTATGATATGTCTGTGTTCCGAATGATTCGCCAGACTTTGGATTCCGCTGCAAAAACCCATTGATTCTATATGATTGTTGGATCCTCTGATTAAAATCCAGTTGTTTTCATTACTCAGCTCGATTTTAAACTTTGCTGATGGGAATCCAATTTTGTCCATTTGCATTACTTTGGTGTAAATACATTTTTAATATTTCAATAGAGCTGGGAAGCGTAGGAAAGCTGCATGCCCCGAATGATAAGTCGTTTTGATAGGCACATTTTCTAAAAAATAAAAGCGCCAATTTTCGGATCTTCTTGGATCAAAACATCTTTAGAAGAAACTATAGATGTTGAAATATTGCAAGTACTCAATGTTAATATGCCATTGTAGCTCATTTGACGATAGGGGGCGTACACAAATTACGTAACGCCAAATTCCCCATCCCCCCCCACCCCGCCTCTATTCCGTTACGTAACGGGTGCGTTATCGTCAATAATTGCGATTTTTTTCATAGACATAACTAATTATGAATGGTTCAGGTTTATAGTCATTTTATGAAGTATATGTTCATCTAGTTTTATACCAATTTTTATGATAAAATCTTAACATTTAACCGAGAAGTCTTGGTTTGAAGACGAAAAAAATGTTCTCTTCATTGCCCCATCGATTTCTTTATGAAAGGTTATCTGTAAATAAAAAGTCAACAATTTATGGATATCTCTATAAATGTAGCTATCGTTATGCGTAGCAGTTTTTTATTTTGGTTGTTTTACGAAATACCGACAGTTTGGACATTTTTTTCTATTGTGAAGGCCCTTTTTTGTATTCAAGCAGTCTTTAAAAAAGTAATGATCCAAATTTTGAAAATCGGCTACGCACAATCTTCGTCACTGCGACTACAAAAATGTCAAAAAAAAATTGAAAATCGGTTGAAAAGTTCTTAAGTATTCGCTGGGACAAGATCGGAAAAAGTAGATTCGAGAAAATCGCGTTCAACGTTTTCGTTCCGTTTTTCTTCATTTAAAGTTATGTTTTTTTTAGAATATTGATACTTACATTAAAATATCTAGTCGCGGGCGATACGACGGTTCTTCATCTTCATCATATTTCACAAAATAATAAGAGCCTGCACTTCATTTATTGTGAACGATGGGACACCTGTAGGGACTGAGGGCACTAACCGGTCGCGCTTCCTGTTCTCACTAAAGTGACTGCAACTCCGTCAATTTTCGGACTTTGGAATAAAAATGTTGCCAACATATTTTTGAATATATGTACTATCAAGAATTATAAAAAACAATTTTTTTCTTCATATTTATCTTGAGGAAAGTGGGAAAGCTACTGTGCAAATTCATGCACAGTGACTTCCCCCTTAACTGACATTTCGTATGGAACGCTGTCAACTTTCCGCGGTAAATTTGCGCACGAGTTTTAAATGAAAAACTTCAACATGTAGAAATTTTTCTATTTCTGGAAGTTCTAAAATCGTGACGTAGGGCAAACCTTGACCCCCCCCCCCCCCAAATTGCGTTATGTAATTTGCGTACGCCCCCACAGTTAAAATGTTTTTCTCTTGTAGACGGAAATTTTGATTAAAAAACACGATTTCACCCACCACTTTTATTCGTGCTTCTTCGGCGAATAATTCGATATTATTCAGCCACCCCGTACGTTCTTCGATCTGCCGGCAGTTATAGGAGTGGAGCGGTGGCACCGTCCTAAATATTAAATGCTGAGATTGCTTTTGCCGCATGGCGAAAACAACGGACTCGAGGAAAGAAAACCCTTCAACGGGTTATACCTTCGGTAATCCAAATGTTAACGCTCTTTCTCTTTCTCTGGTTTTCTCATTCCCTTTTTACTCCACTGTTTCTCGCGTCGGAATGCACTGGGATTTGCAAAGTGAGGAAGATCCGTTCATTCTTAATTCGTCTGGGAGACTTTTCACGTCATACATTCTACCATGACGTTAGAAATACTAGCTGGAGACAGAGAAGTATTGCAACCCCGAGGGGTTAAAGAAATGTAAATGAATTGCCCTGTCACCACGGCTGCCGCTACTTTATCGTTCAGTACATACTTTATCAAGCCGGACTATCAATTTTCCAACAATTTTAAGAATATCATCCCGACGGTTTTCACTCTTCCGGTTTCGGGCAGGATTCGTTCGTAATAAGATTTCGTCACATCCTATAAAGGAATGCGTAATATATTGCAGAATATTAGATAAGATAGCTCCCAAGTTGCTTTAAATATCGATTCAAAGATTTAGAATCATTACAGATTACTTGCAAAAACAAGATGACATTTTTAATGTATAAATGAATTTGTTTCATCCAATGAGAATCCTCCAATCAGTTGGATCAAGTATGCCAATTTTAAGATTGAAGATTACTTTTTATGGGAACTCTACAACATTGAATTATAAAGTCTAAAGTTACTTCTTATTGTTAAGGCGTTACCCCCACTTGTAGCGCAAAAAAGGCCTTTTTCATGATTTTTTTTAAAGAAAACTACAAAACTTTTTTAATCGATCAATATACCATCTTAAAGAACACATCTTGAAGAACTTTCAGTAATTTTTTTATTGAAAAATATTACATTGTTTAGTGGCAAATGGCCGTCAATGAAATAATGTTTTTATATACACGGTTTGCGGTGACCAACATTGCGGCGAAGTGGATCATCTGAAAAAAAAATGCGGATGGATTTAGTCAAATATAAGTATAAACTAGTCTTTAATCGAAGGATTTTAAAAAATATTCATTTTTCACAAAATGGCGGACAGTCTAAATTAATGGTTCGATTTTAACGAAAAAACAGCCGTTTTTTGGCTATAAAACGGCCACTTTTTTTCGAAAAAAAAATGGAACGATAAAAGACTACATTTTTATGTATTAAATAAGCCTGCAAAATTTCAAGAAGATCGGTTCATTAGTGCTCGAGTAATCTTGGTCACCGACTTCAGAAATGCCATTTTGAGAAAAACGCGTTTAAAGTTTCAATTTCAGTTTACACGAAGAAAATATTTTTTTTTGTAAACTTACATAGAGTCATCTATTCCTATACTCATAGAGCCATCTATTCTCAGATACTTATACTTCGAAAAAATGCAATAAAAAAAATCGATTTTTTCGAAATCGCAAGTGGGGGTAACCCCTTAAAGAGATAATTTCACTATAGACAAAGTTTGTCCAATAGTTTTTAATTCTTTTTTCCCAGATATTGCTAAATCATTCAATATTCGTCTTTATTCCAATGCTGTTGATATTTAAAGGTACTCTTAATTTTTGTTACGTCAAAACAATTTACTTAACGCCTTCGCGAGATGTCGGGAGCAGCACTGAAAAAAGTCTTGCGTCGGTGATCATAATTCGGGATGTCGTATGTATCTGATCGTAAAACAAAGGAAGAAAAATTAGCCTTAACATTACTGTACTTAACTCTCACATGAACCTCCTAAACCCGAAAGGAAAAGATTACAAGATTACGTGTAGATGGTTTAAAAAATAATGCAGAATATATTTACAAAAATATCTCGTTTGTGCGACAGAGTCACATCCCCTGAAGATACACACCCAATTTGAAAGCAACCAAATTATTAGTTTTTCAAATATTATAAATGCCAACTTGAAGAAGACGTTGGGAAAAAATGTATGTAAAGCTTTTTTTTACGGATTTCATTAGTGCGGATTAATAGGGATTTCACAGGAGAATAATTCATACTATCTACCTGCCAGAAAGGGTGCCCCTGCATACTTCTTCTTCAGACATTATTTGGTCAGCAAATCTTCTTTCTCTACCAGCAGTCGGGGCTTCCTTCGACGCTGCTGACGATCGTTTTCTCTAATTGCTGATCACACGATGCGTTTTACAGCGTCGACAGTTTTCCAAATGTTCATGGATATTATAAGAAAATGCAGAAAAAATATCTCACTCAAGATTCTGGGCTCTTACACTGTCTCAAATTTGTATCGTAAGAAAATGTTTTATAAAACTAAGTAACAAATAAGTCAAAAATCACTGGAGAAAAATATTAAACGATTTTTTACATAGAAAATATGTCAATTATCTTGATGGATTATTCATCGGAGTTTGAAGGAATACACTGAGAAAAAAAATGATTCATCCAATATCATCGGTGTTATTGAATGAAATTTCATTGATTCAATTGTAAAATTGTTAGTGTAAACAATCGGATTTATTAGCCCAAAGAAGCTATTTACTTTAATAATATGATAAAATTAAAAGTTTTTGTTCATTCAAAAGATATATTCTTAGGGCAATATATTATTGAATCTATCTAAAAAATTATCGCGAACAAATTGTGTAGTTTAAAATGCATTTTCTACAACGAAGTAAAAAACGTTTCAATTCATACGGTGAATATTGTTGATTCGAGTACACAAGAAAAATTGAATTTCGCTCGTTTGATTCAGATAAAATTTCTGTTGAGTAAATATTAGGTGTAGTAAAAAGAAATCAATTATTTTTGCGTTTAATTTCATGCAAAAGAATGGATTTATTTTTACTACACCTAATATATTATTTTATTGTCTTCACCATATCCGATATTGATTTTCAAGTACATTATTCGTTAAAATATTACTATTTTATTTTTATGAAAAAATATTAAGCGAATGCATGAATTGCTTAAAAAATTATGCGAAAATGAAATTTGATTCTTGCGCATACACGAAGCAATTTAATCGTAGACATATTTATTTAATTTTTTTTATACAATCGCGGTAAATGAAAACTATATGTACTTGTTTTGATTGAATACCTGACTAAAATACATCGATCTTCATTAAAATCGTATATATGATTAAAAATAATATGCTATTAATATGACACGTATACAATTGAATTGAATACTTTCTTCTTTGGTTGAAATAATTCAACCAAATCATATGCATATAATGGCCGAGCGCCACCGAAATTATCGGTGCGAGGAAACCCGTAGTAAAGTGTAATATCGGTTCTTCTCAGTTGAATATCCGATGATCGTTCTAATGCTCACTTTTATTTAAGATTTAACAAAAATGGCAAGACTTTCATTTTTCAAATAAAACAAATTTGATCCAACATTTTATTGTGACAATCCTATCCTATTCCAAAGAAATGAATGCGAACTTCTCTTAAATATTTTCAGCACTTCTCGCGAATATGCATTTATTTGAACCAATAATCAAGAAATGTTTGCAAGTGCACATAGAATCATATTAAAAACATGACTCCTCGAATTCACAAATATATTCTTTTAATTGCAATGAACATTTATTTCATCAAATATTATATTTTTTTCTACTAGAGACTAAATGTGTTGTTACAGATGACACCTGTACTTTGTGGCGAAAATACCATTATTTCGAATCGATATTGTTAATTTTTCAATCATATTTTACACTTGTCTTTATCTCATGCAACTACTTGTGACATTGTACGGAGTGCGAAAACGTTACGTCTCATGGCATATTCGTTTCGATGAAGTGAATAAATAATTCATTCTATTGATTATATTTTTGTACGAAATAAAAAATGTTGCAGCAAATGCATAATTACTTCATCCATACACCTACAGATTGTATATAGAATGATTTCAATAGATTATCATTTTATTTTAAGAATAGTGGATATATTGAGAGAACAGAAGTTATTTTCAAATAAAATAACATGATATTAAAATAAATCACATTTTCCAATATTTTATAGTATTGTAGCAATGTCATATATCGGTGGAATTCCGTGCTCAGACATTCATTTGGGTCAACGAATGTATTTTTTTGTTTCAATTGGTTTTTTTTTTCTCAGTGTATGTAGTTCGGAACGAAATTCTACAATTTGGTAGGAAGCATGAGACAAGTAGATATAGGAACCCCGTGCATCATTTGGAAAGCATTAAGACGACGAAAAAAAGTACTTAAGGTTTTCCGACAATCTAACCCAAGCATTCATTAATAAAGTAAAAACTGCGTGAAAACTATACGCTTTCGGTGTTTCTGTACAATCTGAAACGTCCTCTGCATCTATACTCACATATGTTATCAGCATTCTTGCGGGATACGTTTTTATTCGGTCGTTTCTCCGATGGCTCGATATCGCGCGCTCGCGAAACGTGAGTAAGCGCACTATAAAATTGTGTCATGCATCGTAGCGAGCTCGGCAATATAAAAAACAATAAGATTTGACTGCCTCTCGGTGTTCTGTTGGGTCTCAGGCGTTAAACGAGAACGTGACACGCTATACTCTTTGTCTCGCCGTCGGGGAATACTTATCAGAATTCAACAACTATTTGCGATGCTATCATTTTCCTGCATGCCTGATTCTCGCCCTACAAAAACGCTTTGATCCATCCAAGTGTCGTACTAGAAACTTTCCTTGCTTTCATGTAAAAAAAATGTAAAAATGTTTTTACGAAGTTTCGCTTCGCCGGGAAAAAAATCAGCAGTATTCTACAGATGGAAGAATCATGATTCGCATATGCAAAATATCGACGGATGGGTTTCTGCGATCCTTAAGGCGGGATATACATTTACAACGATCAAAAAACCGATTTCTTTTTTTTCTTCTTTAAACGATAGAACTATATATGGGTCATTCCATGTCAAATCGACAAATTTTTTACCTGACCCCCTTTGATTTCGCTGAAAATTTTCTATCTTTTTCTACCCCCTGAAAGTTATTTTTCAGAATTTTTTCAAATTTTTTTTCCCGACTCAAAAAAAGTTATGAATTTTTGAAAAAAACCGCTCTTTTATTTTTAAATTGCCAGAACTTTTTCAAAAATTGACCGTTTGGGAACTTTTTTTTTTCAAAATTTTTGTTTTTAAATGTAGTTTTCGAAAAAAAATATGAAAAAATTTTCAGAATCCCAGATATATGAAATATTTTAGTTTTTTTGAAAAAACCGTAATTTTCTCAAAGTCCGACCGTTTTTTTTTTTTTTTTTATTTTGCTCTAAAAATACTTCAACTAATTCTGCAATGATCCCCGTTAATCAAAAGATGTGACGACAATCGCTTCTAATTTTTTTTCTTGATTATAAAAAAAATTTTGTTGAATTTTTGCTGATTTTATATAACTTTGTTATGAAATTTTTTTTATTTCCTCGTGAAACCTCAAAAGTTGAAAAATAAAATTTTATTGGAGAATTTCAAGTGATTATCGTCCAAGAAATTGTTATTTAAAAAAAAAAAAAAATTTTTTCTCTCATTGACGTTATTTTGTCATGTTTCAGTACCAAAATGACATTAAGTTGTCATATTTCAGTACCAAAAAAAAACGTCCATAAGAGTAAAAAAATAACGTCAGTGAGAGAAAAAAATTATTTTTTTTTTTTAAATAACAATTTCTTGGACGATAATCACTTGAAATTCTCCAATAAAATTTTATTTTTTAACTTTTGAGGTTTCACGAGGAAATAAAAAAAATTTCATAACAAAGTTATATAAAATCAGCAAAAATTCAACAAAAATTTTTTTATAATCAAGAAAAAAAATTAGAAGCGATTGTCGTCACATCTTTTGATTAACGGGGATCATTGCAGAATTAGTTGAAGTATTTTTAGAGCAAAATAAAAAAAAAAAAAAACGGTCGGACTTTGAGAAAATTACGGTTTTTTCAAAAAAACTAAAATATTTCATATATCTGGGATTCTGAAAATTTTTTCATATTTTTTTTCGAAAACTACATTTAAAAACAAAAATTTTGAAAAAAAAAGTTCCCAAACGGTCAGTTTTTGAAAAAGTTCTGGCAATTTAAAAATAAAAGAGCGGTTTTTTTCAAAAATTCATAACTTTTTTTGAGTCGGGAAAAAAAATTTGAAAAAATTCTGAAAAATAACTTTCGGGGGGTAGAAAAAGATAGAAAATTTTCAGCGAAATCAAAGGGGGTCAGGTAAAAAATTTGTCGATTTGACATGGAATGACCCATATGTAGAATATTTTTCCAAAGTTTCAAAGCTAAATTCGAAAAACTTCAAACGTTACAGCCCGGCAACGCAGTGCCTCACCGCTCGGATTCGGAGCGGGTGTAAACTTCAAATGCGTTTTTCTCAAAACTGCATTATCGAAATTGGCGTGCGGGATTACTCAAAAACTATTAAGGGGTTACAATCAAACAATTATCTGACGATTTTTAAAGCAAATTTTTGGGAAGTGAAAAATTTGCCCAAAGAATCGTCAGATAATTGTTAATAACAAATGAACTATGCAATATAAAAAAAAATCCTACGTACTTCCATAGATGATGTATTTTTCAAGATATATCCAACATTTCAAGTGAATCGGTTGAAAATTGTCTGAGTTATTTTTCCGGCCAACTTAAAAAATGCAGTTTTGAGATAAACGCTGCACAGCCGCCATTTTGAAATTAATCGCTTCAAAAAAATTATTGTATACAGTCACTGATATGTATGATAAACACCCTTTTTTGTAATCTCGATTTATTTTGTAGTTTTTCTGCAAAAAAAATCCCCAAAAAGTCTATTTCGGCCTTAAGCCGATTGAGTTGAAACTTGGTAGAAATATTGATAATATCGGTACCTTCTACTTGGCGAGAATTGTTTTTGAAAAATAAAAAGAAAAACTACTTTTGTAATCCACATTTTACAGAAATGTTGCGTGAAATGTTGATTTTTTTTTTGTAAATGTGTTCCATTTTCTTAAGTTTGCATTTTCTTCATTTTAATTACCGCCACATGGAAACTATACATGTTCCAACTGAAAACATTTTTGAACTTTTTTGCAAATCAAAATCTACGGAAAGCTAGACTAAACGCCGATTCGCAACTCCCGCGGCGACCCTGCTGTAACACTCTCCGTCATTTTGCTCCGTCATTTTGATGATGAATTAATTTCAAAAAATTGTTTTGTATATTTAAAAATACTATTAAAGTATACCTAAAGTTTGATAATTGTAGAATAATTATTTCTCAGTTTGAAAAATTCCGCAATATTGTTTATTGTTTTCCTGTCTAAATGTATATCCCGCCTTAAATGTCTATAGGCAAAGCTGAGCTGAAATGGGAAGTGAAATATGGGATCGAACATGTCTTGCGATATTGAGATATGTTTTATACGATGTGGTAATTATTTGGTGATATCTCAATAGATTGATTCCCTTTATACCTTTTATACCTTTTTTACCCTTCCTCCCCTAATGGTTATGCCTAGTTGTAACAGTAAAAAACAGCTCATTTTTGGGATTTCTTTTTAGGAAATCGTGATGACAAGTCCTACAAAAATAAGATATTTAAAAAAGTATTATTTAAAGAACACTGCAATTTTATTGTGTAAACATATTTCATTACAACCTATTTTCAGACGATGTCTGTAAAACACCTCTCGAAAACTTTTCTTGCAGCGAGCGATGCCCTTCTGAACCAGGTTATCTAATATAAAAAAAAACCAAACAGATTTCGTTAGTATATTAGTTTATCCTATGATCAAACGAAGACATTTCCGAAGTAGCAAATTTAAAAAAAATTACGTTTGTTCAAAGTGACAGTCTTGATTATTGCGAAAAAAATGGTCATTTTTAGTCCTTCATATTGAAAGTCCACACCGGAAACAAAATCCTCCGATCAAATACTATATTTTTACATCTAGAAAACGCTTCAAACATTTCAGAAAGATCGATGTGGTAGTTTTCGAGATACTTTGCTCACCGACTTTGAAAGAGTACTTTCGAGAAAAAAGCGTTTAAACTTTCGAACAACGCCCCGAGCGTTCCGACGGGCGTCACACAAGAGCTTATACATCAGTCAATTGTGATCCGATCACCTTAAAATTTTGGGCGAACATTTATAAGATGATATACTGTCAAAATATATATTGGTTTTAAAATAAGTGATTTTTCGACTTTTACAACCAGGCATAACACCTTAATTTAAATTTAATTTTACGTTTGTTTATTGAGAGTGATTCTTTTTTACAAGCTTTTATTCAACTTGACTTGGGGTAAGATGCAAAACGGAAAATCGATATTTCACCCACTTACCAAGTACTTAGAGCTCTGAAATTTTGCAAACATGCATCTCAATGTGACAATGCATGATTTAAGTTAAAGAAAAATTAATTAATAAAAAAAAACATAACTTGACTTCCTGTGAGATGCAAAACGGAAAATCGACATTTCACACACTTTCCGACTACTTAGAGTTAGGAAATTTTGCAAACATGCATCTAAAAGGTGACAATACATGAAAAGTGCATGAGAAAATATGAATTGCCTCTAACAAGGAACACCCTACATGTGTCACTCGATTTTGTTGAAATTTGGATATGGTATAAAGCACCGAAAAGTAAGCGATACGTATTTTTTTTTATCGGCGGAAAAACTGTTTCAATGGGTGAAACCACCGCTCGAAAAAGGGCATCTCTAGGGGTAATATAGCAGTTTCACACACAAGGAGTCCACCGATTTTAATGAAACAAAAACGAAAATTCTTCTATTCCGAAGCAATGAAAAATCCACTATAGTGACATTACAAAAAAAATTAAGGGGTGAACCACCCCTATATTAAGGAGTGGTTTCACCCTTTAAAACGGTTTTTCCGCCGATAAAAAAATACGTATCGCTTACTTTTCGGTACTTTTTAACATATCCAAATTTCTGTGTTACCTGAGGGATGTTCCTCGTAAGTGCTCTCGGGTCGCACAATCGTTAAAAGGGTCCAACAGATAAAATAGGTTAAAAGGTAAGGTTCAATAGGTGGTGAGCCAACATCTATGATAGATGGTACCTATGACAGTTCTCCAAGATTTCTCCTGACAATTAACCAATTATAACACCGGTTCGTTTGAAATAATTAATCCGGCCTCGCAAAAATTTCAGAGCTCTAGTAAAATCAATTAAAGACTAAAAAAATAGAAAATAATTTATATGTAAAACAATTTTTTTTAAACAAGCTTTTATTGAATGTACTAAAAAGCAGAAAATATTTTTCTTTACCAAATGGCCTATATGTGGCTATAAAAAAAGCTTGGGGCGCTCAAAATGTATACGTATCATCTTCAATTTACATAAATCCGTTAACATATCAACTGTATTTAATTTACTGCAAAAAAACCGTAGATTTCTTAAATAAAAATCCTGAAACTGAGTATAAACGTGTGATAATAATTTCTCTAATTACTATAGTGCCAAATTAAATACGGTTAAAGAAACTGAATTGATCAAATCCATTAAACATTTTAAAAGTTTAGCTCCATAAGCTTTTATTTATGGTATCATATAACCGACATGATAAAAAAAAATTCTTTGCTTTTTAGTACATTAAATAAAAGCTTATTGAAGGGGTTACCCCCACTTGCGATTTTGAAAAAATCGATTTTTTTTATTGCATTTTTTTGAAGTATAAGTATCCGGGCCCATACTTCTGTATGGGCCCGGAATAGATGACTCTATGTAAGGTTACAAAAAAAAAATATTTTCTTCGTGTAAACTGAAACAGAAACTTTAAACGCGATTTTCTCAAAATGGCATTTCTGAAGTCGGTGGCCAAGATTACTCGAACACTAATGAACCGATCTTCTTGAAATTTTGCAGGCTTATTTAATACATAAAAATGTAGTCTTTAATCGTTCGATTAAAAAAAAAATGGCCGTTTTATAGCCAAAAAACGGCTGTTTTTTTTTTTTGTTAAAATCGAACCATTAACTTTGACTGTCCGCCATTTTGTGAAGAATGAATATTTTTTAAAATCCTTCGATTAAAGACTAGTTTATACTTATATTTGACTAAATCCATCCGCATTTTTTTTTCAGATGATCCACTTCGCCGCAATGTTGGTCACCGCAAACCGTGTATATAAAAACATTATTTCATTGACGGCCATTTGCCACTAAACAATGTAATATTTTTCAATAAAAAAATTACTGAAAGTTCTTCAAGATGTATTCTTTAAGATGGTATATTGATCGATTAAAAAAGTTTTGTAGTTTTCTTTAAAAAAATTCATGAAAAAGGCCTTTTTTGCGCTACAAGTGGGGGTAACGCCTTAAAAAAAAAACAACTCACATATAAATTTTTGTTCTTGTATTGAGCCTCTTTTATATTTCATTTTACTTTTCCCTTTCTTTGATTGTACAAAGTACGGGGATGGTATGCCAGAGGACGTTTTCCCCTAGACCATGAATAAACAATCTAATCCAATCTAAACCCTCTCCCACTAATTTTCGACATCGCAGCGAATGTCCATTGAGTTATAAAAAAATGAAACATGGAGGTCTAGAGACAGGCGAGATGAAGAGTTGGAATCGCCGAAAGCGATCACCGCGCGATGTGTCACGATCGTTCGACCGAAATTAGAAGAGTCCTCGTTCTATCGTTCCCGACATTTGTATCGAGCAGCGCCGAAGAGATTGAGGGCGTTTAAAAACAACTGAACCCTACAGGGGCGCGAAATGTGAGACATTACGGATACAATCCAAGCCCCGGGCATTTAATACCCAGCGCTCTCTAACAGAGACAATATAAGGGTAACTCTCTTTCTCTCGCTCACTCCCTCACTTTTTCTCTCTCACACTCCCTGTGGTTCTCCCTTCCCCCCTCCCTCCTAACCCGGGCTGTTCGATCGTTTCAAATATCGGAGCGCAATTTGAAGCTTTCAAGAGATTCCCGTCGTTTTCTCTACACCAGTACGAGCCACGCGCGACTAATAATACCGCGTTTGGAACGACGCTTAATTGCGCAATAAGCGTCGAGGCATTTGAAGCTGTAACGCCGATCTCCGCAGGAATCTTATACTCGTTTCCGTCATTTGATATCCGCTGCGGTAATTAAAAAATGATTAGGACCAAGCCGAATTCCGGAAACTGAGACCTTTCAATCTATCGTTACCTTCTTGTTTTAATTTTTTTATTTATCAATTGAAATCCAGCAGTTACGTTGGCGTATTCCGGTATGTCGAATTCTAATATCCGTGGACCACTAATTGCGTCCGCTCTTTGAGCTTTTTGTCGTAAACGAGCAACCACTAGGAGTCGATTAGTCATTCCTTCGTCGGCGCCCAGAAAGGACGGTGAGCACGAGAGTGCAAAGAACGAAGGCACGTTGATTGTTATTCGCTCGGGATGAATTGGAAGCGACCATTGTGACATTAATTAAGGCACTTTTGAGCTTAGATTAAGGGGTAACACCACTGTAAACGTCTAAAATTTAGCGATTTTTCGCAATTTTTTTTGCGTGGAAGGACAGGGAAGAGAATAATAATTTTCAAGAATGTTATTAGTCATGTCTTAAGGTAGTTCCTCTGCGAAAATCTCAACCAAAAGTTTACATACCATGTTCATGTTTAAAAGATTGATAATTGGTTTAATTAGTAATAAATAAAATTAAAAACTACGCAATATTGACTCGGTACTAGTAGATAATACGATGGATATCATTTATTGTCGTAAAATATATTTTATATTGTGTTTTTGATCTACCATTGCCAGTAAACTTTTTGCCGGGACCGTCCAGGCTTTGCCCCAATTGTTGTTTTTTCCAGGCTTTGCCAGGCTTTGCACCAAAATTGTGAGGGCTTTTCATGGTTATATCTTGGAAACTAGATGGTGAGTCATTCTCATTTTTTTTTACATTATTCGTGATATCTTACTCTAGCTTATCCTCGTTTTTTATCAACTTCTTAATTTTAGTTTTGACGGTAAAATTAATGATGCTCTGTTTGCCAATCATAACGCATTTGTTGCGTGTAAACCAAGCCAACCTTAAGTGTAAATATCTCAGGTTTGGGGTGGTCAAACTTATTCAAATTGCACAGATGTTTGGATAATGTATTGAATAACATATATGTCAAATTTCAACCATTTCTTAATTCAACTCTTCTGTGGAGGTACTACCTTAAAGCGAACAAAAAAATATACAAAATGGTGACGCTGGAATCATTCTCGCGAGGCAAGTTGAATTTGAGACGCTCTGCGGCACGCAGTACAACTGACACAATTTTGAATCAGGAACGAAACATTTTTGTTTCTATAAATTTACATGTGTATAGCTAGAGAAACACGTAGGGGATTTTGAAAACACTGATTTTTGTGTAATTGATAAGCATTTCAAGTAAAAACTCAATTTTTGACAGAAAAAACGACAACCATTTGTTAATAAATAATGGTATAATCCACTCATGGAAAATCCCGTAGGGGAGAGTGGGGTACAATGTATCACGGGGCACTGTGAGCTAGATGCGATTTCTCGTAGCTCGTAAATTCCGAATTATTTTGTGTTGGACCGCGATTTATATTAGGGGCCGTCCATAAATTACGTAACGCAATTGGGGGGTAGGGGGGAGGGGGGGTCAAGGTTTGCGTTACGTCACGATTTTGAATCTGCCAGTAATAGCAAAATTTCTACATGTTCAAGTTTTTAATTTAAACCACGAGGGCAATTTTGCCGTGTACAGCTCACCGCTTTCTATACGCAAGGTCAATTAAGGGGGAAAATCACTGTGCAAGAACTTGCACAGTAGCTTTCCCACATCCCCCAAGCAAAATTTGAAGGACATTTTTTTATAACTCTTGAAAATACATGTATTGAAAAATATGTTGGCAAAATTTTTATTCACAAGTCCGAAAATCGACGGAGTTATAGTCACTTTAGTGAGAACAGGTAGCGCGACCGGTTAGTGGCCTCAGTCCCCACTGGTGTGGCATCATTTACAATAGATAAAGTACAGGCTCTTATTATTTTGTGAACTATAATGAAAATGAAGAACCGTCATATCGCCCGCGACTAGATACTTGAATGCAAGTATCAATGTTCTAGAAAAAATCGTAACTTTATATAAAAAAACGGAACGAAAACATTGAACGCGTTTTTCTCGAAACTAGTTTTTTCGACATTGTCCGAGCGAATACTTAAAAACTTATCGACTGATTTTCAATTTTTTTAAAAACATTTTCGTTTTCGTAGCGACTAAGGCTGTACGTGTCCGCGTTTTTAACATTGGATAATTACTATTTTTAAAGACTGCTTGAATACAGAGAAAGGGCATTGAAAATAGAAAAAAATGTTCAAACTGTCGGCATTATGTAAAAAAAAAAACAAAACAAAAAAACGGCTACGCATAACGATAGCTGCATTTATATCGATATCGATAAATTGTTGACTTTCAATTTACAGATAACCTTTCATAAAGATATCGATGGGACAATGAAGAGAATTTTTTTGTCGTCAAATCAAGGCATATATCTCGGTTAATTTTCAAGATTTTGTCATAAAAATTGGTATAAAACTAGATGAATATATACTTCATAAAATGAGTATAAACCCGATCCTTTCATAATAAGTTATGTCTACGAAAAAATCGCCATTATTGACGACAAAGCACCCGTTGCGTAACGGAATAGAGCGGGGGGGGGGGGGGGGGGTTCTGGTCAAGCGTTACGGTCCCATTACGTGCGGGGAGGGGGGGGGGTCAAAAATTGGGAAATTTTGCGTTACCTAATTTACGGACGGCCCCTGTGGTTTCGTTAGCCCTAAAACAAAGTCGATAGCAGCTCACAAAGAATAATTGAAAATTGATTTGAGGCTTGGAAAAAACAGATTTCGCTCGCCGGAAAAACGTAAAACATAACGTAACTTTCTGTAGCAGCTCGGGTTTTCGGTCCCAATCGATAGTTTTATCATTCATGGTGAGCTCAGTAACTTGTGTTTTTCAATTTGTAGTTTAATAGTTATTTTCATCAATAATTAAATATTTAACTAGTGAGGTACAATGAATCACCGAGATGTGGGGCACAATGCCCCGACTCCCAATGGGAAAACAAAGAAATGACGACACGCCGAAGAAGCGCAATGTGTCACGGGCTGCTGTCAACGACGTGCGATTTGTAAAAATAAGACGTTCCTTTGATATTACTGATTTTATACTGATACTGATATACTGTTTTTGTTTGGGTTCGTACTGTTATAGGTAAAAATCTAATATCTATGTTAGAAAAATGTAAAAGTTTCAACCGCCTCATTGTATCCTACGTTTCGCAGTAGTTGACACACTGTACCCACCTATATGAGACATTGTACCCCACCCATGGGGTACAATGAGCCAAGTCGCACATTTTTTTCGATTCCATTATGTTCGTATTTTAAATCTTTTTGAAAAAAAAAATATGGGAGCTTCATTGTACGCCTAAAGGTCTATAAAATCGGTCATGACCTTTTTTCTAATCAGGCGACCTTGATTAGAGTAAAAATTCGTTAGAAAAATTTTGACATACTGTACCCCACCTTCCCCTACGTATTTCTCTTTGGAATGTTATTTTAAAGATGTGCTCAAAATTTTGAGTGAATAGAATGAAAATTGTCGGAGTTATGCTGCGTGCCGTTTTGAATCGAGATTACAAAAAAGGGTGTTTATCATACATAGCAGTGACTGTATACAACAATTTTTTTGAAGCGATCAATTTCAAAATGGCGGCTATGCAGCGTTTGTCTCAAAATTGTATTTTTTAAGTTGGCGGGAAACATAACTCAGACAATTTTCAACCGATTCACTTGAAATGTTGAATATATCTTGAAAAATACATTGTCTATGGAAGTACGTAGGATTT
The DNA here is from genome assembly GCA_944452715.1 of Ophion slaviceki. Lineage (NCBI taxonomy): Eukaryota > Metazoa > Arthropoda > Insecta > Hymenoptera > Ichneumonidae > Ophion > Ophion slaviceki. Next base: position 21,173,887 of record OX101789.1, read on the forward strand.
TTTTTTATATTGCATAGTTAATCTGACGATTTTTTAGGCAAATGTTTGGAAAGTGAAAAATTTGCCGAAAAAATCGTCGGATAACAAATGAACTATGCAATATAAAAAAAATCCTACATACTTCCAGAGACAATGTATTTTTCAAGATATATTCAACATTTCAAGTGAATCGGTTGAAAATTGTCTGAGTTATGTTTCCGGCTGACTTAAAAAATGCACTTTTCAGATAAACACTGCAAATCTCGATTTATTTTGTAGTTTTTCTGAGAAAAAACCCCAAAAAGCCTATTTTTCGACCTCTAGAGTGGCCAAACCCCTTAAGAAGATTAAAATTAGGGACATTAACCAAGGTACTCAAAGCCTAATTTGAATGCACACCAAACATTCGGTTTCTGCTAGACGAGGATTTGGACAGAAGGTTCATGATGAGGACACGATGGAAGAAACGTAATGCACAAATGATAAATAAACATAGTCTCGTGCGGTTTGTTCGAGTTATATATTTGCGTTTACTGTGAGCATACACACAAGCCCATAAGACGGAAGAGAATTCCAAAGGCGTTTCACGTAACGAGGAAAGGGACAAGTGGCACGTTTGCAGATACCCATCCGCGCCTTTGAACTGTGGATATACGCATTGGGCATACCGAGCCTCTTGCCGGTTAAACAAACAGTGAACTCGCTCAGCCGTGGATTTCACTTGCGTTCCGTATGTTTCGGTCGCCTCCTCCGTTGCTTCGGTGTCTATCCTTGCGCTTCCACCCACTGGAAATTCTTTTTAAAGCAACACGAGACGCAAACCACTGACGGTGAAAACTTCTCACACGCGTGACATATTCGTCTGCAAATATAAACACGAACCACACGTGTGGTATGTAGACAGCACGTAAACACAGCTGAGGGATAGTACCCTTATATGCACTGGGTGTCCAATTTTACGTGGAATTGTGTAACATTGCAACAACGATGCTCCAGATCGAAATATTTCTTGAGTAAAAGTGGTCGTGGTCCGAGAGACAGGATAAAATGAAAATAGGGTTCTTTAAATAAGTGACTTTTCCGAAAAAATAACCTAACATTTGTTTAGCTATTTTCTCATTTATTGGGTCATAGATGATGATATTTAGGCGGGAAAGCTGACATTTTTCATTAACAATTTTTTTACGAGCAAAAAATCGTTAACAATAATTTCGATTTTTTCAAAAACTCGTGTACAAAAACTCTCACGCCCTTTATTGGGTTATAAATGATGATATTCAGTCAGTGGACGCCAAAATTCACACCCCCCCCCCCGCCCCATGAAAAGTTATGGGGTTTTGAAGTTTGTGGAAACACGTGATAAAATCGGGCATTTTTTATCATTTCGCGCCTATATTGGGGGTGGAGGGTGGGGGGATTTATAAAAGAAGCTTTCTGAATACAAAAAAACCCAAACAAATCCAACCCTAAAGTATTATACAACTTTGCTATTTTTAAAGTCACGCCGGAGGGCGTTGGGTTTCTTTGGCTTTGTTTGTATTCAGGAAGGCTTCTTTTATAAATCCGCCAACCCTCCACCCCCAATATAGTCGTCGAAATGTTAAAAAATGCCCTATTTTATCACGTGTTTTCGCGAACTTCAAAACCCCATAGCTTTTCATGGGGGGAAGGTGAATTCAGCTTCCCCTGACTGTATATCATCATTTATAACCCAATATATGATAAAATAGCAACAACAAAAATTTAGGCCCATTTTTCGGAAAAGTCACTTATCTAAAAAACTACTGAAAATTGCGTACAGTTTTGCAAAGGCCAGCTTATTTTTTTTTTTAAATACAGTTGAAGACGCGTGGTGTTCAAAATTAGAAAAGTTCCAAAGAAAAAGTGTCCCTAGCGTTGAAGTTACTAAAGTTGTGATATTTGATAGTTGCCGTGATTGCTGTCCTCAGACATTTAGAGGCATCCTCTTTGTGCATTGTTAAAGCGCACGCGAGGAATGTTTAAGAGAGTAATGTGACAGCTATTTGTTTCGAAGTTTCGCTTTTTTGGCGATTTTGTTTATGAAATATTAAAACACCATCTTTGAATTTTTACCTCACATTTTTACAGACCCTCAGAATTTTATCAAACAAAAATAACAAGTTGAATCGACTTTACACAGTTCGGAAGACACATATTTGTAAAAAAAAAATTATTTGACGGCTGCCATAAAACTGGAAAATTTGCTCACCTGAAATAAAAAAAAATCAAACGGCATTTTAATTTGTTGACCTGTAACTATCGCCGGAACTAAAGTAAAGCAAAAATATCGAAAATTGCATATTCGGCACGGTTTTGAAAGTTAAGTTCCAAGTTTCATTTTTTTCGACTTGTACAGCTTAAAAAAACCATGGCAGATATCAGAAATATTCTAGTTCGGGTGAGAACTATAAATGTGATGACTATACCATAAAAATTTGAGCGAAATCCGTTCAATAGTTTTTGAGATATCGTGGAAGCCAATTTGAAAAATACAGTTTTGAGAAAAACGCGTTTAGAAGTTCAAGTACGTTTTACACAAAGAAAATGTTGACTCACCGTTGGTCTGCTATGCCGAATCCATATAATACACACATTATTTTGCAATTTGTGCAAATAAATTATATTCCATTTTTTGGACCTGCCACATGGAATGACCACCTTAAGTCTTCAAAAGCATTGTAGTTGGTCAGCGTTCAAGAAGAACTGCTTAATTTAAAACTTTTACAATATTTCAATGCAGCAACTCGGAGAAGTACTGTCACTGATGTGCCACATAATGCTGTACGACGACTGTCACGATGATGATTGGTTGTTGGCTGATTTAAATTCTCTTTTATAACAATACTTCCTTGGATAGCGAATTTTAGAGAGAGAGTGAGAGTGAATTACGTCGATAAGAAAGAAAAACATTTAAAAAACCGCTGAAGTACGTGCCAATTGGATTCGAAGGACGAGTGAAATGGCATGGTTTGTTTCTTACCTGGTGAACGTCTTCAAGGTGACCCCAAGATCTACTATTTTACATTGTAATTAATGTTGTTATGGGAGAATGACATTCCCCGTAAAAATTATCTTTTATCGAATTTGTTAATTCATTTTATCATAACTTTCGAAAATATTGCACGATGTATTATTGGTTTCTATTTGAAACGAATGAACTGAACACATTATAATTAAGACTTAAATACTTAACTTGATTAAACAATTACTTAAAGTGCTGTCCTTCCATCGCCGACCATTTAGTAATGCAAGTAATAAAAAATTGATCCACAAATGATGAATCTTCTGGGCGGCTTCTTTTTGCAGTCCTTGCTCAATCGTGACGAACTTTTTCTTTAAACAGGCCCCATAAATAAAAACCGAGTCGTGTTAAATCTAGTGACTTCGCTTTACGGCATTGTATTTACATTCGTAGCCGTCATTTGCCCGTTTTTTAACTCCACGATAAAATGGGCAACGGGATGAAAACTTCGAAGCGTCTTTGGAGTCTCGTCCTACCCCGCCGTAAATAAAAATCATTTTAATTTTTTTTGAAATGGACAGATGCTCCATATTCAGCTCGAATTTCACGTTCTCAATGTTATCACTCTGCCCTGTCGACTAAATATCCGATAAAGCTGTAGCGAGAAATCACGATAAAGATAGTGCATTGTGTACCACGGACGCAAAGTGGGACTTTTAACGCCTCACGCGATGTTTGCAGTACGAGCCGTAGACAAGCCCAAGGCGAAGACACGTGCTGAAAACATCGCGCGAGGCGTAATAAGGCGAGGTCAGGGGGCTGTCACCTCGTATCCCTTACCGTATATAAAAGTGCTACGCTTTTTGACCGCTTTGTTTAGTTCTACCTCTCCGCGTGGCGCTAGTAAGTCACTGACAATATTCTTATTACGCAGGCGCGCGGGCCGCACGGCGTACTTAACCATCCCGAAACCGAATACGACTATTTTGACGTTTGCAGTTTAAGCCGCGGTGGGGAATTGATGAAATTACCGAAATTACTTGTACTCGTGCGCTAATGTCGTGTGTTGTGCACGGTTGTACCTCAGGGTACCCGCGTAATCCTGAAAAAAGTGCATTTTTTACCGTACTAGCCGATCCTCGCATTCGAAGCTATGGAAAGTCTTCGAATTACATGTGTACGTGTGTGTATATATACATAGCCCCTGGGCCCGCATCAGGATTGTTTAAGAACAACTAGCGCTGTGAGTGGCAGAGTAGGACACTACAAACAGAGAATATTTTGCGTCGCAAAAATTCTGAAAAATGCCAGCCTCCTGGGCGTGATGCACAGGACACTTTATAAAACAGAACCATGTTTTACGAGCTTTTGTATTGTTAAACATTACAAGAGTTTTAGGACGATGAATATTCTCGACGAATAAACTCGAAATTCAGTGTATGTCATTTCGCCGAAGTGTAAACAACTTTGTTTCATAGTGTTAAATATGTCAAATTTCGTATTAAAAAAGTATTTACGGGTAGTTTTACCGCACTGTTTTATTCGAAAAGATCTGCAGCTGAAGCACACAGAATTTTAATTGAGTCTTACCGCGACCATGCTCTTTCGGAAACAACATGCAAATATTGGTTTAGACGCTTCGAAAATAATGATTTTGATGTATTGAATTGGCGGCATTACTTTATGAAGACTCTTGTCAGACGCTAGCTGAATTTACAGAAACATTAGGAGTTGATCACACAACAGTTTCGAAACGTTCGAAAGCATTAGAAATAATTTTTCCAAATAAAGCATTAATTTTCATGAACAAACAGCGAGAACTTATTCAATACCCCAAAAGTTTTTATTAAGAATTTACGATAAAGCAATATCGACGATACTTCGTTTTGATCTCACGTGAAAGCGAGGTAACGTTTACTCTTGTAAACAACTCCTCAACGTAAGTGATTCCTCGACCTAACGATTGATGGCAGCAGCTCTGCTTCGCAACGGCGTACGACAATGATCGTAAGCGTAAGACATGCGCGTGCGCGGAGTACGAATGCGGGCACTTACGTAGCAGGAGCTAAAAGTGCTGCTTCGCGTACTCCCCACCACTAATTCACGCGCAGTCGCTAAAACGCCTACTTTACTTACCATCCACTCGCACGAAAAAGCGAGGAAAACATGGTTACGTTATGTAAAATAATTTAAGAGAAATTCAACTATAAGTGAACAATCATACCGACTCGTCTATGGGAACAGACTCCTCATAATGTCCACAAGTGAGTAGATTATCAACCAAAACAGGGATTGAAACAAACACTTTGCTATCTCCTCAACAAAGATGCCCATAATGTTCACAGTACCCTGATACATTGAGCGTGAACAGAGCTCCTTCGAGCTGATTAAAAAAGAAAAGCTGATCTCACTTCGGACAATATCTCCGTACTTAAAGGTCGAGCAAAACAATATTTTGATAAGAGTTGTGCTTTCACGTAGAATTTAGGTTCCCATTTAATAGTACATTGTGTACCAAGGAGACAAAGTGGGACTTTTAAAAGGGATAGGGGCGTAAAAGCCCCTATCTCCACGATGTACACGAGTATTTATATAACAAAACCATGTTTTCCGAGCTCTTCTATTGTTAAATCCATATGGCTGCGATCATGTGCAGAAGGTGTATTGCGCACAGAAGCTCTATCGCACATGCAAACTGTATCGCGCACGTCGTGTGGGCGTGGCCGAGGTGGAGCCCCCCTCACCCCGTAGGCACCAAACGTAATTTTAAAATATATCAGCATATTTTAATATTCTATCTAATTAATTTATAACAAGGCGTTCACCGTTCACCGTTCGACGATGCTTCGTCGCGTGAAAGTGAGGTTATGTTTCTTCCCGTAAATAACGCCACAACGTGCGTAATTCCTCGACCTAACGACTGATGGCAGCACCTTACGACTGACAGCTGTTCCACAATGGTATTCAATGATCGTGAGCGTGAGAAATGCGCACGCGCAAATTTTTAAGGCCTAGGCCCTAAAAGACCTGTTTTAGGTCCCGTTTACACGCACGAAAAACAGAGGAAAACCTGGTTTGGTATATGAAAGACAAAGTTGACCGTGAAATCACCGTCAGGACGTCCTCTCAATGAAACCCTAATGATGTCATTTTAGTCGGCCTTTCTATTCATCCCATCTATATTTCAACAACGTTCACTTTTCTTTTGTATTTCGAGTTATTTCGATCTCTCAATATAAACAGGACATCCTGTATGTATATACACGATGTGATGCGTGCTATGAAATCCGTTTTCCGTATGGTCGCTTTCATATGTAGAGGGGTTTGCCAACCACACGTTTCAAGACATTGCTTCACGAGATTATACTTGAAGAGTAACGGGCCTTGGTAGACACACTCGAAAGCTCAACTCTCGTTGAAGTGATACGAAGGTTCAAGCAGAAAAACGGCATGTACAATATTACGAGTGGATAGTAGGGTAGACTGGGTACGGTTGAAATAAGGAGAATAACGTGCGACCTAGTAGCCGTAGCGTAAGGAGTGCAAGAGGGAAAAGAAGCGGCTGGCGCGTCCAGCCGTGTTTCCCCGTGTTGTCCCGGTGAAAGCGCGTTGCAGCTGCGGATAGATAGCCCTATTGTGTTTTGGCAAGAAAAAGTAAGTATTTTTGATCGGAGTTTTTCCCAAATGCTCTGTTGATATTGAGGATAGAGTATTGAGTTTTTTCATGCCAATAAATGGGACTTTAAAAGTTGAAAGAACGTGATTGGTATTGGTGTAAGATAGTTGGGTTCGACACTGTGAATTATTGTCGACTAAAAGGGCGGTGGGTACGGTTGAAACAGTTTTTGTGGAAATGGTTGTAACATTATATTATTTTTTGTTTGATTTTCTAGATGCCAAAGAACTAAAGCAAATACTAAGAAGAGTCATCAGAACAAGAGGAGGATTGCCTTGTTTGTGTAGCATCTTGTATAGCGGCCGTCCAAGAGAAAAATTGATACAACACACAAGCTGCTGAGTAGTGGGCTCACGAAGTATGCACAGACGGTAGCCCAAACTGCTAATGCCATAACTGTTAGTTAGATTGATCCTTCCTGTAATCCAGTTTAACAAATTTTCATTTTAAAAATGTTTGTTTTTTTGTCCGTAAAGAGGATCTAAGTTCTATTGATTAGATTTTGTTTCTTAATCTATTCTAGCAGAGGTACTTTATTTCGTGTTAATAACTTCTCTTTATCATAAAAAAAGTTATATTTTATCTAAGTCGGTATTGTACCCATGTTGGGTTCGTTTCTGGTTAGGAGAAAGTTTAAATGTATTAGCTACTACTTTATTGTCGACTGATTTTGAACGATTATAAAAAGTGTGCGATGTTAGTCATAAAACGATAAAAAGCGTTCTGTAATTTAAGTGCTGTAAAACTATATGGAAAACATTTTGTATTTGACTTTTTGTGTATGTTACAAGTGACACCCGTACCAGGGTCGGTTGTAACCGAGGCAGACTTTTTTCGAAATTAATCTTGTTGGGTAACTATTGCACCCGGAATCTAGATTATAGTACTCGTTTGAAGATAGACAAACACCTTTTTATTTTCGTATTTCTTTTAAAGCTTTGTTATATAACGGTGGTGCTACGGACCGTAAAGCTAAATTGTTTAACGTTTAACAATTCGTTGAATTTACTGTATGTATACATCATACTTACCTTTCCTTCTTATTGATAAATAACGATCGCGCCAAACATCGTTTATTTATTGTTTAGTTATTTCTTGCATCTCAAATAAAACATTGTACAATATTTTCACACTTTGTGCAACATATATTTGTTCAACGTTCGATGCCCCTTGCAGAAATAAGAAAAATAATATTTCAATAAAACGTGTAGAATTTGATGATGGATTCTCGGTGAATTTTTAAGTCGTTGATATAAATACGATGCCTATAAGGGTTCCTTTTTTGGAACGTATATGTTTTCGAAAGCTCGTAATGTTCGATTGTTCGATTTGTCCCCTACTCCGGGGAGTTCACCCCAATAGATTCAACCCTCAAGTACGAGCGAAATTTATAGATCCGGTGTGGACGGTGCGATAACACCCCCTAATTCTATCTACAACATATACGATGGTGTGTATTATTCCAACTCAACGCCTTTAATAATCGAGTTATCCCATAAATTCGTTGATCGTGCTCGTCTATAATTACGGACGGATAGCGCGCGCGTGTAAACGCATTTGAGAGTTGGGGGATGGAGAGTGGAATGCTCGCAGTCGAAACACTTTTGAAGTTATCGTTTTACCATGATATCTATGTGAGTATATCTGCAGAGACGTGTATTTACTCGATTAATCGATCTGTGGTAATTGATTTTTTTTTGCCCTCAATGAACCTCTCATGCGGTCGATGTTGGTACAGAGAAAAGCGAGCAAGAGGGAAGAGGGTGAAAGAGGAACCGACTACAGAGTAGTCGCTCTGCGTCGAGGTTCGTTTTCCCATTCGAATCTATTCAGACAAGGAGTTTCGAGGAGGAGGTTGTGGAGTTTCGGATTCTAACCTCACACGACGAACTTTACGTATGAATTTATAAAAAGGATGTGGATGAAACACGCTCTCCAGCAATTGGCTCGAATATTGGATGACGCGATTAAAACGGTTGCCTTGCTGCATATAAGAGCTCCGGATTAGACACCAAACAAACCCAAACAGTACATACCAAAAGGAAGATTAACTTTGTAGGGTTTTACTTCCTTGGACAACGTCTGACAAGTTACTACGAATAATTTCTATATTACATTGTTATTTAGTAATTAAACCATATGATTTTAATTGTTAAACAAGTCTCAAAATAAATCTAATAATGACATTAATAATTCAATAATAAATGCGCATTTGTCCTACTTTATTATTGATGAGCCCTTACATTAAAACATTTCATAGAATGTCAGTCGTACGTATGAAGCTCAATTAAGGGGTATTCTCACTTTAGACGCTAAAAAAATGCACTTTTCATGAATTTTTTTGATAGGTTCAAATTAATAGATCAAATTTGTTACACTTAATGCTATAAAAAAGGTAAGTAACTTAATGTTATATAGAAGTTATTACACTTAATAAATACACTTTCGAAATACATTTAAAAAAATCATTTATCTAAGTCATTATTTATAGACCACAATGGTAATTTAAAAAATGTCCTACAAAATTGTATGTCTGCGCTATTGATGAAATCTCGGAGATGGATCATCCGAAACGGAAAAATCGAACGGTTTTAGATTCAGTATGTTAATGGCTATAGCGCATGTCATACGATTTTTGATATATGCAAAAATAACAAAATGGCGGACATTTTACGAAAACAAAAACAAACAAAAACGTGTTTTTGCACCGTTTTGGCAAAAAAATAGTTAATAGCAAAATTTTAAAAAATCCTCCATATGCTCTATAGCTATAGTTGTAAAGAATATGTGGTTAACATTTCATAAGGATTGGTTCAGTAGTTTCGAAGATTTATCAACAAGCCGTCGAAAAACGTTTTTTCGGGAAAAACTCGTTTAAAGTTTGATTGGGTTGCATATATACATAAAAACAATGTTTTAAATATATTTCGAAAGTGTATTCGTTAGGTGTAACAACTTTTATATCAATATCTACAATATAAACCGGTCAAAAAAATCATGAAAATGGCCTTTTTTAGCGTCTAAAGTGAGAAGACCCCTTAAAGATTATCCATCGAAACAACCAACAATGACGAATACCTTCAATGGACGATAACCCGGGATGACAGCATTTCTTTGTAGCATTCACAAAGTCGCTTCCTTCAACGTTGATGCTGCGCTAGTGGGGGAGGGGCGGGGGGGGGTGTATTATAGGAATTTTCAATTAAAATCCCGCATAACAGCGATGTAGAAAATGGGAACACGATAACCTTTGGCTGACTGACGTCGCGTGATTTCCTTGCACCAAATCGCTCGCTTGCTTGCCCATTTTTTCATCCCTGCATTTCGTTCTTTCGGTACACCGATAGTATACATTTTACACCGATTTTATGCAGGACCTCAGGGAATTCTGTGCCGGAAATATTGTGCCAACGAATTTTGACCGAACCCATACAAGCTCTGATACTCGTTGACCTCAATCATCGCATCCTCGTATAATCCACCAAATGTTAAGGGTGGCCATATACACGGGGTATCTCATTTCGAGTGGAACAGCGAAGTATCTCGAAAGTGGCTAGTCTGAATGGACAAATGTAAAATAGGTGCTGTAGGGGAGAAATACGATAGGTAGATTGTCAACTTGGCCGGTGGAAGCAGAAATGTCCACGAAGCTCACCTTCAATTTTACAAAGGTAACAATATACACTCAGTAAAAAAATTAAACCAGAAAAATGTCCGAATTTCATCAGTGATTTTTGAAAGGCCGTAACTTCGTGAATAATTGTGGTATCAGGGAAAAAAGCATTTTGAAGCTTGAAATGCTGGGCGTATGTTAGTTCAGCGCAATGCATATATTTTTCAAACGTCATGTATATAAAGAAGTACATACAAAAAGTTAATGAATAAAAAGAGCTTCGAACATTACTGCTGTGCATACATTAATTTAAGTAATCGTAAAAACTTAGTATGTGTTGAGAGATAGGTGTATGGTTCAAGTGAAACCGTGAGATAACTCTCGAAAGATGATGTTTTAGGTCTTTCTGATGCTCATTACTTGTCAAGCATTAAAAAATTACAAGTATCAGAAAGTTGTACAAGTTGTATTTCAGTCACGTGGGAGCTCTTCCGCTTAAGCTACCTGGCGCAGTTCTGACAAAATACTTGACAAAAAGCTGTCGAAGGTATAAGGATTAACTTGGGTTTAGAGTTAGGATTTGGTATAGACTGTTAGAGACTATTTACAGTCGATGCGGACTCAAGATCGGTAATTCATCAAAGACCGATATGTAATCCCGCTGTCGACTACGGAGTGACGTTGAATCCTACGTTGAACGACAACTGTGTGCTAGCAATGGGTGGCATTGCAAAAGCCGATAGCTATTAGCCTAACGCTGGCATCTTTTATATCCCGATGCTCATTTCGGCCATAAACTATGCAGCGGTAAACATCATCGGAACTATGTAAGGACGTTAGTGGGATCCTATCAGCTGGTTGCAATTTGAGAACAGATACTGGTATTTTTTTGGATGCAGGCGCCCAATGCGGCTACAAGCCAGACTAGTATAATAAGAAAAACCAACCCAGATCTAGGTCTACCGTTGGGCTGTTGGGAACCCAATGCCTTCCCAGCCGTCGGCCATTTTGTACACATGAGCTATAGTTTCCCGGTTATGAGGCTCACTAAAAAATCTGGCCTTCCTCTAAGGGCCAATAATGCGAGTGGAAACCGACTGGAATAGCGGTATCCGATCATTTACAGTAAGTGGTTCTACACATGTTTCGTACGTACCCATGACGACATGCTCGTGTGGAAACCGTTAGAGAGTGGATTGGAGTAGAAAAAATACGGCCGAAGTAAATACCCATAGGGTAGTTATAGGATTTCCCGCCGGAATCCTGTAACTTTTATTTGAACTGCAAAACGCCGTCTTAGAATTTCTGTTTTGATCATATTTTGAACGTTGCTTTCCAAATCACAACGTATTACTAATTTTGTCCATCGAATGACCACACATTCAGAGGTAAAAAAATCCTATTGAATTTCCTTTCTGGGTTTGAGCACTTCATTTCGGCATTGTATTTGTGAATCCCAGACACGCTGCACATTCAGAAAATAAGTCGCAAAAATTGAAGGAAGTAATGATGAAAAAGATAACTACAAATGAATGCCATTCAATGGAACAGGACGAGTGGACCACTATTGGGCAAATAGGTCATCAAATTCCCAGCAAGTGATGGGAATGTGGCAACTCAAGTACAAGAAAACAGCAGATCCTATGTCCGTCTGGGGCTTTTTGTCATCCAAGTTTTTTCTCCAAGATTTGTAGCGGACTCGCGCTTTTCCCTTTAGATGCTGTCAGTGTACCAATGGAGTCTATGCATGACTGAAGTACGGAAAGTTGTGTTTGTAATGGCTGACAGGGAGGGTAGCGTTGTTAATGGAGTTATAATAACTATCCTGCAATTGCAGTGGCCTGCAGGTTCGAGAAGTTGCCGTCAGTTGCTCGTACGACTGCGACGCACGGTTGGCCGGAGTTGTTGAAGCTTAGAAACAGTTGTGCTTTCACCTCACGGTCTTATCCCCTTTGATCCTTCCTTTCTCCATTTCCATGCCTTTCTCTTCAGTTCTCCTCTTCCTGCAAGCGTCTCGGTCTGGCTAAGAGAGATCGAAGAGAGAACTTGTCTGTTGACCCTCGTACTGAGGTGCACTGTTTGCTAGAACCCAATTTTCCACTTCGACCGTTCTCGCGCCATCGTTCCTCTCTCCGCGTGCCTCTTTTCCGTTCGCCCTTGCTAAGTGTGGAAGCCTCGTCCTGTGGAGTCCCCATCTCTGTCTGATCTTTAAAGGCGAAAACTTCCATTTCTCTGTAACCGTTTCCTTCCCTTCGAGACTTCTAGGGCTTCTAATTTTTAACTTTTACTGACTTCTTCGTGCTTTTCTCTTTTTATTTTTTTCCACACTTCTCGTTAGCAGGTTCGTTTCGACAAACTTAAAAATCGCATGGAATTACTGGGGATTACCACAGTTTTCGTGTAGAATGCGGTCGAGTTCTTTGATCCACGGAACTCAAGAAGCATCCGATAAGTGAGATATTAGAGGACTTCCTACGCTTAAGCACCTTGAGAATATCTTGAAAAGATGTCGGTTACCAATAGCAGTAACTAGATAGCTAACCATTATTATCAGAAAGGCAAAAAGAACCTTACGCACTTGAGAGTTTCTTGAAGATAAGGCACAAAAGACGTAGATTTCTAGAAGACGATTCCGGTCACTATGGGATTACCCATTTTCATTAGAATATGACTTCCAGCTTCTTAGCATCGCGAAGAGAGCACGATGAGAACATTTTTAAATGAGAAGAACTCTGCAATCTCACTACGATGAGGTGGTATTTTGATATATATATTCTAGTATTACTTTATATTGCGACAATATGCCACGACACTGATTTCATTGTCGTTTATTTAAGCTTGATCGCATCTCGAGTTGAGACCAACTGAAATTGGCAAGAACCACCAACATCTCAACATGATCCGAACAATCCCACTAAATAAAGACACCTTAACGTCACAAAATAGGACTGGAATGTTCCTATAATGCCACCACGAAATAACCTCCTAACACTATGATGTACTTACAACTCCAATACGTCACAGCATAGCGCTCATAAAGACGTTCTTACAACGTCATCACAAAATGATGCCATGCAACATAGTGCTAGGATGTTGCTACATTGCTCTTGTGGCGCTTGCACCGAATGGTGCCAGGTTGGTGTCAAATAGTAACACTAAGTTGGTGTCAAATAGTAACACTAAGAAATGATGACAATAGTAACGATGTATCTAGCCAAGCCTAGATAAAACCTCGTTCGAAGATCAATCCACGTAATTCGGAATGGGTCGTGCGTTGTGAGGAAGGAGCATATGTTTGACGGGTTTACGGATTGATTTCTGACAGAAAATTTCACAAAAAACTTAAGCCACTGTTGATACGAATGGGTGTCGTCACTAGATAGGAACGGAAAGGAAATTGCAGTCTCCGTGGGTTGGTTTAACGACTCGTGCCAAATACAGCCTGGACCCTTGTTTGGAGTTTGCAACAAACACGTTTACGCGACTTTACCAGCTCAATTCACGTGTACGTATACAGCATTCGCGCGAACGAGCCAGGCGTCGAAGGTGCCAATTCAAGCCTCCTGCACTTGCAATGATACCTCGAGTGGCCCAGCTGGCGTGTAGCAAAAGCAGGTAGTGGATCGACGCGCAGGGTGAAATAAAAAAGAAGTGTGCACCGCTCTAAACGAGCTTAACGACCTTCCCCACTTTCGCTTAAACGACTCGAGACTTTTTTCACTCGGAGTAGCATTTAATCGCGACGGTAGGAGGCAGAAATCGATGGACTAGAAGCACTTCTGCTGCAAGCAGAATTCCAACCTTTTACTTTGATTTAGACGGAAAATCTTCACCGGGTTCTTCAAAACTATCAAGATGAAAATCATCTCAGCTGGGTTGTCGGAGACACTAATCGTGAAGCTGTATCTTTTTACGTATTTGTGAGGATTATAGTATTTTTGGCACTTATTGTTAGTATCATCGTTAGGGTGAGTATCATGCGATCATAAAATCTTTACGACCCAAAATCAGACATTGCACAGTTATTAACGTTAATTCACTTCAATTCGTAGTTTTATTTATTACTTTACAAAATAACTATGCCTTTACATTTAATCTACAATCCCACGAAGTCGCTCTCATAAAGTGTTTGCAATCTCTCGAGTTAAGTATAAACATTATTTTGGATATGAATTCATATTTTTTATATTCTTTTTCTCCAGAGCTCCTGAAGTTTCACATTTCATGTTCAATCTGGTGCAATTTCCATCCGATAAAGCACGAGCTTGCCCTTGCATTTTTTCCTCATATCCCTCGAGTGTTCAAGAGTCGATTCGCACACATACACGACGACGCGCAAGTCGTCAAAGTTTCCACCAGATGGTTTTCTCGACCGAACTATCGATTTTCTGTTCCACTTTTCTTTTTACTCCTTTTACTCCCGGCTCTTTCATATTTTCCATCTGTTAGGGATCGCTTCCGTGAAGCGCTCAGATCCTTTCGTAACTCTGTACGAGTGAAAGACTTGTAAGAAGAGTCTTGCGGGTGATCTTTGCACGGGAGAAAGTCGTTCTCGTAATGCGTACATTGTGAATGGCAACATTGTAAATAACAAGCAACGAACTGGCCACCGGTGTTCCCAGCGGTCAGTTCAGAGAAAGGGGAAGATGGACAGAAAAATTGCCTTTCTTGTACATTTTATTCCAACACAAAAAAGAAAAGTCCGTTTTTTGCGAGAAAAACATTCTGTTGCACAAGTCGTTAACAATGAACGAAATTCATCACGTCCCGAAAACTCTGATTTAATGTACCTTAAATTAATTGAAACACAATATTTTAATGCTGTGCTCAAGACTCAGTGGATTGATATTTACTTCTTGGCGAAACGGTATAGAAAACCTAATAACAAAAGATCCTTCCTTAAGTAGCAGTGAATTAGTGTTCTTGCAGTTTGTAGTGTGGTGCAGTTTTTTTGCTTTGTTCGTAGTTTTCCAGTCTTTTCATGACTGAAATAAATGTTTTAGGTATTTTTATGCTTTTGGGCTATTTTTGTGTACAATGAGTATGAGTGGTGTGCGGCCGTGTTGATAATACGAGATGTTGAGGAATCGGCTTCGATTCGGCCCGTGAAATTTCCAAGGTAGTGGTGGAAAGAAAGAAGGAGTTTTTTTCACTCGTTTACGTTTCGATCCTTGGTTCGGATCCTCTTCAGAAACTTTATTTATTCTACAAATTTCGCGATACAAATTATATTAATAGAAATTACAGATTTTTTTATAAAATAATAATTGTATTTATTGTTATAAATAAGTCTTAGATGTGTTTTAATGATTTGTGTAAATTTTGTGTTAGTTTTTTCTCATAATTTTTCCAATCATGTTGATATTGTGTGAGTGATTATTTGTAACAAGTTATTGTAAGAGAGATAAGAATTATGTTAGATAACGAACCTGAATATTGTCAATATTTCTAGTTTTCTTTTGGTTTGTGCTTGGAAGATGGTTGATGTTGACAGTATGTTTGATGATGAAATACTGTCTTGTGAGGTTGGTTCGGAGGGTTGATTTCGAACCGTTTTTTATATTTCAATTGATGGTATAATCGTTTTTTGGTGATTGTATTATCTGTGAAAAATTAGTATGGTGAAAGAATCTTTATTTTGATCTATTGCCTTGATTAATGAGATATTGTGTGAAAGTGGTAATTACCTATTGAAATAAACTAAATATATCCTCACAAGCACAAAGAAGAAAACTAGAAAAAATTTTCTCTGCTCTACATGTCTAGTAGTGACGTCCAAGAGAGTTCGAGAAAGACTAAGTGGCAAATGTAATGTTTCTGGAGAGAGGGAGAATGATCCTTTGTCAGTGCTGTGTCAAGAGTTTGGGGGTGCCCGTGTCATGTTAAGAGGTTAAAATGTTATGTCAAGAGTTTTTTTAAATTTAGTCACGAGTTTTAAAATTGACGTGTGTAGTTATGGTGATAAAATATTGTTATGATTATATTATTGAATTGTATATTGAGCTAAGATTTTTTATGTCAGTTCTAAAATTGATGGCATTGGGATGCGCTTTGATTTGTATCATTTCTAGGATCAATCTTTTTTTGAGCCATTTTTCATTGTTTAAAATTTTAACATCGTCAAATTTGAAATCGTGTTTTTGTTCTATTGCGTGCTGTGCTAGAGCTGTGTGTATTGTGTTGGTGTGTTTTAGGCTATTTTTGTGTTCATTGATTCTGTTTTTAAGGTATCGTTTTGTTTGGCCTATGTATGTGGAGTTACAATCATTACAATCAATTTTGTATACTATGTGAGATTTGTTGCTGTTGTCAATCTTGTCTTTGGTGGAGCCTGTGATCGATAAGATATTGTGTTTGTTGTTTGTGACTAATGTTATATTATATTGTTTAAAAAGACGAATTAGTTGGTGATGGATATTTTTTGTGTATGGCAAATTTATTAGTCTAGAGGAGTCAAAGTTTTTGTTTTTGTTGTTTTGATTGTTGATTGTAGCAAGTCTTTGTTTTATTGTTTTTTCTGTGAAAGAAATCGGATAGCAATTTTTTGTCATTGTGTTCTTAATAAGTTGAAGATTTTTATGGTGAAAGGAAGGATGAGATAGTTTTATTGCTCTGTCAACTAACATGTAAATTATAGTTTTTTTTGGGAAAGTGGGTGGTGTGAGAAAAAGTTTATAAATCTGCCAGACCAAGTAGGTTTTCTGTACCAATTTGTGATGATTGAACATTGATTGCGGATTAAGAGAATATCAAGAAAAGGAATTTTATTATTTTCTTCTATTTCTGATGTAAATTGTAATTTTGAATTATATGAGTTAAAAATATTGATTGTGGATTCTATTTTGTCAGTTGGCAAAGCAATAATAATGTCGTCGACATATCGTTTGTATAGTGGCAGTGAGAATTTTAATTTTTCTAAGCAATTTTTTTCTAAATCAATCATAACGATGTTGGATAGTATCGGAGCAAGAGGTGAACCCATTGGTAATCCAGAAATTTGTTGATAAATTTTGTTCTGCCAAGTAAAATAAGTTGAAAACATGATGTATTCTATGGCTTTTGTTATTTCGTTTAGTGGAAAAGTTTCGGAGAATAGGTTTGATCTTTTTTGAAGGCTTTGAATAACTAGTTGTAATGGAATGTTGGTATAGAGAGATACGACATCAAATGAGACAAGTTTGTAGTTGAGTGGGATTGATATGTTTGAGACTGATTGTTTTAAGTGAAAGCTGTCTTTGACGTGTGAGTTTGTTGTGTGTAATAGTTTAGATAGTTTTGATTGGATAAATTCTGCTAATTTTTGTGTTGGGCTATTGATTGATGATACCATTGGACGACATTTTTGTGTACTTTTACGTCAAAAATAAATATTTAATGTTTTTTTTTTGGTGATAATTCCGACATTTTTCGATGTTTTTTACTAAAGATAAAGTTTTGCTATATTCTTCGAGTATTTTGTACGTGGTGCGAATCAACGGTATGCGAGCACCACCGAACGTACTTTTGCCCTAACTGCTCACCAAAAATTCCTTTAATTGTCACTGATCATTATTAATATTTCATAATTTTTGTATTCGCTACACTAAACATTCATTTTATGCCAATCGTTTACCGTTTCGTGTATTTATGACGCTAGAATCCGTGAAGCATACATTTTCAGGTGCTGAAATAGCGCAACTTTTTTGAGGCCTCGCCAATGACACTTTATTCTTTCGAAAGCTCGTAGTCTCAACAACAAAACTCCAGAACTATTGAAAAAAATTTTGTTCAGTGTGACCTTACGCATTTTTTTAACAAATCCCGTAATATCCCATTCTTTTGACTGTACTTCAATTTTGATTAACAACGGTTTGGTACTTTTGACTTTGCCAACTCCTGCTTCGTGTAGTAGACACTTCGAGAAGTAATCCTGAATTCTTTTAGATTTCTTGAAAGCCTAGAAAACTTTGAAAATCCAACTGTTCCCTAAAAGACCCAGTGTACACATCATGTATGGAAAATATAGTCTACACACGGAGGGTTGAAGATCACCGTAAAATGCCGAATAAACGAATATAAAGTGGTGAATTCATGGGAGAATCGTGCTACTTAAAGAAATAATATAACGTCAGAATAACGACGACAGCAATGAATAAACGTGAAAAGGTTTTTACGTATTTGAGATTGACCTCATTCGCACAATATTTTCTCGCTGACGCTGCGGCGCAAAGAATGTAAGATTCGAGATCGATTTCCGGGCAAATAGGATACGTATCTCTATCCTCAAGCGAGAGGCATTCTTGCAGTTGGTAAACACGACTTCGCTCCACGGCCCACGATCTTAAAGCAATTGGCTCCAACGATCGTAGAGATTTGCGTACATGCTCGTATTCAGACACGTATCTAAAAAAAGAGCAAGTTTTTCAGTTACTTGACACATCTTCTTTTTCATTCCTCTTCATCACAAGACATTCTGTACTATTCAATCAAAAATATATTCCGAAAATTTAACTGACAATTTGAGAGTGCCTATATTTTCGCAACTGCTTGTTGCTAAAAATTTAGTAATAAAAAGTAAGAGATACTGCCCTCAAAAACAGAATGATAGTCTTGTAAGTGAAACAACAGTTAGAACGCTTTTAATTAAGAGTTCGTATCAGTCAGTTTAACGTCGTACTTAGGCATGGCGTTTTAAACATTTATGTCCGATTCACTGGCAGGTTTCCTAATCGTGTGCCACGTTGTCGTTATGTTCAGACGGATCCACCGCATTTTAATTAAGCGGTCTTCTCACTTTAGACGCTAAAAAAGGCTATTTTTATGAATTTTTTTGACATGTTGATTTTATAGATGTTGATTTAAAGGTGTTACACTTAATAAATACATTTTCGAAATATGTTAAATTCTTTTAAATTTATTTACATCACCATTTATAGACAAAAATGGTAGTTACAAAAATGTCCTAAAAAAATTGTAGGTCTGCGCTGTTGATGAAATCTTGGTAATAGAACATGCGAAACAAAAAATTATACGCTTTTAGATTCAGTATGTTAATGGCTATAGCGCAAAAATCGTACAATTTTTTATTTATGCAAAAATCACAAAATGGCGGACATTCTACGAAAAAACAAAAAAGGTGTTTTTTCACCGTTTTTGGCAAAAAAAATAGTAAATATGAAATGAAAAAAAATATATAGCTATAGTTGGAAAGAATATGTGGCTAAAATTTCACAAGGATCGGTTCAGTAGTTTCGAAAATGTTATCAACAAGCCGTCGAAAAACGTTGTTCCGAGAAAAACGCGTTTAAAGTTTGTTTGGGTTACATAAACACACAAAATTTGTTTTTTTTTTGCAAAGCGAAAGTGTATTTATTAAGTGCAACAACTTTTATATCAATATCTATAATATAAACCTATCAAAAAAAAAATATGAAAATATCCTTTTTTAGCGTCTAAAGTAAGAAAACCCCTTAAGCCTTTGTCTATTGTAATTGCCAATGTCTCACATTTCGTGTTTCCTTTACGAGTGCAACAAAAACTTTGATCTTTTTAAAACCGCATGACAAATGTAAGTATACGTTACCTTGGTTTTGTACCAAAAGGAGAAACAATCATATCGCATAGAGCCGAGGGTATCCATTCCAGAAACAAAACAATTATCGAATGGAAGAAGCCCACCGAAGTGATGCCACGAATGCCGAATGTTGGATAGGAAAATTTTCGATTTGCCAATTTGCCCTTTTCAATAATGTCACCCCAGGTGCATCCGAGGTTCGGTGCGTTATACACAATCGGCCCGTCGACTCGATTTCTGCAAATTCAAGTAATAAACGTATACACCATGTGCATGTACAGCTATAGAGCTATCGATTCACGGTCATTCAGGGATTTGTCAATTACATTCGGCTGGAGCCCCAATGTTGGAATTTAACATTCAGTCATATTGGTGTCACTCTTTGTACGACTATTGAAAGAGTCAGGCAAAATCTGATAACATCTACCAACACGACTTTGTGCGCAGCTTCGCCGTGTCCAATATAGTACAGTAGGTATGAGTAACACGATGTTCACTATAGCACAGCATAAGTTAGCCAGCCGTAACTTCAATAGGGGACTTGAACAAACTACGTTTACTTCCCAAATGTTGAGGTGTCACGAAAGAAAGTGGATCAGTGATCACTTTTGAAAAAAACAGAGTACTTATTGCCAAAGTTTGGTACACGGTATTTGCTACTTGGTTGTGCAACGCAAGGGATCTTGTTTCTACCCAGGTCTGACTTGCACCAGTAATACGTTTTTCCGAGCTGCTGATTATGTTTTTGACATTTATCATGCCCCCATTAGTTTTCTCGATGCACTTCATACAGTTTCTGGATAGTTACCATACCACCCTTCGTCTTAGCAAAGAGATTCGCGCACGTTAACCACCTATTGGAAGCCCTGGCGTAAATTTGTGGTTGCCGTAAGGTGTTCGCCTGTTCTCCATGCAGTGACTTCAGATAGTCAATTCCGCTTTCATTGTTGCGCGTGAGCTACACCAGTTTCGATCAGGTTGATAAAAAAGTTTTGTCGCAATAATTTCAATATAATTTATTTATTTATATATCTTATACAAAACATTTCTAATCAACAATATATTCGCCATCGGTTTCTATGACACTCGACCATCTAGTTGGCAACTCATTTATTCCCTTTGCCCAAAACTGCGGCGGCTGGAACTCAAAGAAATTTGAAATATCCCTTCTGAGATCGTCGACGTTTCCGAAAGTTTTGTTTCTCAAATATGCCTTCAAATGTCTGAACAAATGGTAGTCAGATGGCGCGATGTCGGGAGAGTATGGTGGATGAGGAACGGTATTCCAGTGAAGCTCAGTGATTGTTTTGTGGGTTTCCTTTGCGACATGGGGTCTCGCGTTGTCGTGGAGAAGGTGCACAGTCGCGCGTCTTGGCCGTTTTTTTCTTATAGCTTTTGCCAATTCCTGGAGATTTTCGATGTATCGTGTAGAGGAGATCGTCTTACCTACAGGGAGAAAATTGTGAAACAGCATTCCCTTTGCGTCCCAGAAACAGCACAACAAAACCTTTTGTGAGTGACGATCAGATTTCGGTTGGTGTGGCGGTTTTTCTCCGATAGGAAGCCAGTAGGCTAAACGCGTTCTGTTATCATACAAGACCCAGCTTTCATCTCCCGTCACAAGATCTTCTAAAAACTCCTTGCGATGGTGGCGCAGCAGGAGAGACTGGCAGATGGTCACGCGACAGTTCTTATTGTCGTCGGTGAGACGGTGTGGTATCCATTGAGCTAGAACCTTCCTGTATCCCAAGTTGTGTAAGTGATTGACTATTGACGGTTGGGTGCAGCCAAGTTCTCTTCCTAGCTCGTGCGTACTTGCTTCCGGTTTTTCGTTGATGCAGCGAAGTAATGCGTCATCATCGATGGTCGACGGTCGTCCGGAACGTTCCTTATCTTCAAGGCTTGTGTCTCCAGATTTAAAACGATTGAACCAACGCTGGACTGTTCGATGAGAAACTACGTTCTCGCTGAATGCATCCTGTATATTTTTAGCAGTTGTGCTTGCGTTCGTTCCGCGCCGCCACTCGTAAAAAATGATCGCTCGAAGGTGCTCCTGCGAGATCGAAGCCATTTTTGTCCATTAGAACGCGCGCTCGCCCTTCTATACCCTGTCACGCGGAAGAGTAGAAAACATTCTAGAATATTCTCGACATAGCTCGATGTCATATTGCGTCAATACGTAAAAAGACATTTTTAAAATTTTTGCGACAAAACTTTTTTATCAACCTGATATTTAATTCCCAGCCCAATGGAGTAGATCCAGTCGAGTATACTCCCGTCAGATCTTTGGATAGCCTGATGAAGCGCGGTTGTCTGCCTTCGGAAGTTCACCCGGAGGTCATATGTCACTTTCTTGCATAGTCTTCCAATGTGTACTAATTCATGCCCTCCCTTGTAGAGAGGTAGAGTGATTCACTTCGGGTGAAATAGCCAGTAGGTACTAAGCAGCTTGGGCATTTACCTCCACTTTCTCAGGATCGGTGTCTGTCCATATGATGACACTAAATGCATAAGTAAGTGTATGTACCTTCCCTGTCCGCATTGATGTTGAATCCGTACTTAGAGCTATACAGTTAATTAGCCACGAGGTTCAGTGCGCGGAACAGCACAGTTGGCTCACGGCATCTGCTCGGAACATCCCACGCAGTATCTGGATTGCAACAATCGTTACTTCGCCTTCCTTCGTCACCAATCAAGATGTATTTCTTCATTGCTCCATGGTCCACGTCAAGAAGTGCGAGATGATTTGGTGAATCCTGTATCCGGGTATTGTCTTGGCTATCCAAAAGTGTGACACGCTATCATTAGCCTTAAATCCGTGGATGCCACGTATAAGTTTCTGTTGGTAGTTTAGTAGTTTCTGCAGATGGTCAGCAGACACGCAATTGGTCGATACTTCACTGAGTCTTATACCTCCCTCGCCTTTGACAACATGTACACAATGGCGTCCATTAAGAATCCTCGGATCATCGCCGAGTGCCTGATGATCGTTGTACAGCATTCCGCCAGCCGTTACTGCAGGCAGTCCAACTTGTGCCATAAGTTCTGGTCGCCATCAGCGTCTGGTGCCTTGCAATTGAGTGTATCTTTGATGACTTTGGAATCTCATACCATCATCTTCTATCGGATAGTGGCTACCCATTTCCTCTTCTTCCGTCTATTTGCTACTGGCTTGACCCTCTGGCCTAACTGGCGTCGAGCAGATTGCTGACTAATATCGGGATAGATCTTGTCAGCTGGAACTCCGTTCTCTGTTCATTCCTAGTTCTTGGTACTAAACTGGCAGTAAAATAACTTCCTGTTTCCCGCAAACATGCCTTTTTCGTCTCTTCTCTTTTTATTATTATTAATATTTAAACAATTATTACTATTATGTTCATTCCAAGTGAAAAGAAACCCTACAAAAGATATTTTCAAATAATGGCGTGTCCAAATGATTGATAGCCGAAAATTGGTTGGAGAATTTATTGAAACAGACTGTGACAGAACTTTATTCAATCAGGGGTCAGTATTGATCCCCCCGTGGGGCTATATCCCTTGATCTCGTTGACCAAATGGAAGTCTCGGGGCTCAAGTATAACAGATACCAGCTACTAGCAGGAAGTTTATATAGGACGATTGTCCTTTAAGTCCGATCACCACTGAGCCGGAAATCACAGACTCTATATGTATACTCTGTATACAATCGGCAGAAATCATTTCGCAGCAGATTGGAGGCTGACGCGACTTTGTGTTTGGCGGTATATGATATATATCTCAAATGGCTGTGACATTTACCGTTCGAAGGCTTCGATTATCATTGCGCAGAAAGAAAAGGACGAAACCGCACGGAGATCGATGAGTGAGGTCTAAGACGAAAGGTCGCAACGAAACGAAAGAAGCATTGTTCGTTTTGGGCAAGTAGATGAAATCGATTTATTTCAGCAGTCCGGTGATGCGAGAATAACTTTGGTTCTTGAGAAGCCCTGCCAGGTATATGTAAAAAAAACTGGCGAATGAAGCTTTCCGGTCGGGCAATAAGATTGCCCCGCTGGCTCTTCGGGCCAGTAGGATTTTATGTTCTTCCCTCTGTACTCCAATGAAATCAAAACAACAAAACATATCCTTGCATTTTTCCTATATCGACTGCTGTTTTGATGTGTCGGCTGTAAATCTCTTCTAGGCTGACAGGAATAAAATGAATCTGCGACCACAAACACA
This sequence comes from Ophion slaviceki, assembly GCA_944452715.1. Taxonomy (NCBI): domain Eukaryota; kingdom Metazoa; phylum Arthropoda; class Insecta; order Hymenoptera; family Ichneumonidae; genus Ophion; species Ophion slaviceki. The sequence continues at coordinate 21,197,891 of OX101789.1, forward strand.
CACATACAAAACTACTGCCGGACTTTATTTCAAAGCCATTTTTTGTTTGTTTTTGAACGTTTTACAAATATTTCTCATTAAATAGTTTTTCAATGTCCACCAAACGCAATCTCCCATGCAGAAATTTTTTGGGGACTCCCCAGATCCTACCAGATCCCTATGGGGATTTGATAGGGACGCCCCAAGTAAGGAGTCCACACTGGAATCCTAATAGATTTGTTGGGGATTCCCCAGATTCTACCAGATCCTTATGGGGATTTGATAGGGACGGCCCAGGTAGGGAGTCCACATTGGAATCCAAATGTATTTGTTGGGGACTCCCCAGGTTCTACCAGATCCTTATGGGGATTTGATATGGACACCCCAGGTAGGGAGACCATATTGGAATCCAAATGGATCCTGGGCTGTTTCCAGATTAACGTGGTTTGAGAATTTTTTACTTGAAATTATATAAAATAGGATTTCGCGACGCTCTGTAAAAAATTATTCTTTGATGGTCCCGTGCACAGATTTGCTTGGGAGTTTCAAGATGCACCAACGTGTTTCTAGGAATTTGTTAGGGACACCGCACGTTAGGATTTCTCACCGGGATCTGATGTGGGAATGCTAAGGAATTCCTAAAAAAAAAATTTTTAAAGGGCACAATGTAGGGAGGAATTTTGTTGCAATTTTATGGTTGTCAGATGAAGAGCGTAGCCCTGTGGACTTAAGATTTAGTTCATTAAGAAGTTAGGTAAGTTTATTAAGAAATGAACAAGAAAGAATGTTTATTCGATAACAAAGAAGAGTTTTCAGACCACGAAATTCCCGAGGATGTCTCTCGAAATGCCGCGACTGCGTACTGCCCGGTCGTGCTCTATATACTCTCGCGCCTGCGCGGCAGTAGCGTGCACGGCAATGGTCGGAAGCGCGGCGCGCAACATTTAAAAAAACCATGCCTTAAAATATCGAATACTACAATATATAATTATATTCTTTAGTAACTTCTTTACTTTAGTGCTTACCCATATTGTATATTTATAGTTTGTTATGGGCTAGTATTTTTTATACGAATAAAAAAACTTGTTATAAATTTTAATATGCACACTTTTTGAATTTTTACTACTTGTGCGCATAAAAATTTGCTTTGGATTCAAAGAATATCCCGCCCATAACTGCACAAGTATTTTTGCTTAATAATAGTATAAAAAGTGTATAAAAAGTACGTTACAGCATAAAAAGTACTCGAAGATATAGATATAAGATATAAGTATTCGAAGAATACTATACAAAGCCCTATAAATATTCAGTATGGGTAAACAATTAAAAAAAACAAAATAAGTATATTGTGGTATTCGGTATGTACTCCTTTGTAAACAATAAATTGATCTCTTTAGTGTATCGATGCTTTTATTTTTTGTAGCATTTTGGGCTTACAGAATGCGATATGATTGATCAAGCATCGTGTCGGATTCCGTTCAATACTGTGGGGAAGCTTTAAGATTCTTACATTGGATTCCGATGGGAAATCCCTATTGGATCCTAATAGGGAATCGTTATGGAATCCCTATGGAATCCCGATAGGAATCCCTACTGGATCCCGATGGGAATCCCTTTTGGATCCCGATGGGAATCCCTTTTGGATCCCGATGGGGAGTCCCTCTTGGAATCCAATGTACGAGCGTGACGTTTCCTGATAGGGATCCAATGGGGTGTCCCGTTGGATCCCTATCAGGGAGTAGGGAGAAGTAAGGGAATCCTATAGGATTCCAAACACAATTTCTACCTGGGCTCCGCTAAGAGGAAAGAAAAACGTAATATATGATAGACATAAAAAGGAAGCTTCTTTAAAATTCCTTCTCTCTTTTTACTTCCGACCTTCCTTTGACACTCTCGTCCTCATCATTGCAGTTTAACGACTTGATTTTGCAACATGTTGCAAGGCTTTACGCTCTGAGCAATCAATCTTCCTCCTTGCTATAGCTCACGATAGGGAAAAACAAAATACACACTAAAGCAACAGTGCTAGTTGCGACATACTTGGTAATTACATTTACGAGAGAAAAGAAGGACAGCGGTTTTTTGTAAATAATCTGCAACGGTGTTTTTTTAACGGAATATTAAATATTCATTATTGAACAATCGATCTCGAGGGCTCATAGGGAAATTAACAAAGTTCGTTAAAGAGTAGCGCCTTTGTCAAGGTACGTGTGCAATTTTCGAAGTTAATAATTTTGTGTACGTACATACCTGACAGAAAAGACGTATATGCAAAAATAATTACAAACTTGTCTTCGCAAAGCTATTTTGGAGCAACATTCTCAATACCATTTTTGGTTGTTCGTCAAAGAAGTATCCTTCTGGTGGACGTGTTTTTTTTGCTAGATTTTAATAGAAGTCTGTTCAGAACGTTCTAAAACGCCGGACCAATTACAGTTCTAAAACAATATCCGTAAGTATTGTAGGGTTTGTTTTGTTTAGCTGTGGGAATTTGTTGTTCGAGCTCGAACTTTAGAAGGCTATGTGAGTTTATATGGTTCGTGCTCTGAATTTAAAAAAGGGTGTGCATGTCGGGGATATTGTGGATAGTGCTCTAGCTTTGAAAAAGAATGGTTGTGTAAGATTTTGATTTTTGATGTCGAATGTTAATTATGTTTTACTTGGCTAACTTTTTTTCCACGATCAGACTATCATTGATAGTTGTTTAAAGGATCAACACAGTGTAAAATTTCCAAAAAAAAAAAAACATTTTTTTGCATTATCTGATAGTGTGGACGGTCATAAACATGGACCTCACATCGCTGATTGATGGTAAGTAGACAAATTATATGAAAATTCCGCCCTCGAAACTTTGAACGCGTTTTTCTCGAAATGTCGTTTATCAACACGGTGTACACTTTCAAAGGAATAGTGTTGAAGATATCCGTTTCAAATTTTGACACAACGTTCTTCACGTCATTCTTTATCTTGCCATAAAAGCTTTTTTTAAAATCTTCATATTTTTTTAAACGAAAAACTGTCAAAATCTATACTAAATGCGATAACTTTTTTTTCAATCCACTGCTATTTTGTCAATTTTTATTTTTTTAAAAACCTCCAAAGCTAAATAGCAACTTTCATACTGGTTAATAATCGTTTTACAAATTTTGTTTCAGATAATATTTACGACCACAAACGTGTACACCGTAAGGACTCCTTTTTCGAAGACATTTTCAACCGTCCAAAAAAGTAAAAAATAAAATAGAAGTAAACGTTTAAACATTTATTTTCTTTTTTTCATGTGTGCTTTGATTTGTCATAAAAAAATCAGACTGATTAGCGTATTTTAAACATCGAAAAAAAAATCGCGAAAATCAGGCATTTTGTACACTGTGATGATCTCTTAATATTAAATTCGACGAATATTCCAAGAGGTGCGAACTTTGATTTCTTTAATTGTTAACGCCGTACCATTCTCGAATATCGAGGTACCAGTTGTTTTCTAAATAAATAACAACCTAAGAAGAGAGATTTTCGAGAAAAATCGTGTAGACAATTGGGCATTGCTCCCTTATCATTTCAATTTCGTTGAACAAGACTGACAAAATCGAAATATCTTAACTGTGTTTCACGACGCATGTGCCATATATTTATCCTGAGTGATTACACGATCGAACTTCACTGTACTTTCATTTCCCCTATTTACGAAACTGCGCGCGTTACTATTTTGCAATGTATTCTGGTGAAAGATAGGCCCGTTGAAGTTGCATGCGGAGTACTATAGGTTAAAATACTTGAGCAATGGTCTCCACATGGTTGTCTCGTGAACGTGTATGCTATTCGTTTTTCTACACATTTCACTGTATCTATACGTTTTCAGCAACATTCACGTGAGAAATAACTGCCGGCATTGATTAAACCGCGATGGCAATTTATGACTATTCCACGGCACGGGTCTGGCCGAGCACGTTGTGCACACGATTGTGCTCGCAGACTTTCACTCCTGAGCAATCGCTCGAACGAACGTAATTTTTTTGAGGAACTGCTTTAACGATCTCCTTTTGTTAGGCACTTTATTCGGGACAATTTCGACGAGACGCTTAAGGAGACACCTCGGGGTCGATTTATTTTTTGCAAAATCTCAACGGCTGCTGTAAAATCGTTACAACGCATGAAGAAACGTCAGTAACAAGGTCACTTGAGGCGGGAAATCCCTTTAGACGCACGAAAATGAATCATTTTTCATACATTTTTTTAAAGGTGATAAAATAATCGCATCATTTTAAAGCTTTGACATTATCTTATTACAACTTTGAAATTTTTTTTTTTTTTTTACAAAACAAAATGATGGCGTTATGATATGTTATAGCTCGAAAAGTTATTGATCGATCTGGCTAAAATTTGGGAGGTTTCTCACTATAACATTATTGGAAGGATATACCTATAAACATATAAAAAAGTATAAAAATAAAAATTAAGTAGGCTTTGCAATCAAATTTTTATATTTTTTACCATTTTCTCGACAATTTTTAACTCGAAAAAGTAATTTATTTACGCGATAACCTTAACACTTTAGGTATATCCTTCCAACAATGTTATAGTGAGAAAGCTCCCAAAATTTCAGCCAGATCGATCAATAACTTTGTGAGCTGTAACATGAGCAGTTTTTCAAAGGACGTCTAAAGGAATACCTCATCACGCCGCCATTTTCTTTTGTTTGAAAAATAAATCTTCTTTTTTAATACTTCAAAGTTGTAATAAGATAATATCAAAATATAAAAATGATGCGATTATTTTGACACATTTGGAAAATTCATGAAAAATTACTTATTTTCCGGGGTCCAAAGTGATTGCCCCCCTTAAGTGTCCGCCATCGATTTTGTGGAAACTCATATATGTGATGAAGCATTGAAAACTATGACACACGTATTTTGTTTCGGTGGTAAAACGGCATTATGGGTGGAAACCACATCTCAAAGAAAGGCGTGTCACCCCTTAAATTTTTTTTCCTCAATAATTCGATAGTGGATTTTTCATCGCTTTACATTGGACGAATTTCGGTTTCTGTATCATTCAGTTCGGTGGACTGCTTGTGAGTGAAATTGAAAAATCACCCCTCGACACGCTTTTCTTTGAGGGCTGGTTTCCCCGTTGAAACCGTTTTTTTAATGCTTTATCAAATATTTAAGTTTCTACAAAATCGAAGGCGGACACTTAAGTGATCTGGGAGAACCAAAAGAAAGACCTTTGCAGATTTTTATAACCACCATTCGATGCTGTCTAAAATATAGAATTTTATACATGATTTTGGAAAACCGTCCGAAAAATACGGCCCAAAACACTCCGGTAATTTCCCTGGCCCTTAAGAAGAACATTTGAAATTTTTATTTTAAGTTTCAGAGAGATTAGGAGCCAATGTACTTTGGAACAAAAACAGACGCAGCGACGATGCACTTTTCATCCTTACAAAAAATCATTGCCTTATCTTGGATTCAAATATCATTTTTTAATATTACATATTTCAATTTTTCAACGTTTGCCACGAATGGAAGATTGCGTGACGAAAAAATGCGCACAATCGTAATAATCGCTCAGTTCAATATAAATATTGTTGCATAAATGAGGAACAGGTTTGCTAAAAATAAAATAAATGATTTGCGATAAACAAAAAAGGTCCAGGTTTGCTAAAAATCAATAAATAAATTTGCTAATAATAAAAAAAAATTCTTCACGCCCCAAAACTGCCTTTTGGCTTTTTAACCAATTTTTTACCAATTTTGAGGTGTTCAGAGCCGGATTTAATTTAAAATATTTCGGAAGCTAATAAAGGTCTGCTTGAATAACACGAAAAAAATGACGTAGTGTGGACAAGTCCGGTTTTGTTCGCCTGCTCTTTAAGTGTGATCAAAGGATGATAAACTAACCTGAGGCCTCTGTCCCACGCAGCAACGATCATAGCATTCACCACGAGATCGATCGGATAAACTTCGGCCGGAAAATTTGAATTTCCCAATGCATAACCTGCTCCAACCATGAGTGCGGTTGGTCCGTTCAAAATCTCGACGAATCCCGGCATCGGTTCCTCGTGGGCAGGACCCAAAAGCGGAATTCGCAAAAGAGCCAATGGTATAACGGGAAAGTTTTCATTGCACGGCGTTTCCGCGATTGATCCCTTGTATTTGAACAACGATGATGCAGCGACGATTGTACGCAAGTGCGGCAGTTGTTGGCAAAACTTAAAAATTTCATCATGCGGTCCTGCCGCGTGAAATAAAACTTCGACGGCGCTCAACGACAGGTTGTCTTCCTTGCTGAGGCCGAAATTTTCGTACAGCAAGTTACCCTCCAATACCTTCACTCTTGAAATTGCGTTCGGCTCTTGGAGTCGTAGCCTTCCGTATCTGTCATTAATATATATTTCATTAAACTGTTCGATATTTCCAATGACGACATCTAGAATCCGTCTAAGCCTTTAGGCACCCGAAAATGAGTCATGTACCTTGATTTTTTTTAAAGATTTTTCTTCCTTGATTTTTTTTGATAAAATAATCGCATCATTTAAAAGTTTTGACAATATCTTGTTAAAACTTTCAAGTGGAAAAAAAAAATTATTTTTGAAAAACTGCTTATAGCATAGCTCAAAACGTTATTGATCGATCTGGCTGAAATTTTGGAAGGTTTCTCACTATAACATTATTGGAAGGTTATACCTAAAGTTTTGAGGTTATCGCGTAAATAAATTACCTTTTTGGGGTAAAAATGGTCGAGAATGTGGTCAAAAATATGAAAATTCGATTACAAAGCTCACTTAATTTTTAATTTTACACTTTTTTATATTTTCATAGGTATATCCTTCCAATAATGTTATAATGAGAACCCTCCCAAAATTTCAGCCAGATCGATCAATAACTTTTTAAGCTATAACATGAGCATTTTTCAAAAGACGTATAAAGGAATACTTTATAACGCCGCCATTTTGTTTTGTTTAAAAAAGAAAAGATGAACACTGGAAAGCTGTAATCAGATAATGTAAAAATTTCAAAATAATGCGATTAATTTATCACCTTTAAAAAAATGTATGAAAAATGATTCATATTCGAGTGTTTAAAGGGATTTCCCCCTTTAAGGCGGGATATAAATTTACGAAGATCAATAAATGGAGTTCGTTTTTTTTTTCTCTTTATACCATAGAACTATATAGGTAGAATTTTTTCTCAAAGTTTCAAAGCCTCACCGCGCGAATTTGGGGCGGGGGTAAACTTTGAATGCGTTTTTCTCAAAACGGAATTTTCGAAATTGGCTGAAGATTACTCAAAAACTATGGAGTCGCTTGAGTTGAAACTTGGTAGAAATATTGATAACATTGCTACCTTCTACTTGACGAGAATTGTTATTGAAAAATTAGAAAAAAACTACTTTTTTAATCTAAATTTTACAGAATCTGTGCGTGAAATGTCGGTTTTTTTTTCTCAATGCGTGCCATTCTCTCGAATTTGCATTTTTGTCATTTTAATTACTGTCAAATAGAAACTGTACATGTTCTAACGGAAAATTTTGTGAATTTCTTTGCAAATCAAAGTCTGCGGGTAGCTAGACTGCACGTCGATTCGCAACTCCCGTGGCAACATTGCTGTAGCACTCTGCCACAGCTCTGCCATTTTGATGATACATGAATTTCAAACAATTATTTGTATACTCGAATATACTATTAATGTATACGTACAGATTGATAAATGTAGAATAATTATTTATTAGTTTAAAAATCGCTCAACAGTGCCTATTTGGTGTTCCGTCTTAATGTATATCCCGCTTAAGGCGGTCATCCCATGTGACAGGTCCAAAAAATCGAGAAAAAATGTTTTGCACAAATTGCAAAAAATGTGTGCGTGTTATATGGACCCGGCATAGCAGACTAGTGGTGAGTCAACATTTTCCTTGTGTAAATCGTACTTGAACGTTTAAACGCGGTTTTCTCACAACTGTATTTTTCAAATTGGCTTCCATTATATTCCAAAAACTATCAAATGGATTCCGCTCAATTTTTTATGGTATAGTCAGCACATCTATAGTTCTCACCTGAACTAGAATATTTCTGATATCTGCCATCATTGATTTTTTACGGAAAAAGTCGAAAAAAATGACGAAACTTGGAACTTAACTTTTAAAAGCGTGCCAAAAATTGAATTTCGATATTTTCACTTTACTCTGGTTTCGGCGATAGCCTCAGGTCTACAGATTAAAATGCCGTTTGATTTTTTTTATTTCAGATGAGCGAAACCGCCAGAATCATGAGAGCCATCACCAACTTTTTTTTACACATGAGTGTCTTCCGAACGGTGTAAAGTCGATTCAACTCGTTAATTTTTTCTGATAAAATTCTGAGAGACTGTAAAAAAATGTTAATAAATGTGTAATAAAAATTCACAGATAGTGTGTTTTAATAGTTCATAAAAAAAATCCCCAAAATGCAAAAAAAAAATACCAGTCACATGGGATGATCCCGTTAATATAATTCCTACCTAGAAATACCGTTTCCAAATTTATACAGGAAAAAAATTATTTTCTAATCGATTTGCATTTACTCATTCACCCTTTCTGAGGGGAATTGAAATATCTTTTTTTACTGAGTTCGTGAGGGTGTGAATTGTAGAACGTACTTGATTATACAATCAAGGGGTATAGATTTTTAATTATTGTGAACAAATAAAATGTAATACTTTACGAAACCCTATCCCGCCTATTATGTGAGACCAAGAGACAAATTATCATGTTCAATTTTATGTTAAAAATCTTTCGCGTGGTACGAACCACGTATTAGAATTTTCGGAAAATCGTGAACGTATGTTCAGAAATTGTTGCAGGCTCTGGTGGGGGTCAAAATGTCGAATGACCAAATATAGAACGACAAAGATTTCGAAACGACCGAATTATGAACTCTCAAAATAACGAAGGTTAGTTGATTTGAAGGTTAATTGAAGGTTATTCGAAATTTTATCGTTCGACTGATGACGAAATCGAAGACACCAAAGGATTATTTATTCGAGAGCTCATTTATTCGAAAACATATATTCAGATAGTCTGCAGTTTGAGTCATACAAATGCAGATTCGAACAATAAACAACATTCATATCTCCGAAATAGAAAAAAGTGAGTACCTAATATTCGCAATACCGTCTGTAGCAAAAAGTCACATATCGAGACTACGGACTTTGAATGTGTGGATCTTAGAAACGCAAATGATCGATGGTACGAAATGGCGAATATGGCATGGCTGCCTGACCCGACTGACCACTAACGCCATCTGTCATCTTCATTCTGAAGCGCAAGTATTGCTCGATCCCAAGTTTTCGCTATCCGGACCGTTCGCCATGTTGACCCATCGCTATTTTAGCTGAATGACTTTTTGGTCCTTCGCTTTAATGAATTCGAAATTGCAAAATGTCGTAATATTTACAATTCGACGATTCGACGTCTCGAATCATTTGGTGTATATCTACAGGCGAATCGATATTATATCTCTTATTATTTTGTTAAATCTGATATTTGTTTTCGCTATAAATCAACTTCGAGATTTTTGTATTCACAATTTCGATTGACTATTTTACAGACCATCATAAGATTGATGTATTTACATTGAAACGTTCGTCATTATTGAAATCGAAATTTCGGTCCTTTTGAATATTGATCGTTCGAATATCCGATCCCCACCCGCAGGCTCTACACATAAACACACATATAAAATTACTCGCATGGGAAGTGAAGGTGCACAGACGCGATCAGTGTATTTCCGATACACCGCGACGTGTTTTCAAAATATGAAAAATGAATAAATGTTGCGCACAGTATGCAATAAGTTAAGAGACAAAATGCAATTGTAACACCCAAATGTCCGCAAATACTAAAGCACCAAGTGTGTTCTTTATTTATCGTATTGTATCTTTTCCAGACTTTTGTGTTTGTTATCTATTTCATTGTGAACACGATACCCCGGTGAAGCGAATATCCTCTTGATCCTGTCGTCCTTGCTGAGACTATTGCGAGATCTTAAGATCGCATAAATTTTAACATTCGGCAAAGCCCGAAGCAGCTTTTCCAACAACGCACGTCCTAATTCACTGGTCACTCCGGTGATAAGAATCTCACGACTATCGTACCAGTCGCCCATGGACATGATTACTGACTACTTCACGAGCTTGTTAATACACGAACGTCAAATCGCTTTTTCACCAGCGCGTTTGTCTCACTTTTTTCGAGATTAGTATTTCTTGGTACCCTCTAAATTTACCAAAGTTTCTCCGCTCTGATTTTTTTTCCGTTTTTTCTCATTCGCTCTCCCTCCGGGTGTTTTTTTTGGCTACCGCCTTTTCCCTTTAATTTTCCAAACTTCTCGTATATCGCGATCAACCTCTTTAAGTTGGGCAGAGATTCTTTCTGGGCTGAATCTTTTTTCTTGTGTCCCCGTTCTCTCTCTCTCTCTCTCTCTCTCTCTCTCTCTCTCTCTCTCTGGTTATCTTTCTGTCTGGTTTTCTATCTCTCTCTTTTCTGTCTACCCTGTGATGTTTACCGAGCACTTGGCCAATCGCAACTAACCGCCAATTCACCGATCACCCAAGACTTGGATTCTCGACATCCCCACCCTCTCCTCGATTCCCTTCGAAACCTCTTTGGGAAAAAATCAGGAGTCACGAACACGCATGATTATCACAATGATTGAAACTGGTGAATGTAATTTTGTGCTCCGAGATTCTTAATACGGTTAAAATGAAAGTAAAAGTTTCTCGTGTAATGATCTGATCGTTTTTTTTAAGTTGCTGGTTACTAATTTTAAGTTTTTTGAAAAAAAAACACTAAGCAATTTAATTAATTATTAAGCCAACCGCATCTAAGCAACATCATAAGCATGGTCACGCAACATCAATTGCGTGGGTGAAAAAGCAGTTGGGCATTTTTTGGATCAGCAGGCACATGAAGCAATTAGTGAGCGTGTTCATGGGCGATTAGTACGATAATAGTGACGGTCTCTTTTTTTTCTTGTTACAAGAGAAAGAAAAGTGGTTCTTTCTCTTTCTCAAGTTCGTTGACAGTGTGCTATGAGGCAGACACACGGTAGAAAATCGGAGAATGGCGATGAAATTGCAGTAGATCTTACCGTACAGACTGAACGGGCAATATTTGCGTAATCATTTCCATAAAACGACTGTGAACGTCGTGAATATTTTATGTATTTAATATCATGCACATTGAAATTTCTTACATGTAAAGTTGATTTTTTCAAAAGTTTTCATTTAGCGGAGAGATACGTTTAGGCGAGGAAAAATTTTGCTGATTTTCATGATTTTTGTTAAAAGGAAAGATTCTTTCATCATTTTTCAGACTTCGGGTGTTTTATTACTACTTTTGGCTGTTACATGGTATTTTTTTAAAATATTTATGGGGAGATATACACCTAGATGGTCGAGGTCGAGGATTTAGAAGTTATGAACATTCCGTCGACCGTAGAAGACCTACACTATGGGTCTGGTATCGATGATTCCATGTAAGTTGACAAATTTCATGATTTATTCATTCCCAAATTTTCAAACGCGTTTTTCTCAAAACCACGTTTTGCAAATCGGTACCCAAAATTTATCGAAAACCGATTAACCGAATTGCCTTGAGGTTTTTTGTGGTTATTCTATACACCATTATCTAGTACTTGTCATAGGATTTTTTCTTCCGTTACTTAGTTTTCGTTTTATAGGCAAAATAATAACTAATTTTTGGCCCAAAAATCACTATTTATGTTCGAACGTCCACCATTTTGTCATAAATCGATATTTTCAAGATCGGCTATGACAAGTACTAGATTATAGTATCTAATTCAATTATCTTTTTGGTTTTTTTTTCAGATGATTTTTGAAGAAACGCCAGTGGGTACCGTATACGCAGTTTTTTTTACGACGCTCCAAGGATCATACAATGTCCTTGTATTTTTTTGATATTTTTAAATAAAGAAAATTGAACATATTTTTGAAAGTATATACTTTTAGATAATTAAAATCGGAATCCGAAATTTCAAATAGTTTTCCTTGACAAAATTCACAAAAATGACCTTTTTTCCGGCTCCTAGGTGTATATCTCCCCTTAAAAGTAGCGGAGGCATGGCATGGTTTTCTAAACTGCATCTTGAAAACTGGCGATTCATGGGCGATTAGTACGATAATAGTGACGGGCTCTTTCTTTTTCTAGCTAGGAGAGAAATAAAAGTGGTTCTTTCAATTGGTCTGCATAAGCTTGGGGCCCAAGAACAGGTTGATATTTATTATTCTTTTCTGAGAGTATTGGGTCGACGAGATCGGAATCTACACACAATTAATAAACATTCTTGCTGAGCTTGACTTTTTTTATTGAAAATGCTGTATAAACAATGGATTTATTATTATTCAAACAAAATGCCGCCGTTACTGCATGGCCAATGGGCGAAGGTGGTTCTGGCAACTAGGGTGATCTGAAATGAAAAATGAAAAATGTGCTTTTAGTATAATGATCAAACTTTCGTATGACCCGATTCTTTCTTGATCTTTGAAAATGACAAAAATTGAAGGGTTAGAAAAAAAAGTTTGATTGTTGATAGAAAAATTATTAATTTGTTATTTACAAATCGAAGGACGTATGAAAAAATCATCCAGGCACACGACAGAAATGGTTTTAGGCTATGCTCTGTCCGAATTTGAAATGATGGAACAAATAAATTTCGAGATACGACTTTGAGCAACGAAAAAGAGGAAAGTGGAGTAAGGACATCGGGGCGGTTGGCCATGGTGCACACGGCGATGCGACCCTTCACAAAAATCGTCATAACATGATCAATTTTCGTAATTTTTAACAAATCTTAGTTGCAAATCAAAGTCGAGGCCCGTGGCTATAAAATAGTGGGAGAAGAAATCGTGGTTTTTCAAGTTCGAGCTTATGTAGACCCCTTAATCATTCGATCGTTTTTTATAGTGATTATAGCAAAATATAAGGCAACCTGATTGTTAAATAAACCACGTTCAACCAGCATCGAAAAGTTTTTCCAATGAAAAAATATTAATGAAATAGAAAATAGGTTTTATAAAATTTATAGAATTAAACAAAGCAATTGCGTTCGCGATATATATAATATAGATGCCTTATTAAGTATGTAATGGATGATATACAGGGTGTCCCAGAACTGAATGCGTTCCCTGAAATGGGGGGAGGGTTGGGGGTGAAGTTTTGAGTCGATGCATATAAGCATGCGTGGGTCTCAGATCAACCCCTCAATTATTATTAACTTTTAAAGGCGGGCCAATCAGGTGCGCTCGATGAGCCGGCGTACGTCGGAGAGCGATACGCGCGTATGGTGGTGCCAGTAGATGCGGTGCTCCCGCCAGGAGAGCACAAATGAAAAATAAACCGTTTCAGGCCTGACGAAGTCGAATTGGAAATCACAAAACCATTAATATCATTATTGGAGATTAGAATGCTAAAAATCTTTTCATAAAAATATAATTCGAAAAAAATAGAAGGAAGAATGGGCCCACGATGAGACCAGTCTTAAAAATCATAGAATGAGTCACTCTATTTTAGATACTTTTTTCGAAAAAAAAATAAGAAATGGCAATCGTCTTTAAAAAAAATAGTTTTCACTTTAGAAGCAAAAAAACGTTGACATTGATAATCGATAATTTTTTTCATATTTTTTAACGAAAGTGTGCTTCAAAATAATAAAAAATTAACGAGACATTTGTCGATGTCTCAATTAGTTCAAGAGTTATCAGCGTTTAATCGTTTCCAAAACTTCCAAAATCGACATTTTTCAAAAAATTATAACTCCTAAAAGAGAAGAGATAAAAATCTAAACATTGGTGTGGGTATTCCTTTCAGTGGGTACAATTTTACAACAAAAAAATCAGAAAACCAAAAATCGTCTGTTTCACGGGCTAGATGAAATGGTGTGGAATGTCCCATGTACACTATGTACTCGATAAGACATCGATTTTACATACAATAGACATTAGTACATATATGCATACAGCGAATATTTTTATATGTTTTTAGCATTTTTATTTCAAATAGGAGAAATTGAAGTGGACATCTCGCTCCCCTTCCGATCTTATTCTAGTCTTATGTAAACGAGAAGTAGACAGTGCGGTCAGTCTCTACACAATGTTCCGGATTCGAGATCGCTCCGGCGTATAAATCAGTTACGCAAACGCCGAAATTGTCTTTAGTAGAATACCGTACGAGCTCCGATTCGATAACCGTATATCGACCAATGCAATCATCACTCGATTGCCCCGAACAAACAACTTCGTTGACAGTGTGTTATGAGGCAGACACACGATAGAAAATCGGAGAAAATCGGAGAATGGAGATGAAATTGCAGTAGATCTTACCGTACAGACTGGAAAGACAATATTTGCGTAATAATTCTCATAGAACGACTGTGAACTTTGTGAATATTTTATGTATTTAGTATAATTCACATAGAAATTTCTCACATGTAGTCAATTTCCCAAAAAAAAATCATTGAGAGGAAAGATACCCTTAGGCGAGGAAAAAAATTGCTGATTTTCATTATTTTTTAAAAGGAAATATTTCTTCACTATTTTTTAGACTTAGGGTATGTTTTATTAATACTTCTGAGTGTTACATGGTATTTTTTATTTATTTATAAATGGTGGAGGTATAGCTAAAAAACAAATCAACCGATTCTGATGGAATTTGGTATAAATCTTTCTAACCATATTGTATAAAACATGACCCTGAATATTTTTGAAAATAAATAAAGGTACTTTTTTGCAAAATTTTGCCATTTTTTTCGGGAAATTCTATCATTTCGGTTCACAGCGTACCATTTAGTCGATTTTCAACATTTCTCATATTTTCTTGGTGCATATTTTGCGTATGAGTGTTAAGGAGAGATCTACACCTAGATGGTCTAGGTCGAGGATTTGGAAGCTATGAACATTCCGTCGACCGTAGAAGACCTACACTATGGGCCTGGTATCGATGATTCCATGTAAGTTGACAAATTTCATGATTTATTCATTCCCAAATTTTCAAAGGCGTTTCCTCAAAACCACGTTTTTCAAATCGGTACCCAAAATTTCTCGAAAACTAATGAACCGATTGCCTTGAGGTTTTTTGTGGTTATTTTATACACCATTATCTAGTACTTGTCATAGGATTTTTTTCTCTGTTACTTAGTTTTCGTTTTATAGGGAAAATTATAACTAATTTTTGGCCCAAAAATCACTATTTATGTTCAAACGTTCGCCATTTTGTCATAAATCGATATTTTCAAAATCGGCTATGACAAGTACTAGATAATAGTATCTAATTTAATAATCTTTTTGGTTTTTTTTTCAGATGATTTTTGAAGAAACGTCAGTGGGTACCGTATACGCAGATTTTTTTACGACGCTCCACGGATCATACAATATCCTTGTATATTTTTGATATTTTTAAGGGATTACCCCCAGTTGCGATTTTGAAAAAATCGATTTTTTTTTATTGCATTTTTTTTAAGTATAAGTATCCGGGCCCATACTTCTGTATGGTAAATTTGACCACTGAAATTTGTAAATTTGACCACTGAAATTTGTAAACTGACATAGTCATCTATTCCGGGCCCATACAGAAGTATGGGCCCGGAATAGATGACTATGTCAGTTTACAAAAAAAAAAATTTTCTTCGTGTAAACTGAAATTGAAACTTTAAACGCGTTTTTCTCAAAATGGCATTTCTGAAGTCGGTGACCAAGATTACTCGAACACTAATGAACCGATCTTCTTGAAATTTTGCAGGCTTATTTAATACATAAAAATGTAGTCTTTAATCGTTCGATTTTTTTTCGTTAAAATCGAACCATTAACTTTGACTGTCCGCCATTTTGTGAAAAATGAATATTTTTTAAAATCCTTCGATTAAAGACTAGTTTATACTTATATTTGACTAAATCCATCCGCATTTTTTTTCAGATGATCCACTTCGCCGCAATGTTGGTCACCGCAAACCGTGTATATAAAAACATTATTTCATTGACGGCCATTTGCCACTAAACAATGTAATATTTTTCAATAAAAAAATTACTGAAAGTTCTTCAAGATGTGTTCTTTAAGATGGTATATTGATCGATTAAAAAAGTTTTGTAGTTTTCTTTAAAAAAAATTCATGAAAAAGGCCTTTTTTGAGCTACAAGTGGGGGTAACGTCTTAAATAAAGAAAATTAAACATATTTTTGAATGTATATACTTTTAGATAATTAAAACCCCAATCCGAAATTTCAAATAGTTTTGCTTGAAAAAAAATCACAAAAATGACCTTTATCCGGCTCCTAGGTGTATATCTCCCCTTATTGAAAGAAAAATCATCGTTGGTTTTTTTTCAGATTGATCCCGCCGACGCTACGTGTCACGCAGTCTGACAACATCCGCCGAGACCCGTTTAGAAGACCATACCTCCGCCATTTTTAAAGATCAATTTTTTTAATTACCATGTCACAACCAAAAGTAGTAATAAAACAGACCCCAAGTCTTAAAAATGGTGAAGAAATGTTTTGAAAAATCACGTTTTGAAAAAATCATGAAAATCGGCAATTTTTTCTCATCTGAAAGTATCTCTCCCCTGAAGACCTCGCTCAATAAATCTTTGCTCGCAAATCGCTAGACTGTGCAACAATTTACACCGCAATAATTGCTTTGTTTAGATTATCTAATTTTGTTCACTTTTCAACTATTTTCACTCCGCAACATCATTGAATTGATCAGATCGATACATTTTTGTGCAATGTATGGCAAACCGACGAATAATCATTTTTTTATATTGGGAATTGATTGGAAATCAATTTCTGATTATATCAGTCGTGTCAACCTCGAATAATACCATGTTATGGGAAACCTTGAATATTTTCCGTTGCACTGTAAAATTTATTGCTTTATGTAGTGTAGCCTGAGCCATTTAGATGAACTACGCTTTACGAACCCAGACAACGTTTCTCAACCGGCAAAACTTCACTAATTCCGTCATTAGCGACTTTCTCCTTTCGTCACGTTGCACAGGCAATAACAAAAAATCCCAGCGTCGTACATTATTTTTGTTGCATTAAGCATTCTCTGTCCCAGTTTGACCAATTTTTTTCTCTCAGCACATTCACCGGCTCTTTATTTTCCGAAAGGATTTTACTTACCACCTCCCTAACATCAAACGCCTCACGGGACGAGATTCCCCATTTCGCACAGGTCTCGACAGAAAAAGAGCATTGTCTAGCATTCGCATGAAATTGAAGCAGCGACAGCGAAGGAGGAAAACAATATAAAAAATTTCATTACAAAAGAGGCAATATCTCATTAAGGACAGTAATCTTTACTTTACACCAAAAATGTTGTTTTTCTTAAGACAGCGATCTTTGCTGTCGTTAAAAAAAATACGTTTTCCGCATTTACATCTGCATATAAAATGGTACCATACTTAAGGGGCTATAACAGTGTGACACTTTCAAAAAATCGATTTTTTTGCCTTTTTCGACAGTTTATACTTTCAATAATATCCTGTAAAAATGTCAAGGCCGTATCTCTAGTAGTCCCCGGATGGCAGCCTTTTAAAGAGCAACCGCTCGTAGGTATAAAATCGATAGTTACATCTTTAATCGCGTTTTTCTCGAAATGAGATTTTTCAAATTTGCTGACATTGTAACTCAAAGAGCAATTATCCGATTGACTTGAAATTTGAACGGAGTACTTTTGAATATATTTACTCTACAATGACGTAGGATATTTTTGATTGGATGAAAATTGACTATTTGGCGTTGATAAAAACGACCATTTTATAGGCAAGAAAACAGACTTTTTTTCATAACTACGCCATTTTGTTAGATTTTGATATTTTTCGAAAATCTTACGTCATTGTACAGGAAATACCTTCCAGTTTAACGACATTTTTTCCTTTTTCGGATTCAGCTACTCAATCGGCCGGAATCATGTCAGCAGTGGAGGAACTTTTTTGGCGCCTCCGAAGGCAGCGCATAAGTCGCTTGGATCTGAATTTCCTCTGAAAAAATTATCTAATATAGGTCAAATATAGCCAAATATATTCTTAATTTTCCGAAACATTTAATTGAGTACTTTTCTTCCAAAAAATTCCCGAAAATCACCCAAATTTTCACCGTTCACACTGGTATAGCCCCTTTAAACGCAAACTTAAAATAAAAAGTGTGGAGTTCTATGCCGAAATCTTGTAAAGCATTTTTTGTCTCAGTTAGGGGGCGTACGCAAATTATGTAACGCAATTTGGAGGGGGGGGGGGTCCGACCAGGCGTTACGGTCTACGTACGTGGTGGTCAATGTCTGCGTTACGTCACGATTTTAGAACTGCCAGAAGTAGCAAAATTTCTGCATGTTCAAGTTTTTTATTTAAAACTCGCGCCCAATTTTACCGCGGAAAGTTGATAGCTTTCCATACGAAATGTCAGTTAAGGGATTTTCTCACTTTAGATGCACAAAAGGCTATTTTCATAATTTTTTTGATAGGTTTATATTATAGATATTGATATAAAAGTTGTTACACTTAATAAAAACACTTTCAAACTACATTTAAAAAAATTTTTGATGTATTTATGTAAGTCAAACAAACTTGAAACTCGTTTTTCTCGAAACAACGTTTTTCGACGGCTTGTTGATAAAATCTTCGAAACTACTGAACCGACCCGTATAAAATTTCAACCACATATTCTTTACAACTATAGCCGTAGCGCATATCAAGGATTTTTTTAAAATTTTGATATTTACTATCTTTCCCAAAAACTGTGAAAAGCAAGTTTTTTTGTTGTTTTTTTTCGAAAAATGTCCGGCATTTTGTTATTTTTGCATATATCAAAAATCGCATGATATGCACTATAGTCATTAAAATCCTGAATCTAAAACCGTTTGATTTTTTTTCGGATGATCCATCTCCGAGATTTCGTCAACAGCGCAGACCTACAATTTTTTAGGACATTTTTTTAACTACCATTTTCGTCTATAAATAGTGACTTAAATAAATCACAATTTTTTAAAATGTATTTCGAAAGAGTATTCATTAAGTGTAACAACTCTTATATCAATATCTATAATATAAACCTATCAAAAAAATCATGAAAATAGCCTCTTTTAGCGTCTGAAGTGAGAAGCCCCCTTAAGGACATGGCGTACACGTGCAGTCGGTAAAAATGTCGGTACTGTGCAAGGATTGCACAGTAGCTTTCCCACTTTCCCCTAGTTAAATCTAAATTAACAAGTGTCAGTGTTGCGTTTCGGAAGTGAGAAACTCGAAAGTGAGGAATGATTTAAGTGTGAGTAAGAATATAAAGTGAGAAAAAAACGTTCAAGTGAGAAAATAATGACGGACGAAATGACACAATTCCTCGAAAAAACCAGCTGAGGGATTATGAAGAATCCTATTAGATGTTAAGAAAAACTCTATTTGTCGGATATCAAACACCTATTTCTTCTAACTTATATATCCTATTAGATGTTAAGAAATATTCTTACTAAATCTTAAACATAAACTAAGATAAAACATTTTCTTAGCTGTTAATAAAATCGCAGTAGGCCGACATGCGAATAAGAAAACTTATTTGCCGGGAGACAAACTTCTTTGTCCTTAATAAATCTTATTTCTGAAGTGTGGTAAGTGACAATATTCTAGAAAAAAAACATAACTTTATATCAACACCCGTGAAGAAAAAATCTGTATTTGGTTCATATTTTGTCTGAGAAAGGTGTTTGAGCAGATAAAAATGTTTCGCGAACGAAAAAAAAAAACGTAAGTTTCGCACTTTTTGGTTGGGTCTGTGAGCCTCAACAGTGTTCTTAGAGTTCGTAGGGTTAAGTTCCACTGTGTTTTTTTTAGACCAACATGATGCTAATCTGACCAAGTTAGGTTTCGTGTTATTTAAAAACGAAATTTAGTCTTCCTTTGAGGAGGGAGTCAGTCTCGTTTCGCTCTTACTTGGATGCACTTAATTAGCGCGGTCGCGCTCTCGCGCTTGAGAAATATCGTCTCGCTTTCGCTCTCTCGTTACGTATTTGTTATTTGGTGTTCCACGCAAAATTTGTGCATTGTTCTACGACGAATCTCGCGGCGGAAAATAGAAATTAATTCGTTTTGTGAAGGTGAGGATTTTTTTTTAAATAACACCTATGGGTGTTTCGGATCTCGGTGCAACCGATGGAGTGGCTGATCTCGTGTGATTCGTCAAGTTACTTTCCGACGAAACCCGACCTCTCGACCACAACCCACCGCCTGGACGGCAACTGCATTTCCGCAACCGTTCGCTCGCGCACCCAGTGACATATACCGTTTTGTCAATTACGGTGAAACAAAAAGTGACACGACTGCAATTTTTCTTTGGTCGAGTTTGGATCCTTCCGATCCCCGATAAGGTATCAGTTACTATATCTGGCGAAACAAAATTAACTGACGCCTACCCGGAATTGCGGTGACATTTGTGCAAGTGGACAGCTGAAGGTGACTTTTCCTGTACCTGAAGTCAGAGAATTCCTCGTCACAATATACTTGGTGAGAAAACAGCTATTAGCAGTAGAAATATTTTCTGACCTATCAGACGCAGGAGAAAACGTTTCCTAAAAAGTTGGATAGTTCGAAAAGGGTCATCGAGTGGTGGCTACGAGGTTGATCCAGGCGAAGGTCCTGCAGAGATTTCTGGGTGATCTCCAGCTTTTCCAATGGGACCACTATATTTTTTAGAATTTTGTCAGAAAACAAAAATGAGATCACACCCCAAATTTCAAGATAGTCGGTGAAGATTTAGTAGAAACAACCAATAAAAGAGATATTTCAATGTGTTTAGCCTAGAATCGATTGGAAATACGGTGCAAGTACTTCGCGAGTAGAAATATTGTCAGGCTGGCCTGATATTTGATCCGGGTCTGATCACGTTGTAGTACGGAGGCGTTACTTAAGGTATGCCTTACTTTGCCTGATCCGGTTGGTGTCAGGTGATAATCAGGGAACTAGATGTACTGTTTCCTCCAGATGCCTGATCCAGCTATCCAGCCATGTTTTATGGACCGACGGATCAAAATTCATCGTGTTTGGACCTCGTCGACGAGTGTTCGTGAACAAGAATCCCGCAGAAAAAATGGCACCCCAATGTTTAGTGCCCACCGTAAAACATGGGGGTGGCTCTGCGATGGTGTGGGGTTGTTTTTCGGGTCATGGTACCGGAGACTTAATCAAAGTCGAAGGAATCATGAGAAAAGAAGAATATAAAAGAATTCTATAAAGAGTACAACTTTGCAGTGACCGTTTTTTTCAAAAGTTTAAGGCTTTATTATAAAAAAGTGGCTACATATTTTTTAATCAAAGTACTGCCCGTCGCTAGCTACGACCTAGGCCCATCTTTCAGGTAGCATTCGAATCCCGCGTCGATAAAAGTCTTGGTCCTTGGAGGCAATCCAGGAATCGACCCAATTTTTTACTTCTTCGTAAGTACCGAAGTTCTGGTCAGCCAAATCGTGTGCCATTGACCGGAACAAGTGATAGTCGGAAGGGGCAATGTCTGGAGAGTACGGCGGGTGGGATAAAACCTCCCACTTCAGCGTTTCCAAGTACTTTTTCACGACATTTTCAACATGGGGTCGGGCATTGTCATGCTGCAGTATCACCTTGTCATGTCTTTCGTTGAATTGTGGCCGTTTCTCTTTGATTGCCTTACTCAAGCGCATCAACTGACGTCGGTAGAGTTCCCCTGTGATGGTTTCGGATGGTTTGAGCAGCTCATAGTACACAACGTCCAGCTGTCAGCCCGTCTTCAAAAACTTTCTGCCTTCCGCCACCATGCTTGTTCTCGACCTCAAAATCTCCACTTTTGAAGCGTTGAAACCACCGCCGACACGTTTTCTCACTAATAGAATCCTCCCCGTAAGCATCTACAAGCAAACGGTGGGCCTCAGCCGCAGATTTCTTGATGTTGAAGAAGTAAATCATAACCTCCCGCAAATGCTGAGAATTCGGTTCGTAGGTTGCCATGTTTGAGTGCCTATAACTTTATAATGCATACACGTATCCGTTAGCTTTTTTAAATTGTTTACATTGGCAGAGCCTCTAGTTTAAAATGCCACTTTTTTTATTGAGCTAGGGCCACTACTTCGGCCGCAGTGGCTCTCTAAGTAAAACGGTCACTGCAAAGTTGTACTCCTAATAGTTCGACACGCTCTTCAATCCGGACTCCGAATCATTGGGCGTTGTTCCATCATGCAGCAGGATAATGATCCGAAGCACAGCTCCAGACTCTGCAGAGGATATCTGGAAACCAAAGAAAAGACTGGGATCATTACAAATATGGTTTGGCTACCACAATCATTGGACCTCAATCCGATCGAGCTTCTGTGGGAAGAGCTTGATCGGAAAATCAGAAAATATTGTCCATCTTCTACGGGGGATCTCTGGAAAAATTTATAGGCTGCATGGTCGAGTCTCCACAAAGACCAAATCGATAAATTCATCGAACGGATGCCACGAGTCGTGAACGCGATGCTCAAAGCCAAAGGCGGCTTTTTCGACGAATAACTTGTCTAGATGAGGTGAGTGACTTAAAGCATTTTATCGACCTGAAAAAAAATCTCACTCGTCAGAGTTTCGAGTAAAATATGCAAAAAAACATTCAAAGAAAAATTCTGAAAAAATTCCAGGCGATCCAGTATAAAAATACACTACTTTTTGCATCACTGACACTTTTCTCTTAAAACCTATCCTTCTTGGGTTATTTTGAATTTTTCAAAATTTATCTTTTTTAGCCAAAAATAAAATAACTTTGCGGAAAAAAATCGCAAAAAATTTTAAAAAGAGGAAGATGGAGCTTCTATCTTCCCTTTCAAATTTTTCATAGTTAAAAAAAAATCCTTCAATTATGCGCCTGATTCGCGATGGTCGAAAGAAGCCTAAAAACGGTCACGTACCGAAGTACGTACCGGGGTCGAAAAAAAAAATCGTAAAAAATGTTTTAAAAAAGCAAACTGAGGCTTGATTCACCCTGATGAAACGCCGCTTTGGAAATTTGAATATCTTTTTTTTGCAGAGTTATTCAACTTCAAGTGCGGAAAGAAATATCGACTGGTGTGTCCAAACTTTTAAGCGGTAGTGCACACATATGTTACGTTTCAAAAATCTACAAAATGATATTCGATAGAACTTTCTAATTATCACAATGGTATTAACTAATTGATATACCTAATGTGATACAACAAATAATTATAGGAATTGATGTGTTCTCTAATGCCACCAAAATGCTACAAACACTCGGTAGCATAGGGACAGTGTGCGTAGCTATAGGTATGTAGGTTTTAGGTTCGATCCCATATGGATGCAGAACATTTTCTACGAAAACATCCATTCAGAAGGCCTGGAAATGACGGATTATGATACAAAATCATTTTGGCAGAACTCTAAGTTAAGTAGTTCAATTTATTTTGGATTTATGAAATATTCTATTGAATATTCTGAAAAATATCTTTGAAACAAATAGGATCGTAGTGAAAAACCTATTTGATTCAAATAGATCTTATTTAAATTCAATATTTTTTTGACAGTGCAATGAAGAATGTGATGAAATGGTGGTTTCCGACGCAACATCGAACTTCTCTATTCGGATTGCATGTCAGGCCATCCTTTTTCACCCTGATCAGGCCTTGATTTTTTACCGTGATCAGACCGAAATCAGAAAAAGTGTCACAAAAATGATCAGGGCTTGATAAAAAATCCTGTTCAAGCCATGAAAAAAATCAGGATGCCTGATCAGGTCTTTTTTGTAGCCGGAGCAGGATTTCTACTCGGGTTACTCCTATAAAAAGTGCTCAAAGTGATGACTACAACTTTCGATGCCTCCTTGCAATCGGATTCGCACTGATTATTTCGTCTTATTAATCACGTCAGTCTGTTTTAACGTACATACTCTAATGGAGGTTTCAATAGTGTAATACTAGCAATAAACAAAATCTAGGTAAGTCGTCCGGCTTTTGTTTACATTGTTCGCAACTAAAAATCTTATCAACTTATTTTGGAAAGCAGTGAGAAGATTGCGATTTCCATAATAATGCGTATTCTTTTCAATGAAAAGTACTACGACAGAATTTTCTTCTGCCAGTACAGCATTAACGTTTCCGCAAAATATTTCCGGATAAAGAGCAAGTTGATATGATTTCAATTTACGGAAAATGTCACAAAAGTGCAATGCAAGTGCCAATTGTGCGTGCATTGAAAATGTTCTTAATCGATTCTCGGCCTAAACATTGAAATTTCTTTTTTTATCGATTTTTGATAATAAATCTTGATCGATCATCTTGAAATTTTGTGTGTAAGCTTATTTTTAGTTATCTGGTAAAATTCTGAACAAGAGAATAACGGTCCATTTTAAAAGATGGAGGTGATCTTGAAATCCCCGAAGCGCCTTCACCTGGATGAACCACCTAGCCACCACTCGATGACCCCCTTCGAATTATGCAACTTTTGTAGGAAAAGTTTTCTCCTAATTCCGATAGGTTAGAAGATATTTCTACTGCTCGTGGTTGTTACCTCACGCGGTATATATATATATATATATATATATATATATATATATATATATATATATAAGACATTCGCTGTTGTGTAGATTTACCTGCACGAACTTTGAGTAATTGACTCTCGCAATGAGTTAACAGCTTAAGGCGTCTATGGCGACCCCGGCTGCTCGGAAAATCGGTATATCTTGAAAAAATTCGTAAACACGAAAGTATGAAACGAAATATTTTTATTTTTTAACACAAGGTAAGAAACGGCTTTAAGAATGCCTCAAATAAATTTAGGTTCAAGATGTATAAAAAAATGGCGGCATGTTGCATCTGAAAAAATAGCCAATTCGTGGATAGTGTAGCTACAATGTAGCGTAGCGATATTTTTTCCCGACCATTAGGGAAATTATGGTGAGCCGAAAAAAAATGTGCATTTTTCACCGAAATTTCACGAGAAATTACGTTAACAAAAAAGTAACCAATCAAGTAATCGCAGAAATCCTACTTCACCTTTTAGATAATGTATCTAAAATATACGTATCTAATACATACAAATTTCACAGCAATCGGACCGATAGTTTATGAGATTTACTTGACACCATTTCGAAAATATGGTTTCGAGATAATCGCAAAAGAAAGTAAATGTGCGATTATTTGGTTGACGGTGCGTTTTTTGTGGGTCCTACCTTCAATCAACGGTTCCTGCAAAAGTTAGAACAACGCAACAAAGGGATATCCGTCGTTTTACCTTTAAGGCGTCTTCTCACTTTAAACGCTAAATATGGCTATTTTCATGCATTTTTTGATCGGTTTATATTGTAGAATATATAGAAATACATTTTAAAAAATATTTATTAAAGTAACGATTTATAGGCGAAAGTGGTAGTTAAAAAAATGTCCTAAAAATTGTAGGTCTGCGCTGTTGATGAAATCTCGGAGATGGATCATCAGAAACAAAAAAATCAAATGGTTTTTGATTCAGTATGTTGATGGCTATAGCGCATATCATACGATTTTTTATATATGCAAAAATATCCAAATGGCGCACATTTTTCGAAAAAAAAAAACAAAAAATACGTGTTTTTTAACGTGTTTGGCAAAAAAATGGCAAATATCAAAATTTAAAAAAATCCTTAATATGCGCTATAGCTATAGTTATAAAGAATATGTGGTTAAAATTTCACGAGGATCGGTTCAGTAGTTTCGAAGATTTTTTCAACAAGCCGTCGAAAAAAATTGTTTCGAGAAAAGCGCGTTTAAAGTTCTTAACGAACAGATGAACGTGCGCAGGTAGTAAAGTAAAGGTCACACAAAAATACAGTCAGACTCCCCCGATCGTCATACAATTTTTATATGATGCTTTTGGATATATAAACTTTCGAAAAATGTAATTAAAAGAAACGGTTTTTTGAGGATTGTAAAGTGAGAAGACGCCTTAAACAAGTTTTGTAAGGCGTCAAAGAAATAGAGGTTTGCCTTATGATACGAGCTGAAATTCTTAAACTTGGGTCATGTTTTGTCCTTAACTCTGCTACGTCCCTGACGAGTTTAACAGATGCCTACAGTTTTTCCTTAATTGAGTTTGAGGTTGGAAATTAATATTGCGAGGTATACTCGTGAAGCCGGTCTTAAAAATTATGCTCATTTCGGTCGGAAAACAAAATGTTATTTATTATATTATAATATCGTGCAGCGATGCAAACGATATGTTTGTTAAATTTTAATAAAAGCAATTACATAGCTTCATTTCCTCCGTCTTATAATAAAATTACAAGTAAACAAAAATGCACATCGTAAGAGGATTTTCCTTAGTTTTGTTCACTTTACTGAAAGGAAACGCTTCTTGCCGTTATTGGCTACAAACATTGATTTAACACAAATAAAATAAATGCAATTGAGGCGTGTTTTTAGTTTTTATAATTTATAACAATGTTATGACCACAATCACAGAGCCTTTGACAGAACCGACAATAATACGAACGCTTCGCGGCGCTGATATCGCGCACGCCAATAGACGAAAATCAGTGAATTATCAAATCTATGGGTTTGTGAAAGCAATGACTGTGAAACCATGACAGACAATGTACCAGCACCGCGCCGCGAGAACCGAGCATCCTATCCGCGTTGGAAGCTCGCAAGAGACTACACTGGAAAAACAAGTGTATTGTTTTTACACACTTTAGGTGGGAAAAAAAAATGGTGTAACAATAACACGGATATATGCGTTTAAACAACACACTAACGTGTGTTATTTCCTTACACACGTGAAAACGTGTAAAAAGTGTTTACAGCCATTTACACACTCAAAGTATGTAAAAACAACACACTTATTTTTGCAGTACTGTACATACATGGGATGCGTCGGAATAATAAATTCAATAACAAAAGCTTTTTATTGTCAAAATATATGTATTTATTGAACTGAACTGAACAGTACTTGTATATTACTCTGTATTTATTGTATATGTACAGTTTTGATAGTTGTCTTTAAATTTTGAAAATTAATAATATTCTTTGCGAATGATCTACCCAGGTAGGAAATCAAAAGGCTGACGATGGAAACAAGCTTGTGCGAGCCTTGTTTCACCGAGCCTGAGTGAGACAGACCTGACCCAGGTTTCATTGCATCGTTTGGAGCAGCCTGGAACCAAGACTGGCTGCTTAGCCTAAACTCAGGGTTACTTCAAGCTTTATTCAGCCGGTGAATTTTGAGGCTGAAAAATCAAGGCTGGATGCAGGCTTGTTTCAGGTTGTGATAAAGTAAAATAAGTTTAAAATAATAATTTTTCTGTACTTTTATGAAAAAAAAAAATTAGCGATAAATCCGTCGGGTGCGAAGGCACGAAAAACGAAAGCGAAGGAGGCAGCTCAGAACATTTAAACATATGCTCTTATCGATATTTATGAGGTACACAAAAAAGTATATACGAAAATAAAAGTACGCAATAAAATAAAGTATTGTTTTTTAAAATATTTTTTATATATGTTTTGTAACAAGTAATATAACAAATAATAAATATATATAACAAATCAAATGAATTCTTTACAAATTTGTTAAATTTACCCCAATGTAGAATATAGAAAACTAAAAACAGGCCTCATATAGCCTCGGGAAGAGTTTGGGAAAAGCCTGGTCATAAATGCTCGTGAAGGCTTCATTAGGGCTCGTTTTGAGCCTTGTTGTTTCGTCCTTTCAGGCTTAGTACAGGCTTTTCTACCAGCCTTTGGTCAAGCCTATGTGCAAGAGCCTGAAACCGCGTTATCATTCAAAGGTTCAGCTAGGCCTGAAATCAGGCTGGTGCTCAGCCTGAATTAAAAAATGTGAGCCTTGTTTCAGAGCTTGGCGAGCCCTTTTTTCATCGTCAATTCCTACCTGGGTATCCGTAGTCTATATAAAAAACATGTTCAAATCGCAACCAATTTCATTATTATCATGAGCAGTGTCACTGTTTATATTGTCTTCGCATAGGCTTGGTTCTCATACAGCTTCACAATGACGGCCGCTTTTTGATTGTCGGTGACGGCCTCGACACAAAAATACGGAGCGGGGTTGAAATTCCGAACTTTGAATGCTCCGACGGTTTAAAATTCCGAATTTTGTTCCCGATGGTGTTATCCCTTAGGAGTTTCGGGATAATTGAAGAAATGTTACCATTTGATTCAAATTTGCATAATAAATTCTTTGTCATATATTGAATGCACCCTTAAAATTTTCAATCGATCGTCTACACCGTTTCTATAAAATTTACAATTGAAAAAATGCTTTTCAGCATGGGGAGCTTATGATGAGAAAATCGGGAGTACATTGTGACACTGATGACGAAATTGTCATAATGTGCTGACAAGTAAAGGTTGGGAAGTCGATCGCTCCGATTTCGATGAAATTTGGCATCCTTGTAGAACGGGTAAAAATAGGCGACACGTATTTTTGTACACCTGCCGAACCCGATTTTTAGGGGTAGAAACGTACCCTCGAAAAATGGGGTGTTTTTCGTCGATAACGTTTTAACGGTACGAGATATGAAAAAAATTCAAATTGCAACAACGTTTATTTTTTCGTGTACCATACAATGGAGATGAGAACGATAACGTTATCAACGAAAAACGAAAAACACCCCTAATTTTGAGGGTGCGTTTCACCCCTTAAAAATCGGGTTCCGCGGGTATAAAAAAATACGTGTCACCTATTTTTACCCATTCTAAAAGCATGCCAAATTTCATCGAAATCGGAGAGATCGACCTCACAACCTTTTCTTGTGAGTGATTTGACATTTTTCGTAACACGTTAAACATTTTTTCAAACTTTTTCATGCGTAAAACTGCCATCAGCGATGAGACTAGACATTTGCCTAAGTCAAAAACTATTTTTTTGAATTGTAAATTTTATAGAGACGTTGTAGAGACGATAGATTTAAAATTTGGAGGGTGCATTCAGTATATGACAAAGAGTTTACTGTATAAATTTGAATCAAATGGTAACGTCTCGTCAATTGTCCCGAAACTTCTTAAACGGTAGCCTCTGTATCTTGTGATGGTGGTTTCTAAAAATCATATCACGATATATATATATATATATATATATATATATATATATATATATATATATAAACGCACTTATATTCTATGGCTGTGCGCGTAGGTATGTTCACCAGCAAAGCAAAAGGCATCGCGAAACCAGTCTTCCTCATCTCTCCATTATGCTAAATATGGCAATTGGTATGTAGAGTACCAT
Source organism: Ophion slaviceki (assembly GCA_944452715.1). Classification (NCBI taxonomy): domain Eukaryota; kingdom Metazoa; phylum Arthropoda; class Insecta; order Hymenoptera; family Ichneumonidae; genus Ophion; species Ophion slaviceki. Next base: position 21,227,136 of record OX101789.1, read on the forward strand.
TGTTTTTCCCTGAGCGTGGAGAAGGGCCGTTACGGGAAAAGCCATTCTGGTGGAAAACGAGTGCAAGAGAAATAGTGCGCGAGCACGCTTGCGGGTACGAAGAGACGAGAGATAGGAGAGGCTACCCAGGGTTAGGGTGGGTGGAACGGAGAAGAACAGCAAATGAGGAAAGAGAGTGAGAAAATGTATGAGGAAGAGAGCTGGAACGAGAACCGTATTCTTGCAGCGCAAAATAACACACGGAATCGCGAAAAACAGGGTCCGGCTCTCGTTGTGCCTTGAAAGAAGATTAAATTTCGAAATTGCCGCTGCGGATGCTGTGCGTCAACACTTTTTTCATCCCTCCTTCATCCCACGTAGTTTCACTTTTGTCTGAGCCGGAACTTTAAATGCGACGATTATTTTTCGCATTCTATTTGATTTATTCAATCGTTGCAATAATTGGCTGATATGGCGCTGCCGCGGTAAACGAGGAAATAAGGCGAGCTGTAAAACAAAAAGGTCGAGTAGAGGGGACCAAAGTTTGCCTAGGGTAAAATAGTGTTCGAGATTCATTTCTATGCGTGATTTGCATTTTAGAAATAAGATGGATGATATAAGCGTTCCATTAAGGGGCTAATCCACTTTGAAAATTTTAAAAATCGAAAGCAAGCAAGACTTGAACAAATCGACGATGATGAGCAATCAGAAGGGATTTTGTACGGTGCAGGAATTGCCCATTGAGTTTGGGTAAGAGTTTTTCATAGTATAAACTTCAAACGCGTTTTTCTCGAAACAACGTTTTCAAAATCTAGCTCCGTCGTATCTCTAAAACTAATAAACCGATTCTCTTGAAATTTGAACCACATATTGTAAACATGATTCGCAACAAGATGACCCTCGATGGTTTTAACATTTTGATTTTTAATCTTTTTTGTTGCGAAAAACTGCGAAAAACCGCGTTTTTATTACTTTTTTCGATTTTCATCTGCCATTTTTTTATTTTTTGATAGAACTTTATATCCGAGGGTCATTTTGTAGCTGGTGTCATACTGAATCTAATGGACTTTGATTTTTTGTTTCAGACAAGCCGTTGCCGAGTTGTGATGGAGCTACCTAGCCCACCTATTTTTGAGGCGTAACGTTAAACTATAGTTTTTGTACTTAAAAATGAATAAAAATGAATTAAATTTTTTTTAATGTATTTCAAGACCTTGTTTATCAAGCCCAACAACTTTTATATTTATATCTTTTATAAAATCCTCAAAAAAATCGCGAAAATAGCCTTTTTCGTGGCTCCAAAGTGGACTGACTCCTTAATAGTTATTCCGCATGACAGAGTTATCTTATCGTTTCTTTTAGAATGTTGATCGCCCCTTTCCGCTTTTTTTAGTCAGCGGCAGCGACAATTACGGCAAAGCAATTCTACGCTACCCAAAAAAGGTTCAGAAGGATTTTTAAAAGGGTTTTGGGAGGCTTGTTAAACAATGCGTAGGGGGGGGGGGTTCCTCAGATTGTTCAATTTACAGAAGGACAACACATTCTTTATATAAATTTTTCAGTATCTCCTCCATATCAAAGTATCCAAAAGCCATTGTGTTTTTTAAGCCCCTGCCTATATGAAAGCTTTTATTTTAATTCAATTTACATGAATTGTAACATTAATTATCAATAAAATACAGTGTTTTCTTAATGAAGATTCGGATAATCCGCCGTCACGAAAATACAGCTAGTTGCTGATAATGAAGGACCCAAAAAACGAAGAGTGGAACAATTACCACATATGTGAGAAACGTCTATAAGACTTTTTCAGTGCAATTCTTCTTGAAGAATGCCTTTTCTTAAGGGGTTTCGGGACAATTGACGATATGTAACCATTTGATTACAATGTATACAGTAAAATCTTCAATAAATGTTTTTTTATATACTGAGTGCACACTCCAAATTTTTTATCAATCGTCTACACCATTTCTATAAAATTTACAATTGAATAAACACCCTTTAATATAGATATCTACGCTTACCGCTAAGTGGCAGTTTAACGCTCGATGTAGTGTGAAAAAAATGTTTAAAATGTTATGAAAAACCGTCATGTCACTATATTATGACACTGCTGACGGAGTTCCCATAATGTAAATTTTATAAAAACGGTGCAGACGATCCGGTCAGAATTTAAAGAGTGCATCCAGTATATGCCAAAGAATTTACTGTACAATTTTTTATCAAATGGTAACATATCGTCAATTGTCCCAAAACTCCTAAAGGTAGAACGAGCACACGCTCTTGATTTATATAGATTTTGTTCAAATTTTAACCAGACATTGTTCATGTCATTATGCATGTTAAAGTGAAATTTCAGAACAGTCGACGATTTAGATTGGGAGATAATGAGTTTTAAAATTGGAACTTTTCACACTGCGGGGTCTGCATTGACTGGAAGTCAGGTCACATAATACGTCGTACTATTCCATTGTGTTTATAAATTCTGAAAAAATGTATGTATAGACAGCAAACTAGTCAGGAAAAGAGTGAAAAAAATTTTGATTGCATTTCCTATTCAATTTGCTAAAAACGTTCAGTAAAGACAGAATAATTCACCGTAAAAAATATTTGTCTCCTATAATAAGAACACATATGGCAACACCGCAGAACAGCATTGTTCAATATATCGAGAAAAAAAAATTATCGTTGCTAAAGTTAAAAACTTTTATCATAACAAAAAATTTGCGTTATAAATGTTAATATTTTATACTGTTTGAGTTATCTTCATTACCAAATAAAAGTGTCGGTTAATTCATAAGTAATTGAAAACTTTGTTCGATTAAAAATTACTTCCAAATAAAAATTTGTGTTGCAGTATTATTTTAAATATGCCGCGCAAACTTACGTCATTGGATACGTGGAATTATATCTCCTTATTATAGAGGACAAATATTTTTTTACGGAAAATTATTCTGTCTAAATTTCAATGCAGACCCTGCAGTGTAAAAAGTTGCAATTTTAAAACCCATTATCTCCCAATCTAAATAGTCGACTGTTCTGAAATTTCACTCAAACATGCATAATCATATGAACAATGTCTGGTTAAAATTTGAACAAAATCTATAGAAATCAAGAGCGTGCGCTCGTTCTACCTTAAAAAAGTCGTGAACGTATTTCTTAATTATGTGGTAATTGTCTTACTGGTCGATTTTTCAGAGTGGTGCGATGAATACTAACATTATCCTAGCCAGGCTCAGTTCAGAGGTCTCTCAAAGCTCCAGTGATTCTAGAACTACACCGGTGAAAATAAAAACAAATTGTAAAAGAGTAGACTTTGGCATGCGCTTTTCTATTATTCCGATGGCTGACGATCTTGTCAAAGTTTTGACGATCGACTTCAATATACTCTTTATTTCCGGTTCAGACTCGTCCTCATCGTCCTCGGGAGGTCGGAGTGCATTCGCGATCGTTGGACTCCAAACGCAACCCCCAGTCTCGGTACTCCACACGAGGCCGAGTCTACATACGCATGCATAACTTCCCGGTTGATTTATGCAAATCTGGCCCGCCTCGAGATTACAGTTATGCAAGCCACGCGTGCACTCGTTCACATCAACGCAAATGCCAAATCTCGAGGACCACTCGTAACCACTCTTCTGACAATTGCATGTTACGTTGATATGATTGCGAATCAAGGATTCGAAATCTCGATTCTCCTCGCGAATCAAAGTGCACTTCCGGTCGGCTGGAGAAAAATATCTATGATAATTATTGTAGCAGATCAATTTTTATACCAATCCGTAAATGAAGGATGAATAGGTATTTATGTTCTTCCGTGGGTTACCATTAGAATCAAATAAATTGTGATGAATTATAAAAATGGTAGTCAAAGTTGGGGCCGGGTTGAAATTCCGAACTTTGAATGGTCAGAACGTTCAAAACTCCGAAAGAACAGTACCCCGAAAGATCAAAACTCCAAAAGAATTTTACACGAAAGATCAAATCTCCGAAAATCTTAACACCTTCAAAATAATTCGGCCATGGAAGTTTTAAGAGTTTCAAAATTTTCAATAAATCGACGAATTATTTCAAGATTTTTTTTTATTAAGAAGTGATTTTGCCCCAATTTTGAATTTTGTCTAGACAATGTTATACGTTCTACATAATTTACAGTCAACTGTGACTTTTGCTGGCATGATCTTGACATGAGGGCCGGGTTGAAATTCCGAACTTTGAATGCGCCGACGTTTTAAAATTCCTAATTTTAATGTTCCGAAATTACAAGGTTCGTCAAGATTATGCCAGCGAAAGTCTACACAGTTGACTATAAATTATGTAGAACGTATACCGTTGTCTAGACAAATTTCAAAATTGACGTAAAATCACTTCTTAATGAAAAAAAAATCTTGAAATAATTGGTCGATTTATTGAAAATTTGAAACTTTTAAAACTCCCATAGCCGAATTATTTTGACGGTGTTCAGATTTTCGGAGTTTTGGTCTTTCGTGTAAAATTCTTTCGGAGTTATGATCTTTTGGGGCAGTATGTTTTCGGAGTTTTGAGCGTTCTGATCAATGAAAGTTCGGAATTTCAACCCGGCCCCTCAAAGTTTAGTAGTGGTTCATATGCATTGGCGTAACCAGCATTTTTTTCTGGAGGCTGCCTGACAAAAAAATGGTTTCGTTCAGAATCTTTTTTTTTTTATGAAATTTAAATAACAGTCGATAACCACGTAAAACACGTAAAATGTGAAGCTTTAATCACACGTTCCTGTTAACATTAAAATCAAACTCTTGCTATACCTTAAAAAATAATCAACTAATCTTTTATTCTTCTTTAATTCTTAAACTTTACTTTCAGTCGGTACTCAATAAAATAAGTCTTAGCTTTCTGTTTTTTCTGCATACCGGCCCGACACCTTTTTAGTTGAACTTTTTTTAACAATGTCATTATCTATGTTCGCCAGTGACATATGAGAGAATTGTTACGGAAGCATTGTGCTTCTGAGCCACGTTTTTATCCGCCTCGTGGCAGAAAAACTCCTTTCACAGCAGGCGAAACTCACTGGGAATATCATTGATGCTTGAAAAAGTTCGTATAAGTTAGGACAGTACTCCTTTTTAATGCGCTTTCTCAAACTTCCAGCATTTCATCATTTTAAAATAGACAGTATGTTTTTCACGACGTTCGCTTCAGCTTCTACGGCTGGCGTATCAATTATTATATTTTTTTAATAATTGTTGATGAAATCCTCTTCGTTCTTTATATTCAAAATAAAGAATGTGTCAACTGTATGAGCTAACGGTAAATTCTCATATAGGGATTTTAGATTTGCAATGATATTTTTCATTACTTGGTAATAAATATTGATCTTCGAGTATTTTTTTGGTTGTATATCGGCCGGCAAATCTAATGTATTTCTTTCGCCCACACTTAACTTAATTGTAAAATGTAACTCTTATTTACGTAACGAAATAATTTATTTTTATACAAATTACGAAATTATGATGAAAAAAAATTCAAATTATATTAAATTATTTCTTTATGCTTGCTCGGGTAAAATAAACAAAACGAATCAATTATTTGAATTTAATTATTTTGGGTCGATTTTTTTCCGTGGGCAACGGGATTTCTGTGGGAGGGGGGGTGCCCACCCGTGCCCCCTAGCTACGCCAATGTTCATATGGTTGTTAATTAGATGGCAATTGGTATTAAATTAATTTGTTTACTATATTTGAAAATGTTACTTCCGGTACTGACCTGGCCGGTTCTCTTCGTAGCAAGGATTCTCGGGGGATTGAAAACAATCTCTCATATACCAGATATGTTTCATGGAACAGCAATGATCGGGACAAAAACTGTACAGTGCACAAGCATAAGGTTTATCGTCATTGGCTCTTGGGTCTTTGTTATCCACGCCATAACTATCCAAGCAATTGGCATGGTTAGAGCACGGTTCCCCAAAAAACTCGAGTTCTGGTTTCTCCAGCATGGTGAACCAGCACATGTAATAGCTCACCGAAGTGCGCCATTGAAATCGCTCTGCAATTTCATATCATAAAATAAGCATTGCAAATCAGAATCCAAAATAAGTTGGCTCCTGAAAAAAAAAACAATTTTTATTTATTGAAAATCCTTTACTTATGAAGCTTGAATATCTTATCTGTAATCACTTAACAGAATTAATGATATTTCATTGTGGCTCATCAGGAAGATCAGTTTTGTCCCAATATTTTTATTATCTTGACAGACTCACTGAGAAGTCTCATCGCATTATTTTTATCACACAGATTTTCAGACCAAATGCAAAAGTAACAAAATGACTCGATATTTATTGAAAATCCCTTTCTCATGAAGCTTGAATATCTTATCTGTCATCACTAAACGGAATATTTATATTATCTCGACAAACTCACTGAGAAAGCTCATCGGATTATTTTTATCACACCGATTTTCACACCAACTGCAAAAGTAACAAAATGACCCAATATTTATTGAAAATCTCTTACTCATGAAGCTTGAATATCTTATCTGTTATCACTAAACAGAATACTTATATTATCTAGACAGACTCACTGAAAAGGCTCATTGCATTATTTTTATCACGTTGATTTTCACATCAAATGCAAAAGTAACAAAATGACTCGATATTTATTGAAAATCCCTTTCTCATGAAGCTTGAATATCTTATCGGTCATCACTAAACGGAAGATTTATATTATCTCGACAAACTCACTGAAAAGGCTCATCGGATTATTTTCATCACACCGATTTTCACACCAAATGCAAAAGTAACAAAATGACTCGATATTTATTGAAAATCCCTTTCTCATGAAGCTTGAATATATTATCTGTCATCACTAAACGGAATATTTATATTATCTCGACAAACTCACTGAGAAGGCTCATCGGATTATTTTTATCACACCGATTTTCACACCAACTGCAAAAGTAACAAAATGACCCAATATTTATTGAAAATCTCTTACTCATGAAGCTTGAATATCTTATCTGTTATCACTAAACAGAATACTTATATTATCTAGACAGACTCACTGAAAAGGCTCATTGCATTATTTTTATCACGTTGATTTTCACATCAAATGCAAAAGTAACAAAATGACTCGATATTTATTGAAAATCCCTTTCTCATGAAGCTTGAATATCTTATCGGTCATCACTAAACGGAAGATTTATATTATCTCGACAAACTCACTGAAAAGGCTCATCGGATTATTTTCATCACACCGATTTTCACACCAAATGCAAAAGTAACAAAATGACTCAATATTTATTGAAAATCCCTTATTCACGAAGCTTGAATATTTTATCTGTCATCACTAAACAGAATATTTATATTATCTTGACACACTCACCGAGAAGGCTCATCGGATTGTTTTTATCACACAGATTTTCACACCAAATGCAAAAGCAACGAAATGACTCGATATTTATTGAAAATCCCTTTCTCATGAAGCTTGAATATATTATCGGTCATCACTAAACGGAAGATTTATATTATCTCGACAAACTCACTGAGAAGGCTCACCGGATTATTTTTATCACACCGATTTTCACACCAAATGCAAAAGTAACAAAATGACTCAATATTTATTGAAAATCCCTTACTCACGAAGCTTGAATATTTTATCTGTCATCACTAAACAGAATATTTATATTATCTCGACAGACTCACCGAGAAGGCTCATCGGATTCTTTTTATCACACAGATTTTCACACCAAATGCAAAAGCAACGAAATGACTCAATATTTATTGAAAATCCCTCACTCATGAAGCTTGAATATCTTGTCTGCCATCACTAAACAGAATATTTATATTATCTAGACAGACTCATTCAGTAGGCTCATTGAACTTGAACTCTTATTGAAAATCCCTTACTTATGAAGCTTGAATATCTTATCTGTAATCACTTAACAGAATTAATGATATTTCATTGTGGCTCATCACGAAGATCAGTTTTGTCCCAATATTTTTATTATCTTGACAGACTCACTGGGAGGGCTCATCGCATTTTTTTATCACACAGATTGTCACACCAAATGCAAAAGTAACAAAATGACTCAATATCTATTGAAAATCCCTTACTCATGAAGCTTGAATATCTTATCTGCCATCACTAAATAGAATATTTATATTATCTAGACAGACTCACTGAAAAGGCTCATCGCATTATTTTTATCACATAGATTTTCACATCAAATGCAAAAGTAACAAAATGACCAAGTGGTGTGGCTTTCATGGCTGAATTCAAGGATTCGCTCATAGCTGAGGCATTCGAGAGTGAGTGTTAATTCAAAAAAAGGTGAGAAAATAAAAAAAGGGGCATCCGCTGTGTGCGTGTGACAGAGAGAGAACGAGTGAGAGAGGGGCAGAGGAGGGGAGAGGGCTGAGAGAGGTTATCAAGTGAGTCTCTTGAGGCAATTTTACCGATAGGTCCTTGAAACGGGACAACCGTGAGATTATCCCGTCTCTGTGCCATCTGGCAGTCTTTCTGAGTGGCGAGAATTTGTTGACTATTTTTCTCCAGGTCCCATTTATTTTCTCTTATAATTGTCAGCGTGTCGTCGCTTCTTCCGAGGCTCGTCGTGCGTACTATTTGCTCGGCGTAACGAAGACAATTATTGAATCCACTGTCGCAATGTTTATGAACTTCCCAGTGGAGCGATCTCAGCCTCGGCTTGGGAAAGTCCTGGTACAGTAATGATGTCGCTTCGTCGATGCCATTGAAATAACGTCGATCGTAATCTTGAAACTTGTGAGCACGCAGATAATATGCCAGGTCTCGAATTACACGATTAATGTCCCAATTTGGATCGTTCTTTTCCTCATCGTATATGTCTTCGTCAACATCCGATTCGCCGGGCTCGTTGAGCGTTATATTTGGCTCCATAACCTGCTCGGTGACAGGCCCAACGTCCAGCTCGATATTGTCGTCATCGCTCGTTGCGGATGTTTCCTCGTCACTCGCGTCGGTCTCTTCCTCATCACTCGCGTCACTCTCTTCCTCAACATCATCCGTTATTTGACTAATTACTAGGTTTAGTGTGTACATTATGGTCAGGAGTAAAGGAAAGAGCCTCATTTTGCTTTTGATCGTCAGATTACACCCCACGAATTCGGTGACTGCTTTTGTCGGTTACGGCGTTTTTTTTCGAGATACGTGTCAGATCTAGACCCTTGTTTAAATCTTTTATAAACGTCAAGGTTGGGCTATGAGGAACAAATATTGGAAGAACTAGCTATATCTAACAAGGAACATCACTTAACCTTTTATATTATTGTGTGACAGTTCGGTAACAAACCATCGAAGTCCTCACAAAATCCCATATTGACGTTTGACATATTTTAAGAAGGCTGGAGTGTTAGCCACAATCCAAGATTAAAATATATGTTATTTTCTTGACTACACTGAGTCTTCTCGATTAAAAAAAAAACACCAGAGATAAGTAATAGTTTAGTGTATGTCATTTTACGGGTGATGGATTTTTTTGCCTCTTTTGCACCAAATAAATGACTTCTAACAACCGATTAACACAAACTAAACCTTTGTAAACATATAGAAAAAAACCCATTTTTCACATTGCATAGCATATATATTCAAAAGTGAACCATCAAGGCTTGATAAACGATTACGAATCTTGGCTGGCGAATGAAAAACATCGCTGGCAACTTAATATAAATTTATATTCATAATAAATAATCGCATGACATAAATATAAGTAGACATAATTATAAATTACTCATAATTTCATTCTGAGTTGTATAAAACGTTCACCGACGCAGTTTTTTCATAATAATCATCGATAATATTGTACTTTTTCAAGTTGGTAGTAATACAACAAATTTTCTTATTCACGAAATAACATTATAAAAATTCATCATTTTGCCGTTTAATTATACATTCTATGAGAAATTAGTATTGACAGAATAAATCTATACCTCATGTGCATTTTTTGGGGTTCATTGAATAAAAAAACATTCATAAACCGTCATTTGACTCAACGTGACCACTGCAACCTCCTTCAATCAATTTCACACGACGGCTACGAACTATTCTGTGGGTTTTTTAGTGCAATTCATGCAAACCAGATGGCGTTAGTTGGATCAAAATTTGTTTGAAGTTCCCTTCTCGCGAGATTGCAGGATTCGAGTGTGCACACAATTTGTGAAAATCGGAAAAAAATGTCAAACGAAAGGTGTGTGACAACGTGGCGTGACTTTGTGCTACAACAAGCAAAACAACAGCTTCAAATCATGTTGGGAGTGGAACATGTCTGTCGCACTTCCTTTATGGCTTTATGATTGGACCCCTATTTAAATATCTGAAAAACTCAATAATACGTGTTTTTTATTCATTAAGGGGTTATATACAGCCAGGAGGCCCAAAAAGATCGATCTTTTAAGAATTTTCCTTGAGAAGACTTTAAATCTATTAACGTAAAAATGTATACACATATTATGGTAACTTTTAACTGTATTTTAACATTTTTCATTTGTAAAAATAATTATTTTAAAAGCTGCTATAGCTGATCTCCGGGAGCACCTCTAAAAAAAGGCGTCTTACGGTGAGCACGATATCTCTGGACTGGATCATCTAAAATGAAAAAACCGAAAATATTTTGTTAATGTCATGGATTATCTCGTAATTGACCGACGGAATAACCAAAATAATAATTTTTGACGAAATGGCGGGTTCTCAAAAAAAAAATCGACTTTTGAAAAAAAATTGGGCCTTAACCCTAAAAATTGGGGCTATACCAGTGTGACACTTTCAAAAAATCGATTTTTTTTGCCTTTTTCGACAGTTTATACTTTCAAGAATATCATTATCATTTATATCATATAATTTTATCTCGCAAAAATCGATAGTTCAATTTTTAAACACGATTTTCTCGAAAGATCAATTATCCGATTGACTTGAAATTTGAACTGAGTACTCTTCAATATATTTACTCTACAATGGCGTAGGATATTTTTTATTGGATGAGAATTGACGATATGGCATTGAAAAAAACGACCATTTTATAGGCAAGAAAACAGACTTTTTTCATAACTACGCCGTTTTGTTAGATTATGATATTTTTCGAAAATCCTACGTCATTGTACAGGAAATACCTTGCAGCTTAACGACATTTTTTCCGTTTTCGGTTTCAGCTACTCAATCGGCCGAAATCATGTCAGCAGTGGAGGAACTTTTTTTGACGCCTCCGAAGGCAGCGCATGAGTCGCTAGAATCTCAATATTTTTCTATGAAAAAATTATGTAATATAGGTAAAATATAGCCAAATCTATTCTTAATTTTCCGAAGCATTAAATTGAGTACTTTTCGTCCAAAAAATTCCCGAAAATCCCCCAAATTTTCAGCGTTCACACTGGTACAGCCCCTTAAATTGTTCATAAAATGAAAAATATTTATCGGCGAGAAAAAACCTTCGATTAATTAATAAAAAATATAATTGAAAAGATAGTGTTAAAATTTGAGACTGATCGGTTCAGCTGTTTCCGAAAAATCTTGCTCATCGACTTTAAAAACACAGTTTTGAGAAAAATGCGTCGAAAGTTTCAAAAGCACTTTCGAACGCTCTGACACGTCATTACAAATGTGCGTGTAACTTCGAGAATATTCGCCGGATTGACAAGACATTTTCTGTGTGTGTAATTGAATATGTACATTACGAGAAAAAAAATCGATTTGTCGAAAATTTTAACTGTATGTAACCCCTTACAACCTACCATAAAGTCAACGATTTTCAAAGTTTGACGTTATTAAGTTCGTTTGGGTTAATAATTGATGCACGAATAACAAGTAGCCATAAACCATTTATTATCGGAATATCTAATCGATAAATAATTGTATCGTCAGCCCAGGCTGACGATGTGTACTGCAGTGTTAAACATGCTACGCCAATATTTCAATTTTCAAATGGCTGCACTGTTCGCAATTCGCATGAACCTGTCACATTGTATTCGTTTTCATTGTGTTTTAATATTAAAAATTAAACCAAGAATTGGGCTTGGACATCTTTTGAATATACGTGAAAATTTGGCTTGTGGATAATACAATTAGACTACATTTTTGGAAAGGTGAATTTCTATCTATCATGCAAAATGACTGTATGCAGATAAGAATTTTAAATCCCTGTGCTCATGCACTTAAATTTATGTTTCTTACAACGTTGGTTGCGAAATACCGTTTTTAAGTGTTGTATTCCGTGTTGTGTACGTGTTTCGAGGGCAATTGCGCCATGGCAATCTGCATCCGTTTTGAGGAGGATTAATCGTGGATTGGTGCCGGAAGTGCGACGGCAGTGGCAAACGAGATTGATGTTCGATCGGATGCTTGTGAAAATCGTGGCGACACCAACAGAAACTGGGTCAATATTTACTCATCTCGATGTGAAGATAGGATCTCGTCCTCTCCCACTTTTTCATTTCTCTCTCTTTCTCTCTCTCTCTCTCTCTCTCTCTCTCTCTCTCTCTCTCTCTCTCTCTCTCTCTCTCTCTCTCTCTCTCTCTCTCTCTCTCTCTCTCTCTCTCTCTCTCTCTCTCCCCCCCCCTCTCTCACTGTCTCTCTTACTCTCTTTATATACACATATCTCTCTCTCTTTCTCCCTCACCTCCTATTGTTTCTCGAGCACACGAGATGAGTGGGTGAAAAATTTGCAGTCCTCCGGAGCTGGAAATGAGAACGAATGGATTCGTAGAAGAGACCGGAAAAGTGCCAAATGAAAAAATGGTAAAAAGTCGAGGAAACTCTATACTGTTATCTTTTCTTCGAAAGCAGACAAAATACACAGAGGTATTATCTGTTGTAATAAAAATAAAATACGGCCGAGGTATTCATTTATTGTAGTAGAGATGGAACACTATAGGAAAAAAAAATATCTAGAATCCGGTCGAATGAAAATTGCCATATACAAACGTACTACCGGAATTTTTGTCTTTCCGGTAACCAATGCGATAAAGGAAATCTTTACTACATCAATTTATTGTTAATACAAAATTGAGTATTAAATATTAAGGCGTTATTATTATTAAGGTTATTACCACTCTGACGGGTAAAAACAATCGATTTTTCTTTGCATTTTCCAAAGTATACAATAGTATACATATTCAAGAATATGTGAAAAAAATGTCAAGTTGAAATATTAAAAGTTGACCAAGTTACAGACGATTCAGTGGAGCAGGTAGCGCAACGATTTACGTATACTAAAACTTTCGATCACATTTTCTCAAACGACGCTTCTCGACCTGGCCGGAATCGTAACTCTAGCTATAGTTGTCCGATTTTCAATTTAAAAAAAGAAGAAAAAAAGCCCCCGAATATAATTAAACATTTTGCCACAATTACACTTTTTTTTACCACCTGCCATTTTGTGAAATGTGTTTATTTCGAAAAATGGCTACGTACAACGAGAATTACATTTATAATCATTATAAAACTTTTGTATTCTTATTTTTCTGAAAGTGTCGAAAGAAAAAAATTCGACATGGGTAAATTTACACAAATATGGCGGAAGTGAGATCACTCGATACTTACTTCTCGATAAACGAGGCTGTTATACGCGAATTTAAAAATACATATTTACGATACCATTCTGCTCCAGGCTTCTTATACGCGTACTTACAATTCAATTTATTTAAGGGGAGATATACACCTAGGAGCCGGAAAAAAGGTCATTTTTGTGAATTTTTTCAAGGAAAACTATTTGAAATTTTGGATTGGGATTTTAATAATCTAAAAGTATATACATTAAAAAATATGTTTAATTTTCTTTATTTAAAAATATCAAAAATATACAAGGATATTGTATGATCCTTGGAGCGTCGAAAAAAAATCTGCGTATACGGTACCACTGACGTTTCTTCAAAGATCATCTGAAAAATAAAACCAAAAAGATTTTTAAATTAGATACTATAATCTAGTACTTGTCATAGCCGATTTTGAAAATATTGATTTATGACAAAATGGCGGACGTTTGAACATAAATAGTGATTATTGGGCCAAAAATTAGTTATTATTTTGCCTATAAAACAAAAACTAAGTAACGAGAAAAAAAAATCTTATGACAAGTACTAGATAATGGTGTATAGAATAACCACAAAAAACCTCAAGGCAATCGGTGCATTGGTTTTCGAGAAATTTTAGGTACCGATTTGAAAAACGTGGTTTTGAGAAAAACGCGTTTGAAAATTTGGGAATGAATAAATCATGGAATTTGTCAACTTACATGGAATCATCGATACCAGGCCCATAGTGTAGGTCTTCTACGGTCGACGGAATGTTCGTAGCTTTTAAATCCTCGACCTCGACCATCTAGGTGTATATCTCTCCTTAATCGATACTGAGATATTTCGATTTCGTACTTGTGAAACCTTGAATATATTTATTTTTGTAAACTGCACCTGTAGACTTCTGGTTGCTGCACATGTGTGCTCGTCTATTTTTAGCAATCAGCTTCAAGCAGTGGGCAGCTGGTTCCTAGTTGTCAGATAAATATTGCACAATCAACGAGCATGTAGAGATGTGATCAGATAGTGTGTACCGTCAATTGTTCAAAGCCGACCGGGATCCAAAATGTTGCGGCTTACTAAAGTTTATTTTATGCTCAAAAGTATTATATTTATTAGAATTTTTCGAATTACGATAATCAATATTTGAAAAAACTAACCATCTGGGTTATGCGGGAAGAAGAAAAGGTGCGAGGCCCCTATTTGCAATCTATATTATATATATACCCTCTACTCTATGGATGATCATACAAATATAACAAATACAAATAAACATACAAATGTAACAAATGTAACAATCATGAAAATATAACCCGCATTAGAGCATATGAAAACCTTAAGCAGAGGGTTTTTTTTTGCTTTCAAATACTGTCCTGTTCACTTCTTTTGATTGACGTTGCTCTATTGGACTTTGTATTGCAATCAAACTATTGTAATTATACGACAGCTATTGTTAAACAATCTACCTTACGAGGGACATCACTTGAAATGAGTTTCGGTACAATTGCCGAAATGTTACCATTTGCTTAAAATTGATTTGTTTTTATACATATACTGAACATACTCTCAAAATTTTAAATCGGTCGTCCACACCGTTTCTATCAAATAAATTTCCAATAAAAGCGGAATAATAGTTTTAGGGGGGAAACCACTCCTTAAGGCGTTACCCCCACTTGTAGCGCAAAAAAAGGCCTTTTTCATGAATTTTTTTAAAGAAAACTACAAAACTTTTTTAATCGATCAATATACCATCTTAAAGAACACATCTTGAAGAACTTTCAGTAATTTTTTTATTGAAAAATATTACATTGTTTAGTGGCAAATGGCCGTCAATGAAATAATGTTTTTATATACACGGTTTGCGGTGACCAACATTGCGACGAAGTGGATCATCTGAAAAAAAATGCGGATGGATTTAGTCAAATATAAGTATAAACTAGTCTTTAATCGAAGGATTTTGAAAAATATTCATTTTTCACAAAATGGCGGACAGTCAAAGTTAATGGTTCGATTTTAACGAAAAAAAAAACGGCCGTTTTTTGGCTATAAGACGGCCATTTTTTTCGAAAAAAAAAATCGAACGATTAAAGACTACATTTTTATGTATTAAATAAGCCTGCAAAATTTCAAGAAGATCGGTTTATTAGTGTTCTTGTAATCTTGGTCACCGACTTCAGAAATGCCATTTTGAGAAAAACGCGTTTAAAGTTTCAATTTCAGTTTACACGAAGAACATTTTCAGGACATATTCAGGACATATTCTCAGATACTTATACTTCAAAAAAATGCAATAAAAAGAAATCGATTTTTTCAAAATCGCAAGTGGGGGTAACCCCTTAAAGAAATGCGTGTCGACGATCAGTGTCCCGCAAGCAGTCCACCGATCTGAATCAAACAAAAACCAAAATTCTTCCAATGTAAAGCGATAAAAAATATACTATAGCAGTATCAAAAAAAATAAGGGGTGACATTAAAGAATGCCTTTCTTTGAGGGGTGGTTGCTCTCCGTCAAAACCGTTTTTCCGCCAATAAAAAAATGTGTATAATAGTTTTCCATGCTTTACCACACATTTGAGTTGCAACAAAATCGAAGGCGGACATTGAAGTGATGTTCCTTGTTAGTAATCTTCCCGAGCCTACACGTAACATACACCTGTAGTTAGAAAATTTGCGAGTTTGATTTAAATTGTCCATCGTGAAAATGTCGACTTTTTGTAAAAGTAAATACCTTTGTAGAAGAGTACTAAATTCAAAATTTGACAAGTAGCAAGATATTCACGATGCCGCTTGAACCGCACGTGGCAGAAAATTTATCCTTCCGCTTTCCTGTTAAGAATCTTTGCATCTTTCATGTTTCACGTCAGTGCTTGATGTAAAAATAGCACAGTCCGAAGCATTTGATAATGGCGTGAAAGACGGCAAGAGGGAGAGCAAAGGGAAGATCGGAGAACGAATAAATCGAAGATTACACCATAGTCAGCCGACCTTCAAAAAGGGATGGCCACGACGAAGGTCTTTGCTGAAACGTCTTCTCGTTTCACGATGGCCGTGAGTAAGGGCGAAAGAAAGGTGGCGAAAACTTCCACATGTGTGTTTTGTAGATAAGGCTTAACGGCTCATTGACAAGAATCAATAGCGGTAAAACCAAAAGAAATATGGCCTTCGGTGCTGTGAGGTTATACATTTTGCGAAAAGAAAATCCTGTTTCTGTTAATACCTTTTTTGAAAATGGCAAAAAGTATAATTTTTAGAATGAATGAATGCTTTCTTTAATACGTTCACTAAACAGAATGATTTGTGAAATTATTAATAAATATAAACTAACTATGGTATTTTTCAATGCAAATGGAAGAGATTACATAATCAACAAAAAATACTATGCTCGTATATTCGATAAAGAATTCGCGTATTAAAACGTAATATTGTATTTTTTTTTCTTTCAAATGTTTATCTGGAAAATAAATCGTTACACAATTCTTATACACGTAATTCCTTCACCCATACGCATACACACAAGCATACAGACACATATCCATATACAATGAAACATGACCGAGAAAAATAAATTTCCATTCCACCGTCGAACGCAAAGTAATCTTTTTCGTCTGCGCGGAGGAGATGTAGATTGCATTCAGAAATGGATTGCATACGCTGGTGCTTGTTGCAATTGTAGTCAATATTTTGAAAGCGTGCTGAAAACGCACCAACGCTTTTTACCCCCACTTTTTCCGCATGATCCGGATATACCGCCATTAATGTATAGAAGCTAAAAAAGTGAAAAAAGCTGCGCGAGAAACGTTGCTCGTCATTATGTAATGGAAGCAAAGAATTGATACATGTTTTCTCTTTTTTTACTGGCCTACGAGAACACGTTTTTTCAAAATCGTTTACGAATGTGACTAATAATTATTTGACAAGCGTTAAAGCGAAAATCTTGATACCGCTTCCGGTGCACAATCTCTTTTTTTTATGGCAGTAATTTGAAGCCTAAACAATCTCGTGAAGCGTCCATTTTTAAGTAAAAAAAAGCATCCACATAAAAGTTGCACTTCATAAATGACGCCTATCTAATTTTCAACTTGTAATAAGGGACATTTGTTTATTAGGACGTTGAGTAAGTTCTCACTGTTTTCCAAAAGATGGCGTTACCAGATCTGTGTGCGTGTAGCTTAAGATGGTAACGCATCTATAACGAAGTACTATAAGCAAGCTTGAAATTCAGTGTATGTCATTTTGCCGAAGTGTAAACCACTTTTTCCATAGTGTTAAACATCCCGCGTAGTTATTTCTTAAGGTTAGCTTGATCAGGATCAGGCCCCGATCGGGGTGTGATACGGGTAACACCTATTGTGGACATCCTGATCCAGCCCCGATTAGGTCGGGAGTATTCAGGCTCGAAATCAGGCAATACTAGAATGGCCCTACTAAGGCCGTCCCTGATAAGATCCTACCAAGGCTTGCCCTGATAAGCCCTACTAAGGCTTTTCATGATAGGGCCCCACTAAGGCTTTCCCTGATAAGGCCCTACAAAGGCTTCCCGTGATAAGGCCATAAATAGGCTTACCCTATCACTGCCTCAGCAATCGATAGATGCACATAACCTCTTATTTTCTACATGGAAATTTTGATTCGGCAGCATCGTGGCTTCGGAGTTTCGATGTATTCCTGAATTCCATAAAAAAAGGGGTGATGGACTATCATGAGGAAAAACGTTATGAAACTCGGATGCGTGCTAGAAGATTTCGGCGGCCTTGTAAGGCGGAGAGAGAGAAATGATATATATATATAAGGTTATGTTTGAAAAATCTATAGCATGTTATTCGATAAAACTCTCTTATTATTAGAATGATAGTAATTAATTGGTATACTTTATGTGATACAACAAACAATTATAGGAATTCATTTGGTGTCTTATGCCATGTCTACGACCAAGATGTTACAAGCACTCCGAAGCATAGGGGCAGCGTGCGTCGCTACAGGTAGGTAGGTTCTAGGTTCGATTCCATTTAGGCGAAATATTTTCTTTGAAAACAATTATTTCAGAAAGCCAGGGAATGACGAATTATGATACAAAATCACTGTAGTAGAACTCTGAATTGAGTGTTTCATTTCAATTTGGATTTTAAAAATATTTTATGCATACAGTGTACTTGGATTTACAGTGAATATTGCAAGCAAATAAAGATTTATTGGAATCGAATCTTTATTTATTCAATTTGAATATTTTTAACATTGATAAAGAATAGCTGAAACAAATAAGATCGTAGTAGGCCGCAAGACAAGGAAAAAACCGATTTGATTTAAAAAAATCCTTTTTAAATTACATATTTTTGTCAATGCAGGAAACCCGATAGCGGCCCTGACCTTCATCAGGCAACCAGGTCAGGCCCGTATGTGACGCAATGTTACATTTTCTAGCAGGGCGCTTTAAGGCTGTCTTATAAGTGCCCTACCAGGGCAGTCAGGCAACCGGAGCGCGCCCTGAATGAGATCTCGAAACAGATAAGGGTTCAAGAACGAAAATTTCCGGAAGCGAGACCTACTTTGCCGTGACGAGAGCGTTATTACGGTGTACGATTTGATGAAACACCCAGACTCGTCGCAAGGCCTGAGCCCACGACGTCATGAAATTCTCCAAGATCTTGTACCCCAAACCCCCAATGCCATCCAATTCGGTCGTATTAATTGGAGTTGAAATTTATCGCTCTTCCCTTTCGCCCTGGGCTGTCAAATGTACACACAAACACACCCGCACGCCGACATATGTACACCATTCTTCGTGTAATACGGAAAACAGTTGAGAACGTGATTGGTATTCCAGAGCGCGTGTGTGCACCCTGTCGCGTCTTGTTCGACAAATTGCTCGTCGTGGATCACGAGATCGGGTGCGGTATGGATTACATACACACACATATAGTAATTTAAATTTATATAGAGCCTGCCTCTGTATAAATTTTGGGGCTAAATAATTCGTGTGAGCATAATATAAGGTGAAGCTATAATAATGATATGGGAATTATATTCCCGTATTTTCTCCATGTTCTGTGGTTCGACAATTGTTTTTAACTTTAATAGAAAAACTGAAAACATTGCCAACAAGCATGATGAAGTTTGCATCGTTAAAGTGCAACGAAAAATAATCGGTTGTTATTTAAACAAAAAAAATTACTGGTTCAGGAAGTTAAGGTCACTCGAACGTTTTTACGCCTTGTGTTTGCAAAAAAGGCATTCAGATGATGATAAAAATAAAGAAACGAAAAGTAAACCAAAAGGTTGTTGCATTCCAACGATGCAAACTTCAACGTCATCAACAAGTCGCTCAAGGCTCTTTGTAGACTTATGCTTTACTACTTGAACCCTTGACGACCAATCCTGTTGAAACGTAGCCAAAAATCTGGCCAGGAAAATCACCTACATATTGGTGTAAAATCCATCACAATTGGTTCACGAATTTCTTAATCTATCGCACGCGGACAAACAGACATTCGTTTATAAACTTGTATATAGAAGAGTTTCGATTGAAATTGCTTGAAAAATGAAACACGATTACCTGTCGCCTGCGAATTCTATAACGGCAGTCCTGCTTACGATCGCGTTCACCCTTACCAAGGATCCCTTGCCAACAACCTTCATCCACCCTCCCTGCGAGCCCCTTACAACCCTCATCCCTTCTTCGTGGACCCCTTGGCTACGGGCATCAACCTCTGCACCGCGTGACGTCAATGCCCTTAGCCGCCGAAAAAAAATGTGGACATGTTTTGTAGCTTATAAAACGACATAACAATATTCTACAGGAATTTGGCAATCTGAGAGAATAAGTTCATTCACTCGGCACAAAATACGTCGTATCTCACATAGACGAGACATTCCAAGCAAAGTCAATAAAGTAATCGCAATTGCTTTGGTATTCTTTCAGCTTTTCTAACATGCAAAATCACATCCTTAAACGACTTGAGACGGATAATGATATTTACCACAATTAATTCATCGGAGTGACTCCCCGTCCGGTTATCGGACAAATTAGCGTATGTTATTCGTCCGGATAGCGGCTCAGTTCACGCCATATTTCCAGTAGGCGTACATATTATTGTGATTCGTGTCAGCTCATATCCGGACGAATAACATATATATAATCGTCCGGATAGAATGTGTTAAATTGGTAAACAAACTATCGGGATGAATAATTTACACGTATTCGTCTGAATAAAATCTTTATCATTTTATTTGGGTTCGTTTGGTTTGAGTTGGTTGCGTTTCTTTGGGTGTGTTTGTTTGGTGTTTGTCGATTTGGGGCTATGTACAGCGTGAACTGCGTGAAGTTAGCCGCTATCCGGAGGAATAACAATGTTATATTCGTGTCAGCTAGCATTCGGACGAATAACACATACACTGCTGGCCAAAAGTATGGATGCACCTAGAAAAATTTCGCGCCGCACCAAAAGTTTGATATCTCTGTGAAAAAAAGGCATCCGGATTTCCAAGGCGGCATTTTAAAAGGGACAAATGAACTTCACTTTGCGTTTTGGAAAAAAAAATTTCGATTTTTTTTATACCCGGGGCGCCATTTTGAAAATGGCCGTTTTTGGCTGTTTAAAATCGGCTGCACGTCTTCAGGACATTTTTTTGGCATTTTTTTTCAAAGAACCTTAAAAGATAGAGCAATAGCTATAGTTTCTTTTTTTAGAAAGTTTCGTACCATTTTTTTTTCACCGAGTTATCACATTTTTTTCTCAAAAAGACAATTTTGAAAAGATGCTGCTGAAATGAGAAACTTTGAGGTTTAGAGAAAATTGCCAAAAGGAAAAAAAGTTGCGTTACATTGTATTGAAACGAGCAGAATTGTTTCAAAATTTCTTGCTCCAACATTCAATAAAATTCTAAAAAATTTCAATTTTTTTTCTCAATTTTTAGCCTCACAAAACATCCACCTCTTACCTCTTACCTCATCTAAACACAAGGACCGGAAATAAAGCTTCTTGTTTTTGTTTACATTTTACCTTTGTGGAGCGTAAAAAAGATTCTATTTCTCGCGAGTCGATATTCTATTTCTCTCGTGTTCTTTTTCTCGATCTCTTTTTCGCTCGTCGTTTTTGTTTACATTTTTGATTCTTTGGGATAAAGTGACGAGTGTCGCGCTGACAAAGCCAGTTAGTTGTGCGAAAACTTCGAACGCGAACACGTGTGGTCTACAATCGACAAGTTTTTACGCAAATTTTTTTTTCTTAACGGATCGCAATGGCACGGAAAAAAGAAATTCCATTGTATAAAAGAGGGGCTATTGTCGCGTTGCGCGATAAGGGATTGTCGTACAGAGAAATTGCCAAACAAACTCGCGTGTCTTCGAAAGGAGTGCAGACGACCATCGGGAGATTTAAAAAGTCCGAGACGTATTTCAATCGCAATCGTCCGGGTCGACCCAAAGTGACAATGTCCTCAGACGATAAAAATATCGTCGTTACCAGCAAAAAAAATCGTCGATTAACAGCAACGAAAATCTGTGCCAAATTTAACGAACAAAGGGAAACGTCGATATCACTGACGACAGTGAAACGTCGTCTTAACAGTGCTGGCCTCAGAGGCTGTGTCGCCGTGAGAAAACCTTTGTTGCGTCCGGCGAACAAAAAAGAACGATACGCATGGGCCCTGGAACACAAAAGTGGACGATTAATCAGTGAAGAAATGTACTCTGAACGGACGAGTCAAAGTTTTTAATCTTCGGTAGTCGTCGACGCATTTTTGTTCGAAGAAATCCTTCGGAAAAAATGGCACCACAGTGTTTGGTACCAACTGTCAAGCATGGCGGTGGTTCCGTTATGGTGTGGGGTTGCTTCTCCGGTCATGGTGTCGGAGACTTTGTGAAAATTGACGGCATAATGAGAAAAGAAGAATATAAAGAAATTCTCATTAATCATGCGATTCCATCGGGGCTAAGAACGATCGGGCGTGGTTTTACCATGCAACAAGACAATGATCCGAAACACAGTTCTGGTCTCTGTCGAGAATATTTGGAGATCGAGGCAAAGAAAAAAAAATCGTGAATATGGTGTGGCCGCCTCAATCACCCGACCTAAACCCCATCGAACTTCTCTGGGAAGAGCTCGATCGAAAGATACGAATGACCTGCCCTACATCAGCCGAAGATCTGTGGCAGAAACTGCAAGCTGCGTGGAGATCCCTCAGCTCAGCTTAGCTGGATTCAGTAATCGATCAGATGCCACCAATCGTTGATGCAGTGCTGAAAGCCAGGGGTGGGTTTTTCGACGAAAAGGGCGTTTAGATGAGGTAAGAGGTAAGAGGTGGATGTTTTGTGCGGCTAAAAATTGCGAAAAAAATTGATTTTTTTTTTATTCAATGATGGAGAAAAAAAATTTGAAAAAAAAATTTTGAAAAAAAAATTTGAAAAAATTCTGCTCGATTCAATACGATGTAAGGCAACTTTTTTTCCTTTTAGCAATTTTCTCTAAACCTCAAACTTTCTCATTTCAGCAGCATCTTTTCAAAATTGTCTTTTTGAGAAAAAAATGTGATAACTCGGTGAAAAAAAATCGTGCGAAACTTTCTAAAAAAGGAAACTATAGCTATTGCTCTATGTTTTAAGGTTCTTGGAAAAAAAAAATGCCAAAAAATGTCCTGAAGACATGCAGCCGATTTTAAAGAGCCAAGAAACGGCCGTTTTCAAAATGGCGCCGTGGGTCTAAAAAAAATGGAAATTTTTTTTTCCAAAACGCAAAGTGTAGCTTCATTTGTCCCTTTTAAAATGGCGCCTTGGAAATCCGGATATCTTGTTTTTCACAGAGATATCAAACTTTTAGTGCGGCGCGAAATTTTTCTAGGTGTATCTATACTTTTGGCCGGCAGTGTATATAATCGTCCTGATAGAATGTGTTAAATCATTAAACAAACTATACGGACGAATAAGTTACCGTATTCATCCGAATAAAATCTTTATAATTTTATTTGGGTTTGTTTGGTTTGAGTTGGTTCGGTGTGTTTGTTTGGGTTTGTTTGTTTGAGTGTGTTGTTTGGGTTTTTTTCGTTCGGGACGTTGTACAACGTGAACTGAGCCGCTATCCAGAGGAATAACATACGCTTATTCGTCCGATAACCGGACGGCTAGCCGCAGCGTTAAATTATTCTCTTTCAATGAAAGTACAAAATCGAAAATTTCAAAACTTCTAGGCTTTTGCAATTTTCGAGTGCACCGTTAAAAATTGAAGAATGGCTTGTCCTACTAGTGGAAAGACGCTTCCCTAGTGTCGTGAGGTATTCCTATTTGGCTGCCACGTATTCCTTCTCGTAGTACTATGTAGAATGGGAATAACCAACACAAATACAGTCAACCTACCCCTTGATTCTGGTTAGTGCAGTTCCGTACTACAGTGATGCGATTAAGTATGAATTCTGGGCTTTCCGCACGTTACATAGAATCCTGGTGGCCCACCGAGGACAAATGTAGGGTCGATAAGTCTTTGCCATACATGTGCATGGGTGTGCGTCTGTGCCTGCGTATGCGTATGCACCCGTGTGTGTGTGTATGTGTATGACCGCGTATGGAAGTGCATGTGTTTGCGTGACTATGCGGATTCAAGTCAGGTGTGCGCAATGGCCTGGATGACTCAGTGGGTAAATCACTCGACCGGTAATCGAGGGGTCCCAGATATGAATCGCCGTTCAGTCCTTGCCACATTTGTGTCGAACCTTTAAGCGTCACCGCTTTCCTTTTTGCTGTTGGAGTGGCAGCCGACACAGGAATTCACCGTATCGTAAAAAATAACCATCTTTGCCGGTGAATTAATAAAATATTAATCCATGGCCAAAACTTACAACGTAAAGTTTCAAGACGCTTGATTGAATTCACATTGCAATCCTCTTCGTTGAGCCCGTTGCCGCTCTGCAGCGTTCGTCTGCCTGTTGTATCATCTCATGGAGGGTTTCATGCCATTTTGCATCGTTGTCATATTTTAACGTTGGACGTTATACCGTACGAACAATTTGAATTGGTGTGAAGAATCCTGAAAAGAAAGCGGCTCAGACTATAAAAATAACGATGGTCAGGCTTTACAATGATAAATCAATGACATGCATGCGAATTTCACCGGACCAATATTTCAAAACACTAGCAGCAGTTGCCAGGCAGCAGTCGCCACTCATTCATAACACTATCAAAATGGAAACAACTTATACGAGTTCTGTCTGGAAAGTATTCGACCTTATGCTGTAGTAGGAGAAAGTTAATTCTCGTAAATAGCCGTTCCGTCCCCTTCGAAGCACTCTCATTCGGAATCTACAACCTTCTTCCAGCGATCCTCCCATCTTCGGAAATACTCCATGTGTTCAGTCTTCGGGATAGCTTACAGCTGCTTCGTCCTTTGAGGGGATGTTTCAATTTGGGGAAAAGCCAAAATTCGCAGGGAGCCAGGCCAGGGCTGTACGCGAATTCACGAAGTTGAACATTGCCGTGTTAAGGGTCGCTGTCAACTGATGTAAGACTACTTTTGAATCGCCTAAACCGTTCTTCTATCTGTGCATTGGTCATACAGCCATGCCAATACACTTTACGAAACAGATAGGTGGTTTCAAAACACGAATAGCCAAGTCTTGGCAAACTTTAGTGCCCACTGTTTGTACGTGTCGATTGTCGACCGAATATTTGCCGCACCGCGCCACCTGGTAGGGGCTCTCATAAAGGTTCTTTAGATAGGGAATACGTGGTCTTGACAAGAGCACACCTAGGTACGACGTTACAGCACAGGATCGAATACTTTCCGGACCGATCCCCTATTCATAATCTACTTAATGTTCTCGGGATAAACTCAGATATTATTTGCATGGAGATGAAATTTCTTACTTGACAAATGGAATAACAAGTACTAGAATTGATGTCTGATTGGATCAGTACCCCAAAAGCTTGGCGCTTCGAACACTAGATTCTCGTAAGTTGCTGCGTAAGATTCATCTCCTTTTTAGCAATGTTTCTTACACCTTGGTACGCAGAATACGGACACCGCTTTCTCCCCGTTGACCATGAACATTTGGAAAAAAGTGATTTCGCACGAAAACTTTCAATGATGTTGGAAGATCAAGTTTTTCGACGATTTCCTTGAATCGATGGAATCCCACGAGTGCGCATCAAATGGAGCAGACGAAAGGCTCTTTTGTTATAAAAGTTAGGCGATCAATGAATGAAGCTATCTACATGAGGCGGGTGTTCGTTAACCAGTCGTCCTTCAAGGAGAGCTTTTCAGGGTTGGCGGAGGGGGGTCGTTTATCGTTGAGCGGCATTTGGCCCTGCTCATTCATCCGGCAACTGTAATAAAAGTCCTGTCTCGGAGTCTGATTCTGGGCCGAATGTTGCCGACTATTACGCTTTTTCGAGTATAAGGTTGACAGCGTTCTCATGGTTCTTGAGAGTGGGTCGTCCGAGTCTCAGGCTCTAGGTGAGCTTCTCCAGGACCGGGGCCGGGCTTACGTGCTTTGCCAGGCGGAAGCTAACGGGTAAAATGGAATTCAACGCGGCGAGGAAGCTCGGGGGACATTTCTCCGTTACTGGGTCTTGGAAGGGTGACGTAGAATGTGTTAGTGGTACTCGATATAGGAATTGGCATATGTATACGAGCTGGTATGGCTAAAGATAGAGAAAGATGGAAGAAGGGCGAGTGAGAAAGTGAGTGTGGGAGGGGATAAAAGGATAGAAGATGGAACTGGCAGAGAAACCGGGACGTCGGGCTGTTAGGCAGATGTAAACGGTACGCTTCATTAACGTGAGTTACCGTCGCATCCATTATTCGTAGTAACCAGCCGCCTAACACGATCTCTCGCCTTCCTAGCCTTCTTCCTCTGGACCGAGTACTTCGAATTACTGCGTACGAAAGCCCGCACAACTCTATGTCTTTCTCTCTCTCCCTAAGTCTACCTTTTATACACTACTATTGGTCTCCTGGCGATCTCTGGGTTCTGTTACTCCGCCGTAAGAGGGACCTTTTCTCTTACGAAAAACGTCCGCTCAGATGCAATTAGAAGCCAAGAGCTGCACGACACTTGGCGTGTTCTGTGGAACTTTCGTCACTCTCCAGGACATCGCTCTCCAGCTACAGGGAAATGATCACATCGCCACACTTATTTTCAAGCAAAAGCCTGCAACAGACAACACCGATAGGTTAGCTACAACCCCTTTGAGAATATTGTCGCATGACTCCTAAAGATAATAAATTCGCCACAAAACGAATAATTCGTCGTAGTCCATCATGACGTTTTGACAAAAAGAACAAAATGATGACAAAATGATGACTGCAGATGTGCGAACAACCACAGCAGCAATCACATCCAACACTTCAATAATCGATAACCATTCCACGATGTTGTTGCTTTCAGAGCTGAGAGTTTTCTCAATGGAAAATGGACGCGGAGTCTTATAGTTATACCGAACGTTGAACAGATTCGCCTACAAGAAAACAGTAAATGCGAAATTTGTTTAGAAATTACTATAAGATTTTAACATAAATCTGACGGGCTATCGCGGACGGAGATTTTCCTTTTTTATTTCACAGCGTCGAATATTCTGGGTTATATACAGCGTGTGCAACTTAAAATACTACTATATTGCAGCACTCTATAAGTCATGCACGGAGAAAAGGTAGTTGCGTCGTAAATCAAACTGCGGCCACGATCGTAGATATTTCTCCGCCCCGCGCACCCTCCGTCTATGCCGCATCGCCCAATGTCTGTTCTATATACTCTCGTACATAAGCACAGCCGAATGGAAACGTGATTTATGTGGCATTGTGTACTTGAACCACTGTATACATATATATAACAGTGAAAAAGTGAGAGAGCGCGAGGGAGCGAGAGAGGAGGAAATACGATGAGAGAGAGGGAGAGAGAGAGAAACTGAGAAAGAATCACGAAGAAGCTCGAGTCGATACCACGAGCCAATGATACACTTGTCACTATTCCAAGTCGCCCGAGACCTTACGGTACCAAGACCTGAGAGCAAGAAGTCTCAAGCTTATTATACCGGTATTAAAACATCGTATGTGTCCAAAAGTGTGTCCAAAAACACTAATATAAAAACAATAGTACATTAGAAAATGTTTCACATTCAGCAGTCCATTAAGGGATAACACCACTCTAGCGACAGAAAACAAGACCTAACTTTGACAATTTATTTTGGGAGTATGAAAAAAGAAATAGGATTTGTTTTGAGAGAGTTTATTTAACACATATTAAAGTATTAAAAAAATTTATTTTAATTTTCATACAAAATGGCGGCGACAGAGCCCATATTGGAAAACGTGTTTTTCACGAATCGCTTCACGGGAGGACGGTTTTCTCGTAAAGTATAAGACCTGGAACAAAAACCAAAAAAAGATTATGATTTATATATTATTAGCTATGGGACTATGTAGGGATTTTTTAAATCATATTTTGAAAAAATGGCGCACTTTGAAAGAAATAAATCGATTTTTGCCCAACTAAATTAGCAGTAAATTGTTTATAAAAAAGAGATTACATTCGATTAAAAAACGGCTACGTACTCCCATAGAGAATGTAATTGTGAAACTACTATCAGAATTGCAAATCGATCCATGTAAAGGTGTTCGAGTAATCCATCCTCCCAGTTTGAAAAAAGTGGTCGATAAAAACGCGTTTAAAGTTGTACGAGGCGCCTAAAAGGAGTCCGAGGCGCTGCGGCAAAATCGATAATTGAACCTTTAAAAAAAATCCCTACAGGGCCAAGTAGCATATTGTTTTTATGACGCCAAAGTCTTTTTTAAGAAAAAAGAACGAGCTTCCCAAAATCCTGGAGTGGTCTTATCCCCTAAGCAAAATTCAAATACAAAAACCGAGCTGAAAAAAATTACGTTGAGGGGTTGGGCCACTCTAGAGGCCGAAATAATAGGCTTTTTGGGGATTTTTTTCTTCAGAAAAACTACAAAATAAATCGAGATTATTCACTTTCCAAAAATTTGCCTAAAAATCGTCAGATAATTGTTAATAACAAATTAACTATGCAATATAAAAAAATCCTACGTACTTTCAAAGACAATGTATTTTTCAAGATATATTCAACATTTCAAGTGAATCGATTGAAAGTTGTCTGCGTATGTTTCCGGCCGACTTAAAAAGTGCAGTTTTGAGATAAACGCTGCACAGCCGCCATTTTGAAATTAATCGCTTCACAAAAATTATTGTATACAGTCACTGATATGTACGATAAACACCCTTTTTGTAATCTCGATTTATTTTGTAGCTTAAAAAAAAATCCCCAAAAAGCCTATTTTTCGGCCGCTAGAGTGGCCTAAGGCCTTAAGAACTTTACAAACTATGCGATATCGAGGAATAATAAATTATTCATTAACTATATTCGGACCAGTATAATTATTTAGAAATTTTTACATGCAAGTTTAACTCATCCCAAACTTTAGAGTATTTATCTACCACCTTTGTAACGACGGGCATTCTTTCAAAAAAATTTCATTTCTTACCCAAATTGTGTCACAAAAATATTCACATGGACATTCAATCTCGCACCTCTATTGATTGTTCGTGGCTCTCGATTGTTTTTTTAACTTTGTTTTCTTAACGTTGTAAATGAGAAGCCCTTTATCAAAATGTCTCATTGGCGGAAAACATTTTCCTCCCTCACTATTATGATAAAGTAATATTATCCAAATTGAAAAATGTATTTCCGATCATATCACTTTCCAATTATCAGTCGCGACGTTAAGATGACGTGAAAAATGGATTTGCAGAGTCAGCAGGACGATTGCTCGTGCCACGAACGGCAATTGAAATTCTTGAGCATTGAGGAGAAATGGATAATGGGATATCACGATGGAATAACATTATCGAGCTATATAACGCAGAAAGTATGCGGTCTACGGAGCCCATCATATTACGACGTGGAAGAATTCTGAGCGATATGAAAGACCTGGAATATTTGATGATTTCACCCGCGCGTCAAACTATATAGCATCCATCTCTATTTTTGTTTCACTTATTATCTCGCTTATGCAGCACGGAACACCAAAACTCCTGAAAAACAGATCGATTTGTTTCGTCAGTAATTAACGGGTTATGCTTAGTTGTAACAGTCGAAAACAGCTCATTTTTTCATGTTTTTTTAAAATCATCTTGAAGATAAATTTTCTATAAAAATTACGTATTTGAAAAAGTAGCATTTTAAGAACTCTGGATTTTTTTTGTGTAATAATATTCAATTGTAGTCGGCTTACAGCCGATGTCCAGGAAGCAACTCTCGAAAACATCTTTTGCGGTAAGCAATGCCTATCTGACGTAGGTTAACTAATATAAAAAAATTAACAGATTTCGTTACTATATAAGGTAATCCTATGATAGTTAAATGATTAGTAAAATCCTATGGTGAGGTTCCTAGGGTAAGGAACCTTATCCAAATCCTATGAATCGAAGGAGTTTCCGTAGTATCGAGTTTTAAAAAATGGTCCGTGTTCAAAGGATCTCGAATTTTGCAAAAAAAATGGCATTTTTCGTTCATCAAATCGAAAGCGTACATCGGAAAAAAGTCCTTGGATTAATCCTTTAAATTTATATCTAGAAAAAGCGATAAAAATTTCAGAAAGTCCGAGGCAGTAGTTTTTGAGATATTTTGCCCACCGACTTTGAAAACGTACTTTCAGGAAAAAAAAGATCCGACCACCTTGAAATTTTCAGGGAACATTTGTAAGACGATATAATGTCAAGATATTTTGGTTTCGACAAGACTGACTTTTTCCACTTTCACAACTAGGCATAATCCCTTAAGTTGAAATTCGAAAAAGCTATATTGGATTTATTTATTATTTCATGTGAATAACCAGTCGAATACATAAGTCCGAAGGCAAATAAGGAACGTTACGTGTTGAAGATTGTTACCCTGTTCTTTCAAGAAGCAAGAAGATCACAAAAAATTTCTTCGCATATACTTATTTTTTTCGTACCAAAATGATAAGAGATACGATTCAAACAATTGAACGGGGTAAAAAGTGAAAGGTACATTAATTCCACTTATAGTTTTGTGACTAATTTAGTAAATTAACTCCGCTAAATTTGTTTATGTCTCGAAAACGAGTCGAATTTTGGCGTGTCACTTGAAAATCTACTGTTATAGAAAAAATTATTGATAGAAAATATTGGTAGAAAAGATTATTGATAGAAAAAATTATTGATAGAAAAAATAAACGTGTTGCAAAAAAGCAGAAGGGGACTTTCGCGCGTTCAAAATTTCTGCGATATCGAAATCGAACGTGAATCGAAGAGGTAGCATTAAGACGCGATTCAGGGCTCTACAACTTTCAACATACATTACACAGGGAAATATGTTTGCAAAGTCATCTGAAACTGCCCATCCTCATGCATTATTCAAACAGGTATAAAATCTCTCGGCCAGCAGCCTTTGTGAGATCTCGCCTGGTCCTTGTCCATTTAACTTGGTTCTCGAGTTCTCGATGTTCCCATGCTGAGGATTCTTGCATTTCCTTTTTGAAGTCTCTCTGTGAATAAATTCAATATGCGAACATGCAGATTTTCGTACATTGCGTTGTCCTCTGGTCGATACGTACATAACGATTTTCTGATTCGATTTTGCGTTTGACAGTTGTACGTGTTATTATTAGGTTCCGAAAAATAAAAAATCTTTTGATTTTTTGATAATTACACCCGTCTACAGATATTTTCTCACTGTAGTTTATTTTAAATTGAAAATAGCAAAACAGCGGTGTATCCTTATATCTTCAATATTTAAGTTAAGGCCGGAGCCTGAATTAGAAGGTCGGAAAAATCGTTTTTTATTTATTGCTTAAACAGATAGATAAACTATCCAAGAATATATGTACAAAGTTACAGAGGCCAATCGTAAATATTTTCGAAGATACAAGGCCAAAAGCAGAGATGCGATTGGTATTTGATATTGATATTTCCTTCGACTGAAAACTTTAAAGCGCGTTTTCTCCAGTTTTCATTCTCATGATTTTTTCAAATTAGTGGGCGTGATAGCAAAAAAACTAAACGACCTATTAAATCAAACTAAAGTTTATTTTCTTCAGTATAAAATTGTCTTCTAAGTGAACTAACGATTTTGTTGCAAAAGTCTTTTTAAATAGCTTTTATAGCACGTTAAAGTGTTTTTGTAACACATTTTTTTCACACCTGAGAAAAGTTAAAATTTTATGATTTTTTCAGCTTTTTCTTAGTTCACCCAGAAGAAAAATATATGACAATTGAACACGTTATTGGTTTTTGTGTTTCAGTCAAGAATTACGAGCTGCAAGTTTCCCGCCGATTAGGGACTGCAGTGGCAAGACGCACATGGAGTACGCTGATAAATCTACAGTCATTTATTGTTTCATGTTGACGTTTTTTTTGATACATTTCAAATATATTTGAAAATCGTTTCTTTCCCTTCTGAAAAAAAATCCCGAAAAAACGCTTTTTTGGACCTTCTAATTCAGGCTCCGGCCTTAAGTGCTTAGTCAGCATTGAAAATGGATCATTAGCACGATCAATGTTATCACGAATGGGATTATATTTAAATAAAAAAGAACATACGATAAACGATATGAACTGCACACTAAGTAGCCTGGAGATGTCAAATAAAATTTCTCGCCCTAGGTTTGTCTGATTTTACTCCCTTGTCAAATTATTATCGGTATTGATTTCTGTGATTATTTCGTTAGGGCGTCTGGCCACGCTGAATTTATTTTCTTCATGATGAACCTTGAAATATTACGAACAATTTAACTCGTAGTTGGTATTGAAAATCGCAAAATTATCGAAGTTACAGTGCTTCGTGAAGCACGGAAAGCACGCCAAGCACGTAGATCTTCTTGAAAAGAGGCCCAGGTTGGTCAATCAGCTGCCGAAGGGGACATGTATGGAACGGCAATCGCTGATTGAAGGTAGGACTCACAAAAACCGCACCGTCAGCCAAATAACATTTACTTTCTTTTGCGATTATCTCGAAACTACATTTTTCGAAATGGGGTCAAGTAAATCTCGTAAACTATCGGTCTGATTGCTGTGAAATTTCTACACAATACTTTTAGATACATCATTTAAAAGGTAACAAAGGGTTTTTGCGCTTACTTGATTGGTTTTTTTTACTGACGTTTTATCTCGTGAAATATCGGTGAAAGATCTACATTTTTAATTTCTCGTGAAATTTCTGCAGCGCCGCCATTTTTAAATATTTTGAACTAAAATTTTTTTGATGCATTCTTAAAGCCCGTTCCTATCTTGTGGTAAAAAATTAAAATATTTCGTTTTATACTTTCGAGTTAATGAATTTTTTAAAAATATACACAATTTCCGAGCGTTCAGGGTGGCCAGACACCTTAATCATATACATTGCCAAAAAAAGTATTTAATTTAAATGGGATCTATTTCAATATAATAGGTTTTTTCCTTGTCTCACGGCCTACTACGATCTTATTTGGTTCAAAGATATTTTTTTATTTGTTTCAGCTATTCTTTTCAAATATTGAATATATTCAAATTGAATAAATAAAGATCCGATCGAAATAAATCTTTATTTGCTTACAATGGTACTCTGTAAATCTAAGTGTACTATATGCATAAAATATTTCATAAATCCATACTGAAATGAAACATTTTCCAGACCAAATGAATTCTTATAATTATTTGTTGTATCACATAAACTGTATCAATTAGTTAATATCATTGTGATAATTAGCTATTTGATTTTTGCTATTGATTCTTAAAAATTTGAATTAATTAGATTTATCGTGAAATCAAATTTTTCCCATTGCATTCCATTATTGAAGTTATTTATTTTAAATATATTCATTTATTCAAATCAAAATTTATTTAATATCCAATAACTAAATATTTTATTTAATCGTAAAAAATATGGGATTCGGTATGATCTGTTCAAAAAACAATTTAGTTGAATCCACTAATTGGATCTATTTGATTTTTTTTAACTTCAATTAAACAGAATTTTCGTAGAGTCAACTATTTTTCTATTTGATTGAACTAATGGTCTGTCTTTATTGCAACACACATATTAAAGGGATATGGGGGTAGAGAGGGTAGAGAGAGAGAGAGAGAGAGAGAGAGAGAGAGAGAGAGAGAGAGAGAGAGAGAGAGAGAGAGAGAGAGAGAGAGAGAAATAGAGAAATTATAAATATATATATATATGTATGTATGTATTTATAATATGTTTAATTGAAGTTAAAAAAATCAAATAGACCCAATTAGTGGATTCAACTAAATTGTTTTTTGAACAGATGAAACCGAATCCCATATTCTTTACGATTAAATAAAATATTTAGTTATTGGACGATATTAAATAAATTTTGATTTGAATAAATGAATATATTTAAAATAAATAACTCCAATAATGGAATGCAATGGGAAAAATTTGATTCCACGATAAATCTAGTTAATTCAAATCTAAAAATATCAAATAGCCACGGTTAGTTAATATCAATAGATTTTTTCTGTCAGTGTAGACTCCTTTATTTCAAGCACAGTAACCCAATCACTCATTCAATTGATTATAAGTTTAAATAAAAGCAATATTATGTTGGTCACGTAATCTACTCATCACGGATTACCCAAATACTTTATCGATCATTAAAACTTGGTTCATGACGGTAATGTTGAAATTATAAAGAAGCCAACGTCTATTCGGACAATGATGGACGTATCGTCCTAATAGAATTCATTAAATTGTTCATCGGAGAGCACTCAAATTTAAGTGGTTAACCGAATTACGTTCAAGCTGATGTTTCCATCTGAAATATCGTTCGGATATTATTATGCTAATTTCTCAGACGGTGCAGCGAAGTATACGGTGAAAAAGAGTTGCAGCAGTGAGAGACGGTGGTATGATGGAATATAATGCACTACGTAATATCGTGCACGATACTGTATATCACGGAAACTTTTACGAGACTCGCGGTCGCGTCAACACCGTGCCCATTATATCGTTGGCCATAGGATTTCCATCACCTCAGGCTAGCCACGTAAGGAAGAAAGTTTAATTGTGGCTAGCTTTCGA
Source organism: Ophion slaviceki (assembly GCA_944452715.1). Lineage (NCBI taxonomy): Eukaryota > Metazoa > Arthropoda > Insecta > Hymenoptera > Ichneumonidae > Ophion > Ophion slaviceki. The sequence continues at coordinate 21,261,671 of OX101789.1, forward strand.
GATGGACTCCTGAGATGGTTTGTGCAGTATTCTAAATGAAATTTCGATCTTCTGCTTTCTGGAATAGCGATAAAACAAAGAGAACACATCAATGCTGACTATGACTTCGATGCGAAAAGCTTTTCGTGCGCGAATATTTCCATCTCCACTTCCATCTCTCTCTCGCACCATTTTTCTCCTTTATTCTTTACTTCATCTCATTTGAAACTTTTCCACTTTACCCTCTTGTTGACTCCATTACGTATACCTGTTCTTCTTGCTGAAATACACAGGAAGAGGGAAAAAGGGACGGAAAGGACGAGGGACAGAACGAGGGGTAGTACTGTTCTTCTTGCTTGACAGAGAGGGCGCCACCGATCTGGCTTCAAGCTGTAACGATTGGATAAACTTGATACGCAAACCTCGTACCTTGATGGAAAATTTCTCCGAAATCTACACACGTAAAGCCCTTCGTTTTTTAACAATAGACATTATGAACTGGTTGCCCTAATTAACTAAGCCGGAAAAATATTTATTAGGTTTTTCCGTACAGAATCTTTCAATGACGTGGACGGATGAATTGCTCAGATGAAAAATACTTTCTTCTACGTTACAACTGGCGATTGAGGGGATATACATTTAGACAGGAAGAAAATAAGCAATATTGAGGGATTTTTTAAACTAACAAGGAACATCCCTCAGGTGACACCCTTCGATTTTGTTGAAATTTGGATATGTTATAAAGCACCGAAAAGTAAACGATAGGTATTTTTTTATCGGCGAAAAAACGGTTTAAAGGGGTGAAACGCACCCTCGAAAATAGGGGTGTTTTTCGTTTTTCGTCGATAACGTTATGGTTCTCATCTCCAATGTATAGTGCACAAAAAAATAAACATTGTTGCAATTTGAATTTTGTTATATCTCGTACCGTTAAAACGTTATCGACGACAAACGAAAAACATTCCCATTTTTGAGGCCGCGTTTCAGCCCTTAAAACCGTTTTTCCGCAGATAAAAAAATACGTATCGCTTACTTTTCGATGCTTAATAACATATCCAAATTTCAAAAAAATCGAAGGGTGTCACCTGAAGGATGTTCCTTGTAAGAAATAATTATTCTACAATTATCAAAATTTTGGTATACTTTAATAGTATATTCAAGTATACGAAACAATTTTTTAAAATTAATTCATCATCAAAATGGTCTAGCTTCCCGTAGACTTTGATTTGCAAAAAAGTACAAACATTTTTTCAGTTAGAACATGTATAGTTTCTATGTGACGGTAGTTAAAATGAAGAAAGGCAAATTTGACAAAATGGCACGCATTTACAAAAAAAAATTAATACTTCCCGCAAAATTTCTGTAAAATGTGGATTAATTTTTTTTTCCCATTTTTCAAAAACAATTTTCGTCAAGTAGAAGGTACCAATATTATCAATAGTTCTACCAAGTTTCAACTCAATCGGCTCAATAGTTTTTGAGTGATCCTGCACGTCAATTTCGATAATGCAGTTTTGAGAAAAACGCATTTGAAGTTCACGCCCGCTCCGAATCCGACCGGTGAGGCACAGCGTTGACGGGCTGTAACGTTTGAAGTTTTTCGAATTTCGCTTTGAAACTTTGGGAAAATATTCTACATATATAGTTCTCTCGTTTAAAGAAGAAAAAAAAGAAATCGATTTTTTGATCATTGTAAATGTATATTCAGCCTTAAAGTTCTGTCGACGAAAAAACACCATTTTTGCGCTTGTGAGGCACAGAAAAAAAAGTTTCCTCCGGCGTATGAAGGGTGTCTCAAAATGACCTGACATTTTTATTTATTGAGGGGGTATCTTTCTCTGGAAACTTCAAAAAATGTTTTTTTTTTTGCATATTGTCATAGTGTGAAATATCAAGAATATTTTAAGACCAACCGGACCCTGAAATTCTAAAAATTGACGAAGTTACACCTATTTTAGTGGAACAGTGTGCGTTGGGTTTACCGCGATCCGTGGAGTCTTTAATCGCGTCTTTAATTGAGTAACTTTCACACTATTGCCTTGAATTTGCACAGCCTAGCGTTCAAACAGTCATCATTTTCGATTCACGATCGCATTTTTTAATTGGATGAACCCTTTGTTAATAACAATGACTTCAGCATGCTGTTTTTCAAGAGAAAAATGAGGTTTTTTTTGAGAAGCTGTCATTTTTCGTATTTTTCGAAATTTCGAAAAGTGGATCGTAAACCCGAAGCCAGTTGGATATTTTTAAACAATTTTTTTTTGTTTTCGTTTCAGATTACATTTGAGCCTGGTAGAAATCCCGCCGTTTCGGGCCTCACCGCTGGAGGACTGCAACGCCAAAGGCAGCACCATGAACACTTTGAAAGATTTTCTTCCGAAAAAATTACATTGTAACCACAAACATGTGTACAACATACTGGGAAAAATTAATTTATTCCAACCAATGTATTACTAGAAAAAAATGCATCATTCTTACCCTTCAAATAGGGCTTCCAGAATTTTTGAAAAAATCGATTTTTCGTTTTCGACGGATTCTTATAATATAACCTGGCAAAAATATTCTCTGAGAATTTCAAATCGGTCCATTGAAAATTGGGGGAGTTATGAGCGTTTGCAGGTAGGTCCGGCGGTCTACGTATATACCTGACGTAAACTTTTAAACGCGTTTTTCTCGGAATGACGTTTTCAGAATCGATGACCAAAATATTTCAAAAACTACTAAACCGATCTGCTTCAAATTTCACAGACATTTTTTGTACATCAAAAGGCAGTCCTTAATAAAAGGATTTTTTTTTTCAATACATACTTCTTTTATATCAAGGAAAATAGAGTGATTTTTTCACCGAAATTTCGACGATCACTTTCGATCGGCGACAATTTTTTCAAAAATCATTATTTTATTAAATCCTTCGATTAAAGACTAGATGATACAGTAAAAAATTTAATTCATTTGGTTTTTTTTATTTCAGATGATTTGTTTCCGGGCAGGAGTGGTCACCGCGAAGAACCTTTTTTTGCACACCGGTCTGTGCAATTTACTGAATCTCCGTCGTTTTTATACATTTTTTATAAATTTTTTACTGTTTTTATAAATTTTTTATTGAATCTCCGTCGTTTTTACAATTTTTTTATTAGGAAATATTTATATATTTGCTAATAAAAAATTGTCAAAGATACTTGTAATGATACCCTTTGCTATGAAAAAAAAAGTTAAAAACCTGCACCCATTTCCAAAAAAAAATTGACAAAAACACTTCTTTTTTTCCGGCCGCGCACTAGGTGTAACCCGTTAATATAACGTATATTATTTATTTGAAATGTATGAATATTTTATTTTAATATAAGGTACAAACATGGACGTTACGTGCGAAACACAATGTCCGATAAATGGTCCCTCGACCCTGTTTGCAAACGTCCGCTTTTTTTATTAAATTTTCAATAACATTTTGGCATAATTGCGGACTAATTTCATTAATGGTGCGTCCAATTGCTTCCTTGAGCTCCGAAACGGTCTATGGTTCATTGGCATACACTTCTCCATTCAGAAAACCCCAAAGAAAGAAGTTCAATGGTGTCAAATTGCAGGATCTTGATGGCCAATTCACATTACCGCGGCGCGAGATAACGGGACCATGAAACTTAGTCTGCAATAACTGCAATGCTTCGCCTGCAGTGTGGCAGGTTGCGCCATTTTTGTAGTGAATTTTCACATTTTCTATGCGTTGCTCATACGTGTACCGTAAAACGGGGTTTCTTTGAACAGATTTTGGAAGTTTTTTATAGGTAACTTTTTTTAACACTCAAAATTCCAACTTTTTTGCTCCAATAGAACAATGTGTCGTTTGGCTATCAAATGTACAAGAAAGTAAAGCCCCCCCCCCCCCACAATAATATATATCTATTTTCAAAGTGTCAGAGTAACCTCGAGTGTGGGGTTTCTTTGACAGGGCATTGAAATGCAACTTATGTCAAAGATTGAGGGTTACTTTGACAGCAATGTGATTTAAAAAATCAATATTTTATGCATTATATATGGAACTAAATGAAAAACAACGATTTTTTACAATCAAATTGTCATCTTTATTAAGGGCGGACACCCCTGTAGCAGGCTGAAAAAATGGTCGTTTTTACCGATTTTTTGTCTACTGGATTATTTATTTAAAATTTGGAAAAAGGTATGCTATTAAGCATACATTGAACTTATTTCGTGTATAATGTTATTTAAAAAAATGTACACGAAAAAAATTGTATTCTCTAAACCATATTTTTTTTCTTCAAATCGGCACGCAGCAGAACTCGAACAATTTTCGTCCAATCGACTTGAAATTTTAACTGTAGCTTCTTAGACTGCTTGAACAGTCAAGTGCGTTTTTCGATTTCTTTCGCTTTGTTTTTCGATTTATTGAAAATTGTAAAAAATATATCACTTTTGATATGAAAATTATAGTCGAAGAAATCAGCTTTTTTTTAACCCGTATATCCTTTATTTATTTATTCTTTTGACAAATAATTTTTTATTACATACTTCAATACATACCTAATAAAACCTAAAGGTTCTTTTGACCTGTTATTTTATTCTTTTCTTTTAAAAAAATCCAAAAAAACGGTCGAAAATGAGCGGTTACCGTAGTGTTCTCCCTTAAGGACACATTTTACGTAAAAATATCAAGTACCTAGGTTACTATTATAGGCACTTAATCGGTCTTATAATCATCATTGAGATCAAAATCAACTCGAGCAATATTACAATCAACTTTAGCAACATTATAATAAATTTGAACAATAAATTGTCGTTCAAGTTTATTCCCCGCACCCACCGCCCATCATAGAAGGCTTTTTATTTTTATTGCTTTTTAACTTATTGCTTTTTAACAAATAGACCGATTCTGATGAAATTTGTTAAAAATCTTCCTAACCTTATTCGCTAAAACATGACCCTAAATGATTTTGAAAATGTTGAAAAAAATATTTTTTTTTTTTCATTGCATACTGTCGCCATTTTTCGGAAAATTCAATCACTGTGTTTCAAACCGTACCATTTCATCGATTTTCAACATTTCTCACTTTTTCTTGGTTCATATTTTGCGTATGAGTCTTAATAAAAGAAAAATATTTGTTGATTTTTTTCAGATTAATCCTGCCGACGTTATATGTCCCGCCGTCTGACAACATCCGCCGCAACCCGCTTAGAAGACCGTGCCATACCTCTGCCATTTTTTAAGAATAATTTAAAAAATACCATGCAACAGCCAAAAGTAGTAATAAAACATACCCTAAGTCTTAAAGATGGTGGAGAAATCTTTCTTTTTCAAAAAGCAGCATGAAAATCAGCAATTTTTTCCGCGCCTAAAGATATATCCCCCCTTAAAAGACAGGGCAGTCTTTCATCGTGGGATTCAGCCTTCGCCCGAGGGTCGGGAGTAAGTGACATCCGAGGGAAATTACGTTGACTAATGTAATCCAACAAGTTTTTACAAAATAAATGGTCAAAAACGAAAAAAATGCGTGTTTCATTGCGAACCCATAATATTTTGCCCTACGCTTACGTATCTCCAGTTTATCCTCACGTTACGTCTCCCTGGTTATGTTTCGTGTCAGTCAGTCTGCCTCGTACCTCCATTCATAAATAGACCATTCATCATAACGCGTATTTTATTGTAATCAAGTTCCGCGATATTCCCCTCGACACAATTTAAGGCGTTACCCCCACGTGTAGCGCAAAAAAAGGCCTTTTTCATGAATTTTTTTAAAGAAAACTACAAAACTTTTTTAATCGATCAATATACTATCTTAAAGAACACATTTTGAAGAACTTTCAGTAATTTTTTTATTCAAAAATATTACGTTGTTTAGTGGCAAATGGCCGTCAATGAAATAATGTTTTTATATACACAGTTTGCGGTGACCAACATTGCGGCGAAGTGGGTCATCTGAAAAAAAATGCGGATGGATTTAGTCAAATATAAGTATAAACTAGTCTTTAATCGAAGGATTTTAAAAAATATTCATTTTTCACAAAATGGCGGACAGTCAAAGTTAATGGTTCGATTTTAGCGAAAAAAAACGGCCGTTTTTTGGCTATAAAACGGCCATTTTTTTCGAAAAAAAAAATCGAACGATTAAAGACTACATTTTTATGTATTAAATAAGCCTGCAAAATTCCAAGAAGATCGGTTCATTAGTGTTCGAGTAATCTTGGTCACCGACTTCAGAAATGCCATTTTGAGAAAAACGCGTTTAAAGTTTCAATTTCAGTTTACACGAAGAAAATATTTTTTTTTGTAAACTTACATAGAGTCATCTATTCCGGGCATCAAAAAAAAAACTGCACTTCAAATTGCACTTCAAAAAATGCAATAAAAAAAATCGATTGTTTCAAAATCGCAAGTGGGGTGACCCCTTAAGAGACGACACTATTGTGATGGGCCGAAAAAAAGTCGTTTTTTTACGATTTTTTTTATCTACCAGATTATTTACTTGAGATTTGGAAAAAAGGTATGTTATTAAGCATACATTGAATTTACTTCGTGTATAGTTTAATTGAGCCAAATAAGATATTAACGACGTAATTGAGGTATAGTAGAGTCTCTGTATAAAAATATGGTCCAACGACCAGATCGATAACTTAACAATGGTTAGACTGAAAAATAAAAATAAAAAAGTTTCACGGATTATATAAATGTATTCCGCGTTTTACGTAACTGTTTTCCGAAAATAAAAATCACAAAAGGACAGGTACTCAAAAAAAGTAATTTTGGCGAAATTTTTACTTATATTCGGGGGCTTAAAAATTATTGAGTTAAAAAACGGCTACGAACAACGATAGCTACTGCAATTACGGAAACATTGGTTTTTTTAAATTGAAAATCGGATAATAATAGCTAGAGTTATGATTCCGGCCAGGTCGAGAAAAGTCTTTTCGAGAAAAACGCCATTGAAAGTTTTGGTATACGTAAATCGTTGCCCCACCTGTTCTCACTTACAAGGAAAGGTGGCGAGGTCGATGTCTCCGATTTCGATTAAATTTTGCATGCTTGTAGAATGAGTAACAATAGGCGACACGCATTTTTTGTATCTGCGGAACCCGTTTTTCAAGGGGTGAAACGCACTCTCGAAAATAGGGGTGTTTTTCGTTTTTCGTCGATAACGCTATCGTTCTCATCTCCAATGTATAGTGCACGAAAAATCAAACATTGTTGCAATCAGATTTTTTTCATATCTCGTACAGTTAAAACGTTATCGACGAAAAACGAAAAACACCCCAATATTTTAGGGTGCGTTTCAACCCTTAAAAATCGGGTTCCGCAGACATAAAAAAATACGTGTCACCAGTTGTACCCATTCTACAAGCATGCCAAATTTAATCGAAATCGGAGAGATCGACCTCGCAACCTTTCCTTGTTAATCGTCTTTTAACCTGGTGAATTTTCAATATTTCAACTGAAATTTTTTCACATACTCGTGAATATGTATACTATAAGAAAATGTTTATTAAAAAACTGATTTTTTTTACTCGCCACAGTGGTGTCCCACCGTAACTCATAGTTCATACCCAACGTTTGTTAAAATAACGAGTTCAAATTCTATTTAGCATACAATTAGTGTTGGGTACAAATCAATCTTTTTTGAGTATTCAAGGGCTAGAAGCGAATAAAACCCTCTTATAATTCCAACAACAAAAAATCCACAATTAATCTTGTGTGCTACTTTGTGCACATTAAGGCGAGCGCCTGAATTAAAAGGTTCAAAAAAAGCGTTTTTATCGGGAATTTTTTTAGAAGGGGAAAAACAAGTGAGTCCTGTAAACATTGAGGTATCTATCTTATCATGTATATTTGAAATGTATAAAAAAAGTTTTCAACATGAAACAATAAATGACTGCAGATTTTTTGGCCTATTTCATGTGCGTCTTGCCACAGTCCTCAATCGGCGGGAAAGATGCAGCTCGTAATTCTTGACTGAGACAAAAAAACCAATAACATGTTTAATTGTCATATACTTTTTTTCTGGGTGAATTAAGGCGTTACCCCCACTTGTAGCGCAAAAAAGGCCTTTTTCATGAATTTTTTTAAAGAAAACTACAAAACTTTTTTAATCGATCAATATACCGTCTTAAAGAACACATCTTGAAGAACTTTTAGTAATTTTTTTATTGAAAAATATTACATTGTTTAGTGGCAAATGGTCGTCAATGAAATAATGTTTTTATATACACGGTTTGCGGTGACCAACATTGCGGCGAAGTGGATCATCTGAAAAAAAATGCGGATGGATTTAGTGAAATATAAGTATAAACTAGTCTTTAATCGAAGGATTTTAAAAAATATTCATTTTTCACAAACTGGCGGACAGTCAAAGTTAATGGTTCGATTTTAACGAAAAAAAACGGCCGTTTTTTGGCTATAAAACGGCCATTTTTTTCGAAAAAAAAATCGAACGATTAAAGACTACATTTTTATGTTAAATAAGCCTGCAAAATTTCAAGAAGATCGGTTCATTAGTGTTCGAGTAATCTTGGTCACCCACTTCAGAAATGCCATTTTGAGAAAAACACGTTTAAAGTTTTAATTTCAGTTTACACAAAGAAAATATTTTTTTTGTAAAGTTACATAGAGTCATCTATTCCGGGCATAAAAAAAAACTGAACTTCAAATTGCACTTAAAAAAATGCAATAAAAAAAATCGATTTTTTCAAAATCACAAGTGGGGGTAACCCCTTAAGAAAAAGCTGAAAAAATCGTGAAATTATAACTTTTCTCAGGTTTGAAAAAAAAATGTAAAAAAAAACACTTTATCGTGCTATAAAAATTATTTAAAAAGATTTTTTCAACAACTTTTCTAATTCACTTAGAAGAGATTTTCATACTGAAGAAAATGAAATTTGGTTTGATTCAGTAGGTCGATCAGTTTTTTTTTTGCTGCCACGCCCGCCAATTTGGAAAAATCGTGAAAATGAAAACTGGAGAAAATGCGCATCAAAGTTTTCAATAGGAGAAAATATCAATCGGTTCTCCGCTTTTGGCCTTGTATCTTCGAAAATATTTACAATTGGCCTCTGGAACTTTGTGAATATATTTTTTAATAGTTTATCTATCGATGTAAGCAATTAATAAAGAAAAAAACGATTTTTCGGACCTTCTAATTCAGGCTCCGGCCTTTAAATTCTTCCGGCAGAGTCAGGCGAAAAAATAATTTACATGTTCGTACCTGTAAACACGTTTTTTCGGGCTTAAAAAAATGATAATCCAATTGTTTCGAATTTTTTTGCTGGCGAACCGGAATGGCGAATAAATATGTACAGACTCGTGTACGCGCGAATTAAACGAACCGGTCAAACGTGCGAAGCATTTTGCACGATATGCTGACCACATCGATTTTAGGGCGTAAAAAGTACGGGCGTACTGTGATGTTGAATAAAAAAAAATCCCGTGCTAACCCATACACGTGCACACGTGTATAAAAACACAGATCCTGTCCTAGAGGTGCCCGCATCGAGAGCACCATCTAGCGGTCTGTCGACGCTTGTCGCAATATCCTGTAACGAAAGCCAATAAATGAAGGACGATTCCTGGCCGTGGAATTAAAATGCATAAATCAACGTTGTCGAATGCAGGTCAGTCTCTATGTGCCCTCCTGTCGTTGCCTCTATCTCCTAGCTTTGTTTTTTTTAGAGTAATATCTGTATACGCTTCGACTCCTACCCTAATATACATGCATACACATAGAGGATGTTCAAGGCATAATAAAAAAAAATTACCAAGCCAAACAGCTGTTATCAGAAAAAACCTACCATTAGCTTCTGATCTGAGATAGATATACACATGGGTGTGTGTGTGTGTGATTAGGGTATCTGTTTTTAACCAGAATGGGGAATACTTCATAAGCAATTGAATATATTTTATAATAAAAAAAGTTTCGAATATATTTTTCAACAAGATTTACACGTCTCTAAGGAGAAATACCATCCTACCAGTTTTGATCATCAAGGTAGAAAAAGTGTCAGCTGCTGTAAGTTGACGCTGCATTTTTATTCGCCCAATTCCAGCGAAAACAACTTATTTATGGAAGTTACAGTAAAGGAATGTATGTAGCTATGAAATTTCAAAGTTCTCATAACTATGTCCATGTGCAGTGGACAGCTCGGACCTAGGTTTGTGCAAATTGCTAGCAATGTGGGAGGACATGATAAATCGCGTAGCCAGTGCTTGCAGGAACATTTCTAGCGAAACTGATTTCGGGACAGCGGAAAATTTGGAAAAAATGAATTACACGCACCTGTGCTCGGCAAAAACCGGTTAATGCTAATTACTAAGGGTAAATGGGCAACAGTTATGATGGCTTTGGAGTGCCATAACTTCAGCTGTTTCAAAGTTAGACGGGCGAGTTCGGAGGACTTTTTTAGGACCCTTAGGCTCATGAACAATATCGTCCTACGGTTCAATGACTGTCAAGATAGTTTAATAATTGAATATCTATTTTCTAAACTCATTAAATATCTTTAACCTCCTGTTGACACACTGAGTCATTTCAACCAGGACAAATCAATATCAATATATATAATAAATGTAAGCGTGGTTTGTCCGTGCGTGTCACTATAACTCCGCAACCTACCCCCGCAGCCCCATGGGAGTTATACGGTATGGTAGCCCTCCCCTCGTCCCTCGTCACCGATCCACGAAGAAGGGCTCGGTTTGGAACTGCAGGTCTTGGGTTCGGAGATATGGGTGTCAAAATAATGCATCGCACCAATGGACTTCTCATGGGAAGTCGGTGAAGCAGCTGGGAACCGAGGGCCAAAGTGGCCGAGACTGGTCAGAATGTTCCTGAATGTTCTAGACGGTTCCAGAATGTTCTAAAATGTTCCAGAATATTATACAATCTTCCAGAAGGTTCGAGAATATTCTAGAATGTTCCAGAATGTTCTAAAATGTTCCACAATGTTCGAGAATGTTCCAGAATGTTATAGAATATTCCAGAAGGTTCGAGAATATTCGAGAATATTCTAGAATATTACAGAATGTTCAAGATTTTTCCAGAATGTTCAAGAATGTTCTAGAATGTTCGAGAATATTCAGGAATGTCCCAGGAGGTTCTGGACCTTCGAAGGGCGGTCCGGTTCCGGTATGGTCGAGAATGTTCTAGAATGTTCCAGACGGTTCCGGGCCCACGAAGGGAGTTTCTTTTCATTTTTTATTCTTTGAATTCACATTTGATAGGAGCTGGCGGGCTTTTTCCGAGCGAAGCGAAGGTAACTCCGGCTAGTTTTGAATAAAATGCTTACTTTTCCAAAATTGAATTTGCTGTTTCCCGAATTTGAATCATGCGGAGATATTAAAAGTGTCAAAAGTGTATTTCTGATTTATGAAAATAGAAACCGACCGAAGGGTTGTTAATGGCAGGTGGATGGAGTGCCATTCGGGTCAAATTAACCCGGTGTGTCAAAATCGTTCCAATATGTCAACGAAAGATTAAACGGTCTGATAAAGCATAAATCGAGATTGATACGATCGATGATGATCGTGTGCATTTCGACGTTCCTACGCCTAATTCTCATTGTCAGGTGATGTAACAATCGCCACAGATTCATCAATGAATCTTCCGTTCCGTGCCAATAGGAGATGATTCCCACATATTTTTTTGTTTTTTAATCGCTATCGAGTACGATCCTTCGAGTCTTTTAGAGTTCACTGAACGAACTTGGGTCTCCGGAAGACTCGCTCTCGACAAGTAAAACGTTGTACATATTTGGAGACGTGAAAAATCGCTCCTTTCTTGGGCAGGCTTGAGGAAAACTTGCGGCAAAGTTGATTTGCACGTCGAAGTTTTCGCATTTGCGACCAAACGTTTAGGCAATCATCATCATGTTAGGTTGAATACAATCGACTTTTGCCTATATACTCTTTGATGCTGAGTTATGCACTATACTATATTCCGTATTTACGTATATTCTGCTGACTTGTATGCTTATATGCATTGGCTAAGCGAGCCTTAGTTAAAAACGCCAAAGCAAGAATAATAAGGAAAATATTTAGCTAACGCCAGCATAAAGATGCAGATGAATAACATTTGTGTGGTGTTCATTTCAGATTAACAGTGGCAAGTAAGCCACTGTGGGGTTTGATACACCCGACCCACGTTTTTCTGACGCGAAAATGTATTGATGTACATTCTACAGAAGTATGGCAACAAGGGTTAATTTTGATTTTTTGCTAAATAACCTACATGGTATTTTAACGTGAACTCCTTAGATGATCTGACAAAATTTCCAAGTGAACATATTCAATAGTTTATTTTTTATAACAATTTTTGTCGCTGGAGTCTGAATCAACGCGTGTGGCAAGAACGTGATTCTACAGAAGTGTGGCAAGTAAGGGTTAATGGTTCTGCATAAGCTTGAAGCCCACACAAACAGGTTGATTTTTGATATTTTTTTCTGATGGGCGTATTAGGATGACGAAGCCGGTATTTTACACACAATTTATACATGGTCTTGCCAAGTTGGTTTTTGGGAAAATATTGAAAAACAGTGAAATTATTTTTTAACGAAGTGCCGTCGTTTTTGCATGAAAAAAATGAAATGAAAAACAAATGAACTTTTCAATACAATAACCAAACTTTCGTATGATCTATTTACGCTTTTAAATTTTGAATTAGAAATGTAAAATACTCGAATACAAAATTTGAAATACTACTACATTTAAAATACGCTTTTTAAATTTCGATAGTGACAAAAATGGGAAGCTGTAAAAAATCCCGATTCTCGATTTTTAAAAACAGCTGTAACAATTTTGTAATTGATTAATGGATAAGCATATAAAAAAATCACCCGATCATCAGATCGCAAATGATATAAACTATGCTTTGGTCGAATTTGGAGTGAATCAGACAATCAAAATCATAGATTTTGAGATAAGATTGACACCGTTTCATAAACCATAGTTTCGAGAAAAACGCAAAAGAAAAAAGGGTAAATCGTAGTGGAGTTATTCGACATACCGCGGTGGGCGAGCTGAACCCCCACAAGAATCATCATAACTCGATAAATTTTTTGAATTCATAAAAAATCTTTGTTGCAAATTGAAGTTGAGAGCTAGGCTTTAACGCGGCCCTCTACTTTCTCGGCTGTTTTTTTACGGCTTTTTCAATAATTTTTTACGGCCAAAGCATCGAAATAATCAATCTCATTGTTTTTGCATAATCTTTATTAACATTTAAATAAGCTTTACAAATTTTTTAAAGTCAAAATATGTAATAGAATAAAAGTTATAGTGGCCGACAGGAAGACATCAAGTAAAGAGGTGCTTGACGGTGACCAAGATTGCGGCTGTTCTGCTTATCTGAAATCAAAAAACCAAACGGCATTTTAATCTTCATATTTAAGACTCGCGATTGAACTAGAGTGAATTCTAAATTACAAAAAATTGACTTTTTTATACACTTTTGAAAATTACATTCTATTTTTTACTCATTTTTTCTTAAGTTTTTCGCTCGTACAAAAAAAAAACTATCGAAGCAATCATGATAATCCTAGTTCAATCGCTGGCTTATAACATATTAAAGATGCTGTATAAATATGAACAAGATCGGTGCAGTAGTTTCTGAAATATCGTGGTCACCGTTTCGAAAAATGGTGTTTCGAGAAAAACGCGTTTGAAAGTATACCTGCTCCGTATACCTGCTCCGTTCCAGGGCCGTAACTTGTGAACCACTTCGAATATCGAAAAATCCTTTGGCACACATTTTCTACACATGTTGTAGATGTGATTTATGAAAAAAAAAATCGATTTTTTCGACCCGAGAAACTAGAGGACCGCCTTAAAATTCTACAATACAAGAATCGGGTTTCTGAAATTCCAAGCTTTTGCGGACCCTTCAGTACATCGCCGCTTCAGGTGTCCCTAAAAGGTTACTATTCTGAGTGACGGATAATAAAAAATAAATGGAATATTAACCCTGGCATACCCTGACATACTTGCCACCCTCGGGTTTGTAGGACCCCATTCCGATTTCAAATCATAACTCCGAGTAAAATAGTCGTATTTCGATGGCTTTTTTAATCGATAGCCAATTAGTCGAGAAATCTGTCTATCCATTGACCGAATCGTCAAAATTAAGAACTTCTGAGATATACGCGTTCAAAAAATATTTTCTCTTGAGAAAAGCGAAAAAAAAATTGATTTTACATTTTTTTCGAGTTCCTCAGACCCCCGTGGGGTATGCGAGGGTTAGAGATATTATACCGAATAGTCAATTCTTTTATCGTTACTTTCATTATGCATGACAATAGCATTTATATGAATTCATGAAGAAATCTGAGAACTTAAGGGGTCTTCTCACTTTAGACGCTAAAAAAGGCTATTTTCATAAATTGTTTTGATAAGTTTATATTATAGATATTAATATAAAAGTTGTTACACTTAATAAATACACTTTCGAAATACATTAAAAAAAAATGTGTTTATGCAGCCCAAACAAACTTTAAACACGTTTTTCTCGAAACAACGTATTTCGACGACTTGTTGATAAAATCTTCGAAACTACTAAACCAATCCTGATGAAATTTTAACCACATATTCTCTACAACTATAGCTATAGCGCATAGCAAGGATTAAAATTTTTTTTGATATTTACTTATTTTGCCGAAAACGGTGAAAACGTTTTTTTTTTAATGTCCGCCATTTTGTTAGTTTTGCATATATAAAAAATCGTATGATATGCGCTATAGCCATTAACATACTAAATCGAAAACCGTTTGATTTTTTTGTTTCGGATGATCCATTTCTGAGATTTCATCAACAGCCCAGACCTACAATTTTTTAGGACGTTTTTTTTAATTACCATTCTCGTCTATAAATAGTAACTTGAAGAAATAATTTTTTTTCCAATATATTTCGAAAGTGTATTTATTAAGTGTAACAACTTTTACATTAATATTTATAATATAAACCTATTTAAAAAATTCATGAAAATAGCCTTTTTAGTGTCTTACGTGAGAAGAAGGGGTCTTCTCACTTTATGAAGCATTTTTTCTTCATCGCAAAGTAGATGAAACTGAAAAAATGTGAATATTCAAACATACGGACCTGTTGGCTCGACCTGGAATGTCCCGTATATATCAATTCTATCTCGTTCGTTCATCCATTTTGTATTTCTGTTCCTCCGGCTACTGTGGCTCCGGGGCTAGCTTATCGGTTCCTCTCCCTCATTTTCCTCTCAAATATTGCTCATACCTTTCCCTCCCTCTCCTTCTCTCTCTCTCGCTCTGTCGCTCCCTTTGCATATCGTTCTTCCTCCCCCTCTCTTTTTCCTCTCGGCCTCACTCGAGTCTCATTTTCTGTCATCAGAAATTAATATCTTTCGTACTCGGATGGAAACGATCCCGCGGGTTTCAAATTGCTAGGTATCAATCAGCAATCTACAACCAAGCGATCGACCTTTTTTTTCTTCGTGGAAAACCTCCCGCAGCACTTGCAGGGGCACTGCGAAGAAATATGTTTCTCGATTTTCCATCGTGCACGATTTATCCCACGAATTTTATCGCTCGGCATTTATATATAGATACCGACTGCCGTAGCAAAGAACAAAAAAGTAAATCACATCACGTTGCGTGTTAAATCATTCCAGTTACGTTCTTATTTTTTTACAAATTCATATTTATGCGCATTCGTAAAACTGTTGTCTCGGAGCTCAGGCTCGATTATTTTGTTGATCGTTCTCCGTGAATACTTACGGTTTTATACCCAAAATAGCTCATTTTTGAGATTTTTTTCAAGGAAATCGTTATGATAAATTTTTGCAAAAATTAGGTATTTGAGAAAGAATCATTTAAAGAGCGCTTTGTAATTTTTTGTATAAAAATATTAACGTACAATCGATTTACAGCCGATGCCTTCTGCGGTGAGCAATGCCTTCTGAACCAGGTTATCTAAACTCAAATAAAATCAAACCTATTTATTTAGTATATTAGTTTATCCTATGATTGACCGAAGGGATTTCCGAAATCCAAATAAAAAAAAATGGCACGTGTTCAAAGTGACACTCTTGATTTTTGCGAAAAAAATGGGTATTTTTCGTGCATCAAATCAAGAGTGTACATTGGAAGAAAAAATCCTTCGATCAAATACTGCATTTTTTTATCTAGAAAAAGCCTTTAAATTTTAGGAAAGATCGATGCAGTCATTTTCGAGATATTTTGCTCACATACTTTGAAACCGTACTTTTGAGAAGAAGGCATTTAAAGACATAACAGCCTATAAATCGACCAATTTTCATGCGATCACCTTGAAATTTTCAGAGAATATTCATAACATGTTATATGTCAAAATCTATTGGTTAAAAAAAAGAGATTTTTCGACTTTCACAATTGGGCGCAACCCCTCAATGAAATAATCACAATCATTTTCGGATAAGTTTCCAAAAACCTCCAACCTCCGATCGAGCTGACATTTTGCACAAACCTTCTTTTCATATTTTAAGGAGGTACACTAGCTTCAGCAAAATGGTGATAGATCAATAAAATTTGGTGAATATATTCTTTAGTATTATTCATGTAGATACAAATTTTTTCAGATTTTTTGGTTGTGCCGTTTTGTTACAAATAATTCACAAGCGTTTATTCTTATACCCGGAATATATACCTATATCTATAAAAACCCTATGCTTATACACGTGAACTTCAATGTTCAATTATTCGATAACGGCACAATGAAAAAATCTGAAAAAAATTGTATTGACATATATAATACTAAAGAATATACTCACCAAATTTTATTGATCTATCACCATTTTGAAATTTGACCATGGTTTAGCATGGCAACATTGTATGAAGCTGGTGTACCTCCTTAAGACAACTCCTAAAGGGATTTTTAGCGACTCACAATAGTTTTAGAGATATAGAATTTTAAAGTTTTTTAGGCAAATTTTCCGGGAACCCCCCCCCCGCCGATCAAGAAAAAATGTTGTACAAACCATCCTTTTAATATTTTAAAACAACCCCAAAAGGGATTTTTGGCGACTCACAATAGTTTTTGAGATATTGAATTTTAAAGTTTTTTTTAACCCGCGCTGACTATATCAATATCTGCTACGTCCCCGTTCATACCTATACAGGGTGTCCCTCTTGATTGGGGTAGAATATCCATAAGTCGAATTTCCATAATCGAATATCCATAAGTGCCAATATCCATAAGTGAATATCCATAAGTTGAATATCCATAAGTGATTATAGAGTAGAAATGAGTGCCAGAAATGGCGAGAGGTAGAGGAAAAGTGAGTATAGAGGAACCCAAACAAACTTACTGATGTATACCTCCCGCCATTTCTGGCACTCATTTGTACTCTATACTCACTTATGGATGTTCGACTTATGGATATTCATACTTATGGACATTCGTGCTTATGGATATTCTATTTATGGATATTCGACTTATGGATATTCGCCTTATGGATATTCGCCTTATGGATATTCGGCTTGTGGATATTCGTACTTATGAATATTCGTACTTATGAATATTCGTACTTATGGATATTCGACTTATGGATATTCGCACTTATAGATATTCGACTTATGGATATTCACTTATGGCTATTCGACGACAGTGGTCCCTCTTATCTATGCCATCCGAAATAACTCGGTAATTATCGACCTCTTAAAAAAAAATTCCAGACAAAAGTTGTACGGTGTGAGGGGGTCATCAAATGCGACCATTTTTTTATTCCGTTGGAGGCGCCGACGCATAGTGAAGGTCACCTCCACTCTTTTAAATGGTATGGTACATTTTTTTCAACCACCTTGTGGAGCATTTTGCGCCGCATAAACATTAGGGGGGTCAAAGTCGTTGAAGGTCATTCAAGGTCACCTATTAAAATGAAATACAAATCTAAATATCTCGGATCACTACCAAATATTTGGTACAGTCGAACCTCGATATAACGAAGATATAATATAACATAATAATATACATTGAGCCCTAATTGCTAACTGCTTGTAAATGGCTCTAATTTGAACCTTTCTTTTTTTGAAAAATATCCCTATGTGTATACCACTAATTTTTTTTTAAAGCACATTTTAAACATGATCTCGATGTAACGAAACCTCGATATAACGAAAACTAAACATAACGAACATCCCTGGAGATTCGTTATTTCGAGGTTCGACTGTAGTGATCCGAGATATTTAGATTTTTATCATCGATACTGACCTTGAATGACCTTGAACGACTTTGACCTCCTAATGTTTTTTATGCGGTTTGAGGTGCCCCACAAGATGGTTGAAAGAAAAATATACCATTCCATTAAAAAAAGTGGAAGTGACCTTCACTGTGCGGCAGCACCTCTATCGAAATGGAAAAAAATGGTGACATTTGATGGACCCCTTCACACCGTACAACTTTTGTCTGGAACATTTTTTTGTGAGGTCGATAATTACTGAGTTATTTCGGGTGGCAAAAATAAGAGGGCCACCCTGTATACGTTATCGCGCTCTCCGTTTTGTACAAACAAAAATACCCAAACAATCACAAACAAACCCAACAAACAAAGCGCGTCGCCAGACATCCCTTTAGGGGTTGTTTTAAAATATTAAAGGGGAGATCTGTGCGAAATTTCAGCTCGATCGGAGGTTGGGGTTTTTCGGAACCTAACCCTAATTTCCCTCTCAAAGCGTAAGAATATTCATTCCATCATGCATCCAATTTTTTTCAAAGGATATATAATATTCTGTTTTTATGTAAATAACTGGATTTTTTCGCAATTATCATACTTTTCTTAAGGGGTTACCCCCACTTGCGATTTTGAAAAAATCGATTTTTTTATTGCATTTTTTTGAAGTATAAGTATCCGGGCCCATACTTCTGTATGGGCCCGAAATAGATGACTCTATGTAAGTTTACAAAAAAAAATATTTTCTTCGTGTAAACTGAAATTGAAACATTAAACGCGTTTTTCTCAAAATGGCATTTCTGAAGTCGGTAACCAAGATTACTCGAACACTAATGAACCGATCTGCTTGAAATTTTGCAGGCTTATTTAATACATAAAAACGTAGTCTTTAATCGTTCGATTTTTTTTTTCGAAAAAAAATGGCCGTTTTATAGCCAAAAAACGGCCGTTTTTTTTCGTTAAAATCGAACCATTAACTTTGACTGTCCGCCATTTTGTGAAAAATGTACATTTTTTAAAATCCTTCGATTAAAGACTAGTTTATACTTATATTTGACTAAATCCATCCGCATTTTTTTTTCAGATGATCCACTTCGCCGCAATGTTGGTCACCGCAAACCGTGTTTATAAAAACATTATTTCATTGACGGCCATTTGCCACTAAACAATGTAATATTTTTCAATAAAAAAATTACTGAAAGTTCTTCAAGATGTGTTCTTTAAGATGGTATATTGATCGATTAAAAAAGTTTTGTAATTTTCTTTAAAAAAAAATTCATGAAAAAGCCCTTTTTTGCGCTACAAGTGGGGGTAACTCCTTAATAAATTGCATGCAAGAATGATTTCCAATGTAGGCTCATTGCAATGCTATGGTTTGCATGTTTCGCGAAAACACGGAGCACGTATGCAGCTGTGGTCGTCGCGGCCCTTTCCCGACATTAATATATCTACGATGTACTATGTACTCTTCGGTAAATACACTTGCGATTCGGCTCTCTCTAGGCTTCACTCATGAATATTTAATCGAGTAACGACGCGACTCTGTACAGTATACCGTCAACCGATGTCATCGATACACGAATATTGAGAGCTTTCACGATGCAGGGAATTGCAACCCAGCACATATCCTGCACCCTCAAGTGTTCTAAACGTAAATAGTACAGCTAAAGTGTAAATACGATACAATGTAGCGGCAACCACTTCTATTGATTTTTTGACTGACTCAATGAGGCAAATACGACAAATTCAGACTCAGAATTCAATAGACTTGTGGACGACTGGATGGACATTTGATCGTGTTCAGGAAAGGCTGATTTAGTTTTCTCAAGGTTTTATATTGAAAGACATTTCTTTTCTTTTTGACGAAGAAGAAAATGTCGGCTTCCGGGTGCGGTGTCGATAGAATTCGTGGTCTTTTTCCCTCTAGAATTATTGGACGCTGTAAAAGATTTTAAAAAAATTGTCATCATTGTTATTGCAACATCTTTTTGAAAAATCCGAAGGAGATTGTTCATAAAATCCCGTGCAGAAATTGTCGTAGGGACCCAATTGAATTCCCATAGTTATCTCTATTCAATGTGATGACCCAATGGATCCCTATGGAACGTTTTAGGACTACACTAAAACGTCACGTTCGTACATTGGACTTTCATAGGGATTCCCTATTGGGAGGTACTTTTACCTTGAATTTTCCAAACAAAATATATAGATATACAAAATCAATGGATCTCAAATAAGTGTGAATATTATCTTAAGGGGTAAGGCCACAGTGGAATTTTCAAAAAATCGATTTTTTTCTCGCTAAAACGGTGCTTTATTATCATAAGAATAAGTTACTATTCGATTTGAAGCAAGAATTTTTTTCACCGACTTTGAGCGTATAACGTAAGCCCACCTCTGGCAGGGCCATAGAGTACCTAAAACTTTAAACGCGTTTTTCTCGAAACAGCTTTTTTCCAATTGGCGTGACAAATAACTTCAACAATTTAAACTCGATTTACTTCAAATTTAAAAGTTATGTTCCTAATTGCATTTCGCAGAGAAGTATGTACGGAATTTCTGATTAATCGAAAACTTTTTATTTTATGAACAGTTTTATACGAAATTTTTCACTGAAAATTCATTAAAATATCTACAACTCAATTCAAATACCTACAACTTTTGAATAAAAGAATTTTTTTTTAATTCCGTACGTACTTCTCTATGTATTAGAATATGGATTGACGAGAATTTCTGTTTTTTGTTCTAGGTCAAAAATTGTGGATGCTAAATGTTACGCCGCGGAGCGCCTAAAAAAGGATAAAAAAAGAAAATATTAGTAGTCGGCCATTTTGTACATCGAAAAAAATATACATATTTTCTAACAACTTGATATTCATAATAAATAGATGTGTAATTAATTTTATGAGAGAATCACTTTTTCACACGAAAAAAAATTATTAAATTCGCACATGATTTTATACCCATTACTGTGGCCTAACCCCTTAAGGGATAACACCACACCAGGATTTTGGAAATTTTTTTTTGCTAAAAAAATACTTTGGGGTCATAAAAACAATATGCAACTGGTCCTATAATGAATTTTTTTTTTTGAAGGTTCAATTATCGATTTCGCCGCCGCGCCTCGGACTTCTTTCAGGCGCCTAGAACTTCAAACGCGTTTGTCACGAAACCTTTTTTTCAAACTGGGAGGTCGGATTACTCGAACACCTTTGCATGGATCGATTAGAAATTTTGATAGAAGCTTCATAATTACATTCTCTATGGGAGTACGTAGCCGTTTTTTGATTAAATATAAACTTTTTTATGAACTATTTACTGCTCATTTTTTGAGCAAAAAATCGATTTATATCTTTCAAAGTGCGCCATTTTTGCAAAATTTGATTTAAAAAATCCCTACGTAGTCTCATAGCTAATAATGTCTAGGTTATAATTTTTGTTGGTTTTTGTTCCAGGTCTTATACTTTACGAGGAAACTGTCCTCCCGTGAAGCTATTTGTAAAAAACATGGTTTTCAAGATGACCTCTGTCACCGCCATTTTGTATGAAAATTATAATGGATTTTTTTTATACTTTAATATTTGTTAAATAAACCCTCTCAAAAGAAATCCTATTCCTTTTTTCATACTCTCAGAATAAATTGTCAAAGTTAGGCCTTATTTTTTGCCGCTAGAGTGGTGTTATCCCTTAAAAAACTATAAATCTTATCTTAAAAAAGTACAAATCTTATCTTCAGAGTATAAATCTTATCTGAAACAAGTACAAATCGTTTCAAAAGGTATGTCTCAAAAACAGATTTGAATCACATCACTGAAAGTCCACTCTAATTATCGGCAGTTTATTTTACTGCACTTTTACATAATACCATCACACACGAACACCGTCACGAAGAGTGCAGGTTATGTTTCAATACACCGAGTTTTTTCTCGTGACTTTTCACATATATGTGAAAAGAAAAATAAGATAAGAATAAATAAGAATCAACAATATATATATTGTCGATTCGAACGCAGTAAGAATTCTTAAACCGGTTTCATGGGAGAACACCGTGCAGAATCCAATTGGATTCCAATGAAGACTCCGTATGCGGGGTGGGGGGGTTTCCCAACAAATCCCTATAGAGATGTGGGTGCATCTTGGGACTCCCCGACAAATTCGTGCACGGGATAACGAAAGAATATTTTTTAATAATAATTCGAATTTCGGTGTAAAAAATGGACAGAATGTTTATAACCGTGTATACTAACAGATAATGCGAAAAAATCGATTTCTCGAAAATTTTACACGATTCCTTAAAGTTTTGAACGACGTTCCGAGCGTTCCGACGGGCCTATATACGTCAATTTTGATACGATCTCCTCGAATTTTTCAGGGAACATTTATAAGATGATATACTGCCAAAATATCCTGATTTTCAAAAAAGCGAATTTCCAACTTCTACAACTTTCACTATATTTTGATTGTAAATGTTGATTTTCAATATAAATAATCAATATATACTGATATTGGTTACATTGATTTAAAAAAAGCGAATTTCCGACATTCACAACTTTCACAAAGCGAATTTCCGACATTCACAACTTTCACAAAGTGAATTTCCGACTTTCACAACTTTCACAACTATCACCCCTTAACGCTCGCAGCTTTCATTCGCAAAAATTATCTTTGTCTCAGGTATCGAATAGATCGAATAATTTCCTGGCATCCGAGAAAAACATTCCCAAAGGAGTCCAGGAAGTACAAAGAGCCCACGAATATCCTGAAAGTGAAAATTTAATAATTCTCCACAAAACATGCGGATTTTCAAGGGCCAGCCTTATCACTTCCCTTCACTGTTCGCTTCTCCCTACCGACATCTAGGATCCGCGTACAGGACCGTGGATTCTTCTGAGTGTGTATCATCGTCTCTCCAACATCTGAACTCCCGCATAGTTCCTTCGAACTAATTAACGAACAATTACAATTAATTACACGCTACGGAAAACCGAAGTTATTTGCGTGCGATCGATGTTGCGGGAGGCCCGTCGTTCAATACCCTGCTGTAGTTACCTGGCATGCAGATATATAGCGAACATTATGTACGTAGGTATACACGAAGAGAACTTCCATGTGAAAAAATGCCGTAGCGTTGCAACGTGAAACTATACCGTAATTTTCATGAGAATCCATGGGAGAAATTTACACGATTCGACTTTACTGCAGCACGTAGTAATTTTATCACAGCAGTAGGAGAGTTGTGCCTAAGATGACATAGTCAGATGAGACGACACATCCTCAATGTCTTTTCAAATATTCGCGAGAGCAAATATACGAGTAACCAAGGAGACTTTAGGGAAGGAGTCCAATCTGCGTATTCTGACACGTCCGTAAAAGTGGGACAAAATTGGGTTCCGCATAACCGGTGCTGGGGAAGTTACTCATTGTGTGCTATATATACATGTATGCTTTGCGCGCGCGATGTTATCAGCTGACACATGGCTGAAAATTTTTATTTTCTTAACCTTAATTCATTTTATAAATAAATTACGTGTAGCTGTAGTAGTGCCTCAAGATGTTTCTACATTCGAGTCGCGGCGCAATAACTCACCTAATTATGAAAAAAAATCGTAACAAATGCCATAACAATTTATATCCGACGTAAATATACATTCCATTCAAATGTGGTCAGGTGGCCGAGATTATGGCATGTAAAATATGTAGAAAATGTCAGCAACTGGGACATGCGAGTGTAAATGGCAACCTCACGTACGACTGCGTCAAGTGTAGTGCGTCACACGAAAATGGAAAACGCACTTTAAGGGAAGGTTAGGGGTTTCAGCGTGAAAAAAAAAACACTTTTTTGCGAATTTTTTTCATCTGTATGGATATAGTAAATTTATTGAAACCTTTTGTACATTGTTAAGTATCATTTCAAGAACATTCCGTCAAATTTGTACGCGAAAATATCCACAAACAAGCCGGTGACAAAGCTTTTCCAAGAACGCCTTTGAAAAAACACGATTTGCGGTGTTCACTGTGTCTCAGCTAGAAATTATCTGAAATCAAGTACCATTAAAATTTAGTCAAAGTATCATCAAATCCTCCCGCCAACGGTCTTTGATAATTTTTTTTTTCATTTATAAATTTTTGGTGGTCATGTAAAGTGAAAAGTGCTATTTTTCACGAAAAATTCCGACATTTTGGGGGTGGAAAAACCCCTCGATGTAAAAAAAATCTGAAACTAACCGTTGGGGGGAGGTATTTTATATGTAGAAAGTGTGTACCAAGTTTGAAATAAATCGGTCATGTAGTTTTCAAATGGCAGTAAACACGCACTTTGAAAAAGTGGTTTCGAGAAAAATGCGTTTGAAGTTTAGAGAAGTCGGAGCTACAGTGTTAGAGGAGCGGGACTAAATAGTCAATAACTTCGAGAGTTTTGCTCTGATTGACTTGAAATTTTGGGATTATATTCTTGAAATGTTTAACTATGAGAAAAGACAAAAAAATCGTTTTTTCAAAAGTGCACACCCCTACCATCCCCTTAAATAACTGATCAGATAAACAGCTCCACCGCTGTGCAAATTGCAATATCCTAGATCACCCAGTGATCATAAGTGATGCCTATACTACAAGGTCATATGCAAACGCTCATAACGTGAGAGACATTAGACAACAACAACTCATTGAAAGAATTGAAGCGATACACCCGAAAGTCACATCGGAAATATCCTTTGCATAAGCTATGGCGCTACCCGCAGCGATATTAGCAACACAGAGATTCGCCACGCAGTATCGAGCATCATCCGCAGCATCACCTGACTCACCGCTACCACGAGCCATCATTTTACATTTTACAGTTATTAAAATAATATCAAGAATTAAAGATGCTGATAACAACAGTCCAAAGTCTACAATCTAACTACTACTGAGAAACGTTGGTTTGTTAAGTTTAATTTCACCCGCAAGATCAAAAAACTGTATGGCACCGTGCAAGGTACTGCTTTCGAGTATCTCGTAAAGTTGTTTTATAACTGAATGTTTTTCAAATTGAAATGATTTGTTACACCTTTTATCGGTAAATTAGTTTTATTATTGATTACATTTGTTACAAGAATCATAATAACGCAAATAAAAATAGTAATTATTCCTAAAAGCTATTAACGTCAATGTGTTTATTGATGGTTGATGGTTTTTTGTAATTACCCAAAAATGACTTATAAAAATTATTTACAAAGTCATAATACATTTTTCGTCATTAAACAAAAATGTAAGAACTTTGTAAAAATTGTCATACCAATTATTGCATTGAAATAATTAGGTGAACTAGATCGCAAACAAACAATCTTAGTGCACGATAGGCGTTTTTTTTTACAAGCGTCAACAATTAGCCGCCATGACAGTCAGTTTCACCCTGTGCACTGGCTGTATTACTACATTTTTGATACACTACGGACACGGACGACGCCTACAGGTTATATTTAACACCACGCTCTTGGATCAAATTTACGGACGTTTCTTATACAGTCTCACCATACGAAGATTGGACTCCTTCCCTATAGTCTCCTTGCGAGTTACGATGACATTCTATGATCGGCCTTGCTATTTTTATTTTTCTATCTTTTATTCAAGTAACTAATGTTCTGAAATTGATTCTATTTTATTATAATAATAACCCTTTATGGATATACGCTTGGCTCACAATTCATACGTCATCGTTTATTTCAATATTTATCGTAAAAGAAAAAGTATCTCATCTTAAGGTTCGATATACATTTAGACAGGAAAAAATAAGCAATTTTGAGGGATTTTTTAAGCTAAGAAATAATTATTCTACAATTATCAAACTTTAGGTATACTTTAATAATATACGAGGGTGGGGTGAGAAGTTTCCGGCCTGACCAAGAGATGGTGCCACTAGGTCTAGTTTTGGAGCGGCGTCCTACAGTACCGTTCCTACCGAGTTTGTATGTACAGTTTCAGCCCAATCGCTACGTTAGTTTGTGTTTGAGAGCACATTGCGCGAGACGCTTCCGTTGTTTTCGTAAAATGGAAAAATTGGAAAAACGTGCTGTCATCAAATACTTCCATTTGAAAGGTTTTACACCAAAACAAATAAAAGAAGAGATGGATTCAGCACTAGGAGACTCCTCCCCATCATATTCAACTATTAAACAGTGGGTTTCTGAATTTAAAATGGGTCGTGTGAGCACCTCTGACGAGCCTCGCTCAGGACGGCCCGTTGAAGTCACAACTTCAGAGATGGTTGAAAAAATGCACAAAATAGTGTTGGAAGACCGCAGGTTGAAAGTGCATGAGATAGCTGAGACCTGTAGGATGTCAGCTGAATGTGTGCGAAATATTTTGCACAACCATTTGAACATGGAAAAGCTGTGTGCAAGGTGGGTGCCGCGTTTGCTAACGCTCGACCAAAAACTGCTTCGAAAAACCATTTCTACCGACAATTTGACGCTGTATAGGCGTAATCCAAACGAATTTTTGCGTCGATTCATAACTGTTGATGAGACATGGATCCACCAGTACACTCCTGAAAATAAAGAACAGTCAAAACAGTGGGTTGGAAAAGGGGAACCAACCCCAAAGAAGGCAAAAACAATTTTATCGGCAAACAAGGTTATCGCTACTATTTTTTGGGATGCGAGAGGAATTATATACATTGATTACCTTGAAATGGGTAAGACTATCACTGGTCAATACTACACAGAGTTATTGCAACATTTGAAGCACGAGGTGCAAATTAAACGACCTCATTTGGCGAAGAAAAAAGTTTTGTTTCATCACGATAACGCACCAGCGCATTCGTCGATTGTTGCCATGTCCAAAATCCACGAATTGAAGTTTGAATTGATGCCGCATCCTCCCTACTCTTCAGAATTAGCCCCCAGCGACTATTACCTGTTTCCTAACCTCAAAAAATGGCTTGGCGGAAAAAGATTTAAGAGCAACGAAGAAGTTATCGAAGCTGTAAATCAGTATTTTGAGGAGCTTGACGAATCTACGTTTAAAACTGGTATACCTAAATTAGAACACCGTTATGAGAAATGTATCAGTGTTGATGGAGATTATGTTGAAAAATAAAGCAAACAAAAATTTAAAAACATCGTTTTTCTTGGTCAGGCCAGAAACTTTTCACCCCACCCTCGTATTTAAGTATACAAAGCAATGTTTTTGAATTAATTTCTCATCAAAATGACGGAGCTGTAGCAGAGTGTTACAGCAAGGTCGCCGCGGGAGTTGCGCATCGGCGTGCAGTCTAGGTTCAAACATTTTGTCAGTTAGAACATGTACAGTTTCTATGTGACGGAAATTAAAATGAAGAAAATACAAATTTAAGAAAATGTCACGCGTTTACAAAAAAATCAACATTTCACGCAACATTTCTGTAAAATGTGAATGAAAAAAAATAGTTTTTTTTTCAATTTTTAAAAAACAATTCTCGTCAAGTAGAAGGTTCCAATATTATCAATATTTCTACCAAGTTTTAACTCGATCGGCTTCATAGTTTTTGAGTAAACCTGCACGCCAATTTGGATAATGCAGTTTTGAGAAAAACGCGTTTGAATTTGACGCCCGCTCCGAATTCGAGCGGTGAGGCACACCGTTGACCGGCTGTAACGTTGGAAGTTTTTCGAATTCCGCTTTGAAACTTTAGGAAAATATTCTACATATATAGTTCTACGGTTTAAAGGGGAAAAAAAGGAATCAATTTTTTGATCGTTGTAAATGTATATCCCGCCTTAAGGGGCTATACCAGTGTGACACTTTTAAAAAATCGACTTTTTTTGCCTATTTCGACAGTTTATACTTTCAAGAATATCCTGTAATAATTTTAAGGCGGTATGTCTAATACTTCCCGAATGTTCGATCACTCGTTAAATCTTTAAACGCGTTTTTCTCAAATTGAGATTTTTCAAATTTCCTGACATTGTAACTCAAAGAGCAATTATCCGATTGACTTGAAATTTGAACTGAGCACTCTTCAATATATTTACTCTACAATGACTTAGGATATTTTTGATTGGATGAAAATTGACGATTTGGCATTGAAAAAAACGACCATTTTATAGGCAAGAAAACAGAATTTTTTCATAACTACGCCGTTTTGTTAGATTTTGATATTTTTCGAAAATCCTACGTTATTGTAGAGGAAATACCTTGCAGTTTAACGAAATTTTTTCCGTTTTCGGTTTCAGCTACTCAATCGGCCGGAATCATGTCAGCAGTGGAGGAATGTTTTTTTTGGCACCTCCGAAGGCAGCGCATAAGTCGCTTGGATCTCAATACTTTTCTATGAAAAAATTATGTAATATAGGTCAAATATAGCCAAATATATGCTTAATTTTCTGAAACAATTAATTGAGTA
Source organism: Ophion slaviceki (assembly GCA_944452715.1). NCBI lineage: Eukaryota > Metazoa > Arthropoda > Insecta > Hymenoptera > Ichneumonidae > Ophion > Ophion slaviceki. The sequence goes on from OX101789.1 coordinate 21,290,171, forward strand.
CCTTTCTTAAAAAAAAATCCCGAAAATCACCCAAATTTTCAGCGCCTATAAAGAAAATTATCCATTTACCAAGTTTGCTATAGAATTTGTATTGCAAAACGTAGTAGAATTCACGCTGCCTGCAAAGAACGGGTTATTCAATACCCGGTGAGTTACTTTCTTCACTGAAACATTGTAAATTTTGGTACGGTCAAACTCGTGCAATGCGAATCCTAGAATTACTACAATTGGCACCTGTACCGCCGTGAAAAATTACCTTGAAACAGAATAAAATTTGTAGTGTTTGTGCCCGAACCTAAAAGTGGCTACGATACAGTATGGAAAATTACAGTGGAAAATAGTTTTAAATAAATGCTATGCCCCCTCCTCCTGCTGCGGAACTGTGTTCGGAAACTTAATGAGAGCGTCAGTCAGTCGTGATCGAACAACAAAAGCAAACACATTTCGAGGGTCAGATGAATTTAGTGCAAACGTTTTTTGTTCCCTGTCGTACTACGGAATGATGTCATTGAAAAATTGGCAGTTTATAATTTATACGCGAGCTTCGAACAATGAAGTTTTCATGGCGTTAATATCGTTGAAAAATATCCATTATAATAATAATTGTATACCCGAATCCGTAATGTCAGTTGTGATACTTATTTTTAATGCCTCCAATTAATGGATGAGAAAACAAATGTTAATTTTCATCTAAGAAGAATGCATGACGATATTTGATGATATGATTATCATTAATATCGTGTTTTGTGTGTGTGAACACACACACACACACACACACACACACACACACACACACACACACACACACACACACACACACACAACATCTAGTGAGTACCAAAAATGCCAAACAAGAATTTAAAAAACCAACCCCCAGAATGAATAAAAAAAATAAACTGATACTTTCATTGAATAAATAAAAATGATTTATTACCGGATAATCCGTTTGCAAATACATTATTTGTCTTTCATATACAGTGAACAAGCATGAGAAGAAACCCCCACACACACACAAATACACACATTAAAAAAAAACGTAAAGTATGTTTTTTATTTTGTACTTTTGCAAAACTGTCCGCCAGTATTGTCTCATTATTCAATAACTTTCAAAAAATAATGTTTCAAGTTTCGGGCCATGTGCGCACACACCCACGCACATGTATTTATAAAAATACATCTACATACATATACATTTGTCCCGAAAATCCCTCCGTATGGTCCTGTGAGCTTTTACGATCCTAGGCCTTTCACTTTCACTCCGCTCTCGTCGTTTTACAATTTCCAGTTCCTTAGAGAGCCTCCACCCTCCCCCAGTGGGTTTTCACAATCACTCTTTTCTATTGCGCTACGGAATCGTATGCCCACAAGGACACAGAAAAACGTGAAAAACCTGTGCCAATACAAGCGGCTATATTTACTCAGTTGTAATTGTGTTACCACCGTCAGAAAAAGCATAAAACTGCCTCCCGCTCAGTAGTCAGCGCGCAAGTCAGTGCACGGCTGTGTCACCCATCGAAGTATCGACCTAGGCCAATGCTTTTTTATATTGAAGTGGTCGCAGTTGTACATTGACTGCTCGACCACCACTGGCGTTCACATACACCTTATACATATGAAATCGTGACTGACTAACTGACTGAACGATTGACTGACTGACATACAGACAACACACAGGCTAAACCACTGAAGATAAAAACAAGAATTTTGAAAGATATGTTCCTTAGATGGTGCAGAGGTGCACTAAGGAAACTTGCGAGGTGGGTTTCTCCGATTTCGATGAAATTTGGCATACTTGTAGAATAGGTAAAAATAGGCGGCAAGTTTTTTTATATCTGCGGAACCCAATTTTTAAGGGTTGAAATGCGCCCTCGAAAATAGGGGTGTTTTTCGTCGATAAGGTTTTAACAGTACGAGTTATGAAAAAAAATTAAAATTGCAACAATGTTTATTTTCGTGTACATTGCAGATGAAAACGATAACGTTATCGACGAAATACGAAAAACACCTCAATTTTCGCGGGTGCGTTTCACCCCTTAAAAATCGGGTTCCGCAGATATAAAAAAATACGTGTCGCCTATTTTCACCCATTCTACAAGCACGCCAAATTTAATCGAAATCGGAGAGATCGACCCCGCAACCTTTCCTTGTAAGTGAGGATCTTTCGAAAATCAACTCGCAAGGGGGTGCAATGGGGTGTAACGGTTTGTATGGAAAATTGTGTTCCTGACGTGTATCAACGCGGACGAAGCCGTGGGCGAGAGCTCGTGTGTGTGTGTGTGTGTGTCTGTGTGCGTGGGTGTGTGTATGTACAGGGTGTATCTCAACTACTAGTTTTCCGTTCGAAAGCATATAGGATATCTCTTTTCCAGCAGAACGCTCTTTTTTAAATGCCGTACGACATCAATTGGCTGAGATTTTCACGAGTAGAGTCCGACGCTGAGTAAACAATCGCCCATTGGTTTCTGAACAAACGACGAAATATTTTTTTCGATTATCCTTTTTCGATAATTAACATCTAGCGAGTACCAAAAATGCCAAACAAGAATTTAAAAAACCAACCCCCAGTATGAAGGGAAAAAAATAAAACTGATACTTTCATTGAATAAATTAAAATTATTTATTACTGGATAATCCGTTTGCAAATAAATTATTTGTGTTTCATATACAGCGAACAAGAATGAGAAGAAATATTTACTCGTCCGAATGTGGATTCTGAAACTACTATGCCATTGTTTACTCAGCGTCGGACTTTACTCGTGAATGTCTCGGTCATTTTTCGTCGCACGAAATTAAAAAAAATCGTTTTATTCGGACAGAGACACCCTATATACTCACGAACGGAAAAGTAGTAGGTAACATACACCTATACAACCCAAACAAACACACACACACACACAGACACACGCACACACGCACGCGCGGGCGCGCACACACACACACACACACACACCCACACCCACACACACACACACACGCACACACACAACATCTAGTGAGTACCAAAAATGCCAAACAAGAATTTAAAAAACCAACCCCTAGGATGAATAAAAAAATAAACTGATACTTTCATTGAATAAATAAAAATTATTTATTACCGAACAATCCGTTTACAGATAAAATATTTGTGTTTCATATACAGCGAACAAGAAGGAAAAGAAACACACACACACAAGCATATATATAAACTACGCTGTAGAGTGAAATTGGGAAATCCTGTATACGTAAATATATGTATAATATTTACAATACAGTGTAAGATATCATCACATCCAGCAAGAAGTACCCGATCGATCGGATAAAAAGGTGCCTATGTGCTACTCCGGATCGGGGCTCGGTTGAAATTCCGAACTTTGAATGTTCAGAACACGCAAAACTCCGAAAGAATACTACCCCGAAAGATCAAAACTCCGAAAATATGAATACTGCCAAAATAATTCGGCTATGGAAGTTTTAAAGGGCTATACCAGTGTGAATGCCCAAAATTTGGGTGATTTTCAGGCATTTTTTGGAAGAAAAGTACTCAATTAAATGTTTCGGAAAATTAAGAATATATTTGGCTATATTTTACCTATATTACATAATTTTTTCATAGAAAAATATTGAGATCCAAGCGACTTATGTGCTGCCTTCGGAGGAAAAAAAAAGTTCCTCCACTTCTGACATGATTCCGGCCGATTATGTAGCTGAAACGGAAAAAGGAAAAAAATGTCGTTTAACTGGAAGGTATTTCCTGTACAATGACGTAGGATTTTCGAAAAATATCAAAATGTAACATAATGGCGTAGTTATGAAGCAAAGTCTGTTTCCTTGCCCATAAAATGGTCGTTTTTTTTCAATGCCAAATCGTCAATTTTCATCCAATCAAAAATATACTACGTCATTGTAGAGTAAATATATTCAAGAGTACTCAGTTCAAATGTCAAGTCAATCGGATAATTGCTCTTTCAGTTACAATGTCAGCAAATTTGACACATCTCATTTCGAGAAAAACGTGTTTAAAGATTAAACTATCGATTTTTGCAAGTTGAAATGATAGAGATACGGCCTTGATATTTTTATAGGGTATTCTTGAAAGTATAAACTGTCGAAAAAGGCAAAAAAAATCGATTTTTTTAAGTGTCACACTGGTATAGCCCTTTAAAAGTTTTAAAATTTTCAATAAATCGACGAATTACTTATTTCAAGAATTTTTTTTTATTAAGAAGTCATTTTGCGTCAATTTGAAAATTTGTCTAGACAATGTTATAAGTTCTATATCATTTACAGTCAACTGTGTAGACTTTCGCTGGCATGATTTTGACGAACCTTGTAATTTCGGAACATTAAAACTAGGAATTTTAAACCGTTGGCGCATTCAAAGTTCGGAATTTCAACCCGGCCCCCATGTGAAGATCATGTCAGCGGAAATCTACACAGTTGACTGTTAATGATGTAGAACGTATAATATTGTCTAGACAAATTTCAAAATTGAAGCAAAATCACTTCTTAATAAAAACATTCTTGAAATAATTCGTCGATTTATTGAAAATGTTGAAACTTTCAAAACTTCCATAGCCGAATTATTTTGACGGTGTTCAGATTTTCGGAGTTTCGGTCTTTCGTGTAAAATTCTTTCGGAGTTTTGATCTTTCGGGGTGGTATTTTTTCGGAGTTTTGAGCGTTCTGATCATTCAAAGCCCGGAATTTCAACCCGGCCTCACCTTGAATTTCGGAATATTAAAATTCGGCATTTTAAACCGTCGGAGCATTCAAAGTTCGGAATTTTAACACGGCCCCTCCGCGTTGTAGCTTAACTATATTCAAGATTGAATCAGAATCAATGGCAACAAAGAAATGTGCATATTTTCACGTTTATAATATTCACACACACATATGTTATATTTACATGTCCAGATAGAACACTAACGTATAAGTACGTATACTATAGAGCTAAATATCCGGCTCTTATCTGTATAATGTATGTATATTTTACGTTTATTAAACAGCGTGGTTAAACAGCGTGGAATATATGTACATTATACGGATATTAGCCGAACATTTAACTCTTTAGTATACGTACTAAATACGTCTCATAGACGTCATTGGGGACACCACATTAACGTATATTAGACATATCATGAACGCCTTATTTACGAATAATAAATTCATAAAAGATGGATATCATACGTATGGTATCGTATTTTATACGTATGGTATACGTAAGAATACGTAAAAATACGTATGGTATATATATGGCATACGTATACCATACATATGGTTGTATACATATATGGTATACCATATACGTATGGTATATGTAAAAATCGATCGAAAAAATGACATTTCATTGGTAGAATGTCATTAGATTTTTTATTCATGTCCATGTTCTTACATAATTTCGATTCAAAGTTTAAATATGTACAGTGAGAGCCCATCTTATTGTATAAAGAGTGCCGGCGTGTTCGTCATCCGTGACAGCAGTGGTGATCATCATTTTTTTTGTACTCCACATCAGCGGTACATCTGCGGTACGTAGGTATCTGGGTATGAGTGTTATGTATGTATATGGTGGTTATGTATATATCCCACATTGAATAGGAATGGCTACTATACATATATAACATGTATATATGTATATGATGCCTATGTATATACGTCCATGATAGACCTGTATTATACGTATATTAAGGGGAGATATACACCTGGATGGTCGAGCTCGAGGATTTAGAAGCTATGAACATTCCGTCGACCGTAGAAGACCTACACTATCGGCCTGATATCGATGATTCCATGTAAGTTGACAAATTTCATGATTTATTCGTTCCCAAATTTTCAAACGCGTTTTTCTCAAAACCACGTTTTTCAAATCGGTACCCAAAGTTTCTCGAAAACCAATGAACCGATTGCCTTGAGGTTTTTTGTGGTTATTCTATACACCATTATCTATTCTATACACCAATCCACTTGTCATACGATTTTTTTTTCCGTTACTTAGATTTTGTTTTATAGGCAAATTAATAACTAAATTTTGGCCCAAAAATCACTATTTATGTTCAAACGTCCGTCATTTTTTCATAAATCGATATTTTCAAAATCGGCTATGACAAGTACTAGATTATAGTATCTAATTTAATAATCTTTTTAATTTTTTTTTTTACAGATGATTTTTGAAGAAACGCCAGTGGGTACCGTATACGCAGATTTTTTTACGACGCTTCAAGGGTCATACAATATCCTTGTATGTTTTTGATATTTTTAAATAAAGGAAATTAAACATATTTTTGAATGTATATACTTTTAGATAATTAAAACCCCAATCCGAAATTTCAAATAGTTTTCCTTGAAAAATTCACAAAAATGACCTTTTTTCTGGCTCCTAGGGGTATATCTCCCCTTAAATGTGAATTGTGGATCTATTTAACTGACAATAGTGAAAGAATTTCATATATGTATATTTTACGTACATTATACAATAAGCATTTGACATCGAATTATATATATATATATACCAGGTGTGTAAGTATGAAACCGGAATTTGCCCATAGGTGGTGCTAGATGTCGATGCAGTTACCGACATATCACGTCAGCGGTGTCTTGTTATTGTATTGATATCCGACAAACATTTCCAACTCACAATAACACGAATTTCATTCAGTAGCATTAGTTTATTAGAGATAAACATGTCGAGTTTTGTGCCAACAAATTACGATTTACGGACAGCACTACTTTTCTGTTTTCATCTGAAGAAAAACGCAGCCGAATCGCATCGAATGCATGTGGAGGCGTTTGGTGAACATGCTCTCGGTAAAACACAGTGTTTCGAGTGGTTCAAACGGTTCAAAAGTGGCGATTTTGACGTGAGGAACGAAGAACGTGGAACACCACCGAAAAAGTTTGAAGACGCTGACCTGCAAGCCTTGTTGGACGAAGACGACGCTCAAACACAACAACAACTGGCGGATCAGTTAAAGGTGACCCGAGAAGCCATCTCCCTTCGGTTGAAAGCCATGGGAAAGTTACAAAAGGTGGGGAAATGGGTTCCACATGAACTCAACGAAAGACAGCAGGAAAACCGCAAAACATCATGCGAAATGCTGCTCGCCAGGTTCAAAAGAAAGTCATTTCTCCATCGAATTGTGACTGGCGATGAAAAGTGGATATATTTCGAGAATCCTAAGCGCAAAAAGTCATGGGTTACTCCGGGTGAACCATCAACATCGACGGCAAGACCAAACCGCTACAGACGAAAGACCATGCTGTGTGTTTGGTGGGATCAGAAGGCCGTAATCTACTACGAGCTGCTGAAACCTGGGGAAACTGTCAATACTCAACGCTACCGACAACAAATGATCGATTTGGATCGAGTTTTGCGTGAAAAACGACCAGAATACCAACAAAGACAACACAAGGTGATTTTGCTGCATGACAATGCACCAGCACACAAAGCAAAACAGGTCCAGGAAACGATAGAGTCGTTCCGTTGGGAGATTCTTCAGCACGCGCCTTACTCACCGGACCTTGCCCCATCCGATTACTACTTGTTTGCATCGATGGGACGCGCACTTGCTGAGCAGCGCTTTACTTCTTACGAAGATGTACGAAAATGGCTCGATGACTGGTTTGCCTCAAAAGAGCAACAGTTCTTTTGGCGCGGAATCCATAAATTGCCAGAAAGATGGGAAAAATGTATAGATAGCGACGGACAATACTTTGAATAAGTTACTTTGTATCATATCATTACAATAAACGTGTTTTTTCTGTACAAAAATTCCGGTTTCATACTTACACACCTGGTATATATATAAAAAAGGAACAGCTACTCGACAATAAAAATGACTCCAACTGCATTGCTGTCAATATCAAGTAACATATACGTACATTGGGCGTGTTTTTTTTTCAACATTATCTTCGTGGAATTTTGTACATCTCATATACCTATAATAGTCGTTAATTATCCTACGATTGTGATTCCTGTATCTGAAGCTATGTAATGAACGTATAATATACGTATATTCAACATCAAAGACTCAACGAAAGAAAAACAAACAGAATCCAATAATGGAATCACAATCGTCATATAATGAACGAATATTATACGTGCATGACATACACAAAATTCCACGGAGATAATGTTGAAAAAAAAACACGTCCAATGTACGTATATAATACGTGATATTGATAGCAATGCAGTTGAATTAATTTTTATTGTTCAGTAGATGTTCCTTGTACATATAATATATGTATATGATTCGATGTCAAATACTTGTTGTATAATATACGTAAAATATATGTATGTGAAATTCTTTCACTATCATCAGAGAAATAGCTCCACAATATACGTTCAGTATACGTATAATACAGGTATATCATAGACGTATACATATCATATACATATATACATATAATATATGTATATTAGACCTTCCTGTTCCATCTGGGTGGTTATGCATGCAACAAGAACCATTGCTGACCAAGAAAATGACAAATCTCACATCACTGTACTAATCGAATCGGGTTGGCTGTGATTTTCGGTTTGCTTTCTATTTACTATTTATACAACGTTTGTATTGTATGCACACTCACAAACGGACATGTATTTTCCGCTTATTACCTATGTACATAGACTATAATGCAGTACCATAATTTGGGGTATAAATCACCAGACAACCGCGTGTTTCGCCGGGACGCCAGGAAAACGTGCACATAGTTTGTACTACCTCGAACGTGTATGCCATAACATACGTTCCCACTACTCAGAAAGCCCGCACGTTACGCCGTTGTGTGGATATACTACTGGTATGTGTCTACGCTCTACGTCTACGCTCTGCGGTAATTGTCAGCTCAACGTATTACCCTCTACATACGTACGGACCATTAGGCTCCAAATCAACTGATTCACTATTCCCATGCGTGTTCTTACATTTTATCATTTTTCCGTATTTGTTCACCTACGTGGTTCTAATTATCTCGATTCGCTTCAGATGTTTAACGGGCTCGCCTTGTAAGCAATTCGGTTCCAATTGAAATGCAAAAAGGGCGATTTGAATGAATGTTTTTTTTTCATATACGGGTGTGAGGATGACGATTTTGGGCTTCCACACAGTTAATGCACAGCCTTAACGGGATTCAGTTTATTTGGTATTAAATATTTAAATATAATATTATGTGATATATCGACGCTGATTACGAAAATTAGCACGTTTCTATATTCACGGCAAAAACTAGCTTGTTTGATTTTCACTGTAAAAACTAGTGTAAATGAAGTAAATTTAAAACCTTAAGGATCTCATCGTTCGTACAATCTAACTAAAAAGAGTTTTGGTGAGAATGTAAAGTCCTTCGTGCTCAGGTGAAAATCTGGAAAAATAAACCATTAGTGTTTTTTTTAAATATGACATTTTTTTTCGTAATGGTATTTTAATTTCATTCTCGATGCTTTTATTAACACTTCGATGATAAATATCAATTAAAATCGATTGTAGTAATTTTTATAAAAAAATAATATCGAAATTGTAAATATAATGAAATATTCATTGTGATTTTCTATTAAAAAATAACGTTATTGAAAATATCATTCAACAAATTCACTGTAATCGTACAGATGTTTATCATCGAATATGTTTGAAAAATCTTGCTGATGTTAGATTGAAATTTAACCTCTGTCAAGCATGGCCTGTAAATCTTTTCTTTTCTTGGTTCAAGAGGCAATTTTTTATCTAACGTCTGTTTTAATTGGAACATTCGAACATCAACCATGTTTTTGTTTTTTTTTAAAGATTTTTATCTCTCGTCCTTCTTGGTCACAAACATATTTAGCCTGGGTTGTATATCGACGTAAGGTTGAATGAATATTTCCCGGATACTTGCAATTGTAATTAACGGCTAATAAAAAAATTTTGAGAGGTCTAAAAACTCGCAAATTTCCGATTGCAGTCAAAGGAATTGGAGTAAGAAAAGGCAAGGCGTAATAAAGCATGGGATAAAAGTAAGAAACAATTCCAGTTTTACTGAAACATGTTAATTTTCGCGGTGAATATCGAAATCTGCTTCTTTTCGTGGTGAAAGCCGAAACGTGCTACTTTTCGCGTTAAATATCGAAAGATGCTAGTTTTCGTGTCGGAAGCCAAAGCATGCGGTTTCCGTGGTGACATCAAACGTGCTTGTTTTCGTAAGAATTCTGAAACATGCTACTTTTCGTAAGCAGCGTCGATATGATGATAATATAATGATACACACTCCGTGAATGTGGTGACGGTAACTGGCGTGATTTGAAATTAAAAATGGATTTTCAGTATGATAATAAAACTGTCGAGTGAGTGGATACCTTTTTTAAATGTTGGTAATGACGACCTGTAGGAAGTTCGATTTTTGATTAATTTTCATCGCTTGGTACTAACCTAGATAGTAAACATTTCAAAAAATAATCTGGTCATTCGATGGAAAATATTATTATCCCATTCCAATTCAAATTTGAAGTCAATCGGGTTAACGAATTTTAAACACACCGCGACGAAAAACATATTTAGAAGAAAAAGCGTATTTGGATCCCTGTTCCGGCTCAATGTGAGATACCTCGTGAGCATCATAAGCAGTTCGCAAACATCCTGACAGATTGAATAACGAGTTTGCTCGACAGATTTCGTATCAACTGTTGGACGAGTAAAACACCTCGAATTGTTCACGATTTTTGTATTTCGCTTTAATAAAATGTCTACGATGCTCAATATTTTATTGAAACAAAACGTTCGCAATCTATTTCGTTTTTACGAAATGTTCACGAATTTAGTATTTCGTGTCAATAAAATGTCTGCGATGTTCAATATTCTTTCTGGAAACAAAATGTTCGCAAAGTATTTCGTTTTTATAATATGCTCACGATATTTAGTATGTCGTTTTAATGAAATATGTACGATATTTAATCTCTCTTTTTGCCCACTAATGACTAATTCACAGATATTTGTGGTAACGTAGAATTCGTATAAACTTTGTTTTTTCTTGCTTATAATTTTTTACTGAATTCCCAGAAACTTATAAATTTCTTATAAAAATAGATGCACGGAGGGGTATTCTCAAAGACCCCTTAATACCTCCGTTAGACGCTAAAAAAGGCTATTTTTATAATGGATTTTTCCAAAAGGTTTATATTACCCGAGTAGGAATTGTTCTAGCCTGTCCGAGTAACAACCTAGTAACTGGCTCACCCAATTGAGCTTATACGAACTAACCAATGGTTGGGTCGCTATGAGCTAATAATATTGTGAATGTTTTGTTATCCAGCTCTTGTCTAGTCACTGCCCAGCTGATCTTGGTCACAAATGACAAAGTGAGGTTATGTGACTACGTGTAGTTCCATCGAGCGAATGACTCATGGCTGGCTAGCTATCTTGAGTTTTAGATGGCTTTGCAAAAAAAAAAAATTCTCAAGTGGGCATGTCGCCATGACCTAGCCAACACTAGCTAACTGCAGCTATGCCAACACTAGCTAACTGCAACTGTGACCTTGTCTAGTCACCGCCCAGCCGATCTTGGTCACAAATTACAAAGTGTGGTTATGCAACTACATGCAGTTCCATCGAGCGACTGGCTCATGGTTGGTTAAGGCGTTACCCCCACTTGTAGCGCAAAAAAGGCCTTTTTCATGAATTTTTTAAAAGAAAACTACAAAACTTTTCTAATCGATCAATATTCCATCTTAAAGAACACATCTTGAAGAACTTTCAGTAATTTTTTTATTGAAAAATATTACATTGTTTAGTGGCAAATGGCCGTCAATGAAATAATGTTTTTATATACACGGTTTGCGGTGACCAACATTGCGGCCAAGTGGATCATCTGAAAAAAAAAATGCGGATGGATTTAGTCATATATAAGTATAAACTAGTCTTTAATCGAAGGATTTTAAAAAATATTCATTTTTCACAAAATGGCGGATAGTCAAAGTTAATGGTTCGATTTTAACGAAAAAACGGCCGTTTTTTGGCTATAAAACGGCCATTTTTTTCGAAAAAAAAATCGAACGATTAAAGACTACATTTTTATGTATTAAATAAGCCTGCAAAATTTCAAGAAGATCGATTCATTAGTGTTCGAGTAATCTTGGTCACCGACTTCAGAAATGGCATTTTGAGAAAAACGCATTTAAAGTTTCAATTTCAGTTTACACGAAGAAAATATTTTTTTTTGTAAACTTACATAGAGTCATCTATTCCGGGCCCATACAGAAGTTCTTCTGCCGACGATGCCGCTTGCAAAACTGCAATAAAAAGAAATCGATTTTTTCAAAATCGCAAGTGAGGGTAACCCCTTAAGCAACTTGAGATACAGATGACGTTGCGAATGAATAAAATCCTCAAGTCGGTATCTCGCGATGACCTAGCCAACACTTCCCAACTGCGGCCTCACTAGCCGGAAAAAATGATCGTACCAATGCAATTTAAGGTTATGTAATTCAGTGCGATTGTCGCTCTCAATGCAAACGCAATTAAGTCATTGATCCGATAATGTTATTTACATTTGTTAATCCACCCATTTTTCACTGATCCGATATTGTGTAGTGTATCATATGTAGACGATAGGAAAATTCAGAAATTAAACAGGTAGAACTGACTCAGTGGACAACGTCACAACTCATCACCCAGAGGTCCGGGGATCGAAACCACATTACGGGTAAGCGTTTATCTGAGATAATTTAAAATTGAACCATTAATATATTTACAGCGCAAATATCATAACCCTAATTAATGAACAACGAAGAATATCGTAAAAGGGTCCAATCATGTAAATGATGTGCAAAAAAAATCACGAAAATATAAAAATGTAGCCGCAAAGTTTTTTAAATCTATTCGCCACCTAATTTTTTGTTTCCAGTCGTTAGCTGAAAAAAACTAGGCCATGACTAGGTCAGAATTATAATACAGCCGTGGGATATTTCTTTCTATCTAGTCACCATCTAATTTTTTGTATTCAGTCACTAGAGGACCAAGGCGTTACCAGGCTGGCTACTCAAACGCTAAGACGACTATACTGAGAAAAAGAAATCGTTGAGTGTGCAAAATGCATTTTGTTGTCTCGAAATTTTGTTGTTTTAACAGTTTCTCAGACATGCTAAATAAGCTACAGTTCACACGACTAAAACTATCAGTTAGATTAACAAAACGTTTGTTATGCCAATCAAAAATCAAGTTGAACGTATTTAAAGATACATTTTGTTAAACCAACTGAATTTTGGTTGGATGAACGAATTTTTTTTTTCGGTGTAACTAATGGCGATTCGAAACATCACTTTACTAGCTTGTAGCTAGGCGGTGATGAGTTACGTTTTCCACTCGGGTATAGATATCGATATAAAAGTTGTTACACTTAATAAATAGACTTTCGAAATACAATTTTAAAAAAACATTTATTTAAGTCATTATTTATAGACGAAAATGGTAGTTAAAGAAATGTCCTAAGAAATTGTAGGTCTGCGCTGTTGATGAAATCTCGGAGATGGATCATCCGAAACGAAAAAATCGAACGGTTTTAGCTTCAGTATGTTAATGGCTAAGGGCATATCATACGATTTTTCATATATGCAAAAATAACAAAATGGCGGACATTTTTCGGAAAAAACAAAAAAAAAACTGTTTTTTCACAGTTTTTGGCAAAAAAATAGTAAATATCAAGATTTAAAAACATCCTTAATATGCGATATAGCTATAGTTATAAAGAACATGTGGTGAACATTTCATAAGGATCGATTCCGTAGTTTCGAAGATTTTATCAACAAACCGTCAAAAAACGTTGTTTCGAGAAAAACGCGATTAAAGTTTCTTTGGGACACATGAATACATAAAAAAAATGTTTTAAAATGTATTCCGAAAGTGTATTTATTAAGTGTAACAACTTTTATATCAATATCTATATTATAAACCTATCAAAAAAAATCATGAACATAGTATTTTTTTAGAGTCTAAAGTGATATGACCCCTTAATAAAGGAACTAGTATTCGATTATTTCAAATTATGTATATATGGTGAACGTAGCTGAAAGCTACTGGCCCTTCATTCTTATGACAACCTCAAAACACATGTAAATGAGCCATTCATCACAGGAAGATGAGCAAAAAGTAAGACCGTAAAAATATTGCAAGCGAGATCAAGACCACATTTACTTTCCCAAGAGCAAGACCGAGATTGATTGTGCAAGACCAAGACTACCGTGGTCTCGGCCTTGATTTGACTAAAACCTAACCATCATAATAACTTCAAGATTTTTATGATTGAACATCTCCAATCATCTGTATCCGAGATTTTCGTCACTGATTTCACTATCGGCCTGAGAATCTACAAATTCCAGATAAAGTCTATGTGATCATCAAAAGTACAACCTCGATTATAATACCAGAAAAAAACACACATGAATTTTTCCTCAGAGAATTTCTATTAACTCAAAGAATCATAATATGCCGACGTATAAATTCTTATTTTTGTACCTCAAGGTAATCCTATCGCCAGGCTTCAATCCATAGGATTTTCATAATTTTTTTTGAGCTTCACTAAATATATTAATAATCGTCTCTGTAAAATTTCAGGGTCGGTTATTGACCTAATTACAGAGAAAAAAATATTAAGATCGACGTTGAAAAGCATGGAGGTTAAACTCGCCTGGTTGAGTGAAAAGAAACGGAGATAGAACCAATGTTGCCAAATATCAAACCTAGATATACTGCGCGAATCGTTGGAATAACTATTTTTTCATTTTTCGATTTAAGGCCACAGTAACGGGTATAAAATCATGTGCGAATTTAACAATTTTTTCGTATGAAAAAGTGACTCACTCATGAAATTAATTACACATCTATTTAATATGAATATCAAGCTGATTGAAAACATACATATTTTTTTTCGATGTACAAAACGGCCAACTACTAATATTTTCTTTTGTTATCTTTTTTTAGGCGCTCCGCGGCGTGACATTTAGCATCCACAACTTTTGACCTAGAACAAAAAACAAAAATTCTCGTCAATCTACATTAGAATACCTAGAGAAGTACGTACGGAATTTAAAAAATATTCTCCTTTTCAAAAGTTGTAGGTATTTGAACTTAAGAAATGAATTTTCAGTGAAAAATTTCGTTATGACTGCTCATAAACTGCTCATAAAATGAAAAGTTTTCGATTAAGTCGGTCCTCTAGTTTCTCGGGTCGAAAAAATCGATTTTTTTCATAAATCACATCTACAAAATGTGTAGAAAATGTGTGCCAAAGGATTTATCGATATTCGAAGTGGTTCACAAGTTACGGTCCTGGAACGGAGCAGGTATACGGAGCAGGTATACTTTCAAACGCGTTTTTCTCGAAACACCATTTTTCGAAAAGCTGACCACGATATTTCAGAAACTACTGCACCGATCTTGTTCAAATTTATACAGCATCTTTAATATGTTATAAGCCAACGATTGAACTAGGATTATCATGATTGCTTCGATAGTTTTTTTTGTACGAGCGAAAAACTTGAGAAAAAATGAGTAAAAAATAGAATGTAATTTTCAAAAGTGTATAAAAAAGTCAATTTTTGTAATTTAGAATTCACTCTAGTTCAATCGCTAGTCTTAAATATGAAGATTAAAATGCCGTTTGGTTTTTTGATTTCAGATAAGCAGAACAGTCGCAATCTTGGTCACCGTCAAGCACTTCTTTTACTTGATGTCTTCCTGTCGGTCACTATAACTTTTATTCTATTATATATTTTGACTTCAAAAAATTTGTAAAGCTCATTTAAATGTTAATAAAGTTTATGCAAAAATAATGAGATTGATTCTTTCGATGCTGTGCCCGTAAAAAATTATTGAAAAATCCGTAAAAAAACAGCCGAGAAACTAGAGGACCGCGTTAATCAGAAATTCCGTACGTACTTCTCTGCGAAATGCAATTAGGAACATAAATTTTTAATTTGAAGTAAATCGAGTGAAAATTGTTGAAGTTATTTGTCACGCCAATTGGAAAAAAGCTGTTTCGAGAAGTTTCGAGTAGCCGGCCATTTTGTACATCGAAAAAAAATATATTTTTTTTAACAGTTTGATATTCATACCAAATAGATGTGTAATTAATTTTATGAGTGAATCACTTTATCATACGAAAAAAAATGTTAAATTCGCACATGATTTCATACCCGTTACTGTGGCCTAAGGCCTTAAATGTGAACATTCATTCAACAGTTTACGCATGGAGAATTTTAGTCATTACATTTTTTTGCATTTGTTAAAAATATAAATTGTGCAAGTCTCAAGTACGATCAGTGGTATATGACTAGTGTGAGGCGATAGGATTACCTTAAATTGTTTCGCAATTTTTAGGATTCTGTTTTATGATCGTCCGAGTATGAGACGAAATTAATGGCGCCTTAAATTGTAGGACAACGTGGGACCCCGGATGATCCCAAAACACCGTGTTGTTTCACATGTTTACGTAATCAGGAAGATTATTTATACACACATCGACGGTCGAACCGCGAACGAGAACATGGGGGAAGAGAGATAGGGAGATAATGAGCGCTACGTGGTCTCGTCATATATGAATATTAATCTGCTACCATGGGTCCGATCAAAATATTGAACTTTGACCGTAACCCCTCAACGCTTTTCGAGAGAGTAATTGACGAGCAGGGACGGAAATAGTTGAGGGTGTAGGAGATGTCCGATAGTGCATCTTTGTGTTGCAGCCGCTATTATTAAACTCTATATATCCTGCCTTCCATTATCCGGGAGAGTAATGCCGAGTCGATGAACGCGTGTTACGCTTGGCAAGGCGCAATTCCAGAACAGACACGTTGATCTATATCCGTTGGGCGGCCTTCACTCTCGGATTCAATAGAATACGAAACGGGCGACCGCTGGACGAGGTGAAGCCTCCGAGGGTCTGGTATGACTTTACAAGGCGTTGGCTGACTAGGTTGCTTAAGGCCCCACACCACGGTTCGTGCGCGGTACGAGGGTGTATTTTTGGTCATTATTTTCAAGAAAACGATTAATGGAATTTTTTTCATTAATACCCATAGTCAATATGTACATGTAGAAGACTGTATACAAATTTTTGTACTCGAATCTAAAGTATAGTTTGCGGTGTACGCCGCTTCAAAGAGGACACTCCGACGAAATTGCTGCTCGCCGGTTGACAGCGATTAAGCCATACGGTTCATCCGAAAAATAAAATAAAAATATATTTAGAAACTAGACATATAGGTTTACAGCATCACGTAGGGGAATTTTGATATCTAAAAAAAATGATGAACCAGCGAATTTTATTTCCGATTTTCATGGAAAATTTTCATCGTTCAAAAAAAAAGAAGGAGCCCGTGCGGAAATTGAGTTGGGGCTGTGATCGGGCCCCAATAATATCCCCCTAACTTTATTCGGGCCCTAATCTGGAAGCCAAATGAGGGCCGTTAGCGGCCGGTCACACTTTGTCAACAAGGGCCATTAAATGTCCTGTATTTTTTTTATGTAATTGTTCATGTGCATAGGTGTGGGCGTGAGTACATGTGTATGTATGTGTGCGCGCGTAGAAATGTGATTGCGTATTTGCATGTGAGCCTTTATGACAAACTGCCATGACAAAATTAATACAATAAATAATGTGAGGCGAACTATCTTCACTGCAAACATTAATTTTTGAGGAACTATCCACTATGATAAAATTTTTTTGAGTTGTGATAGCTTGTACCACTTAAGTTTGAAATTAAAAGATTATCACATTGATTATAGTTACAGTCACAGTCTGAAATGAGTCTGTAAGGGTACAGAACGCGAAGGAGCGACATTACATGTCCGCTGTATAAAGTAAAGTATTAATGACTCCAATAAAAGTAATATTATCTTAGTTTAAATTAGGAAATTATTAAGTAATTGAATAAGTAATTCTCAATCATTAATATATCACGGGAAAATATCAATATATCACGGGCAAAAAATACACCACGGAATTCACTTGTTTTTCTGCAAGGTCCACGTAGATACGTCATCTCGATGAGACTTAACGCATCCTGCGCCCCCCATGCCAGTTTTTTGCATTATTCAAACAAATATATTCTACTACACATCCATTCTAAGGAATGGATGTGTAGTAGAAATAAAAAAAATATATGGGTCTACTGAATCACTGGAATCTATTTCCATTGAGGAAAAGATCTGGAAAACAAAGACCAATTTATTTACTTATCCTACACAGTCAGATAAAGTTTATGAATGGGAAATATCAGCGAAGTCTTCAGAAGAAATAATTTTCCCTATGATGAGTATTGAGCGGAAATTAGTTGCTATAAAAATGTCGAGAAAATCGGTTGGGACTGTTCACACTTATGCGCTAGCATTACTCCATGTACGAGTGAAACCATGAGTAATTGTTTGTATCTATGTAAACGGTTTCTTTAATTTGATAAATAAATACTGTCTGATGTTTGTCTGAATATTTGTGTTCATCGTTGATTTTTTATTTGCTAATGCCCTTACGCTTTTTCCCAATTTGCGTTCGATAATATTATTCGATCGATGTATATAATCGATTTGAATAATTGAAATACCATCAACCACGTAGCCTAAGCTATTTGTACTGGTTTATCGCTATAATAGTCAGATCTGGGCCTATTGTGATAATCCCTACTTGTTTATCCCTATACTAGCCAAGTCTGGGCCTATTGTGGAAATCCCTACAGGTTTATCCCTATAATGGCCAAGTCGGGTCCTATTGTGGAAATCTCTATAGGTTTATCCCTATAATGGCCAAGTCTGGGCCCATTGTGGAAATCCCTACTAGGGAAAGCACTAGGGAAGCCCTGAAAGGCCCTTATTTTTATTAGGGATGCCCTATCAGTTTTCCGCATGGGCTGTTATAAAAAAAATCCTTACGTGGTGCCATAGAGACTGGATTTTTCAACAGTTTAAGAATTGGTGCATGCAAATCGGATGAATAGTTTTTCTAACATGTTGTCAACCAGGTTGAAAAACGTCGTTTCCAGAAAAACGCGTTCAAAGCCGCACATCTGCCGCTCGGCGCGGTCGTGCGCTTCGAACGAGTTCACATAAAATGCTGTATCTCTGCCAATATTACAAATTTCTTTCAAAAAATTGGTGAGAGCATTCTTAACAAATGTATATTTCAAAAAATTTAGAAAAAAAATGACAAAAAATTTTTTCACCGTGGTTTGGTGTCTTAACATACTGAATCTAAAACCGTTTGATTTTTTCGTTTCGGATGATCCATCTCTGAGATTTCATCAACTGCGCAGACCTACAATTTTTTTAGGACATTTTTTTAACCACCATTTTTGTCTATAAATAGTAACTTAAATAAATATTTTTTTCAAATGTATTTCGAAAGTGTATTTATTAAGGTGTAACAACTTTTACATCAATATCTATAATACAAACCTATCAAAACATTGATGCAAACAGCCTTTTTAGCGCCTAAAGTGAGAAGACCCCTTAGGCATCAATGCCCGTCTACTAAATACATACACTGAGAAAAATCGTTGAATGTGGAAAATGCATTTTGTTGTCTCGAAATTTTGTTGTTTTAAGAGTTGCTCAGACATGCTAAATAAGGAGATAGTTTAAATGTATCTTTGGTTACTGCCCAACTATACTGTTTTGTTATGCCAATCAAAAATCAAGTTGACGTTTTTAAAGATACAATTTTGTTAAACCAACTGAATTTTGGATGGATGAGCGAATTTTTTTTCAGTGTAGTATATTTCGTAAATATAAATTAAAATGAAATACACAACCGAGAGTTTTACCTTGATGATTTTTTACTATAATGATTTATATCGAGCGACCTCCTGTGATGATTTATTTCGAAGAAAATATTTCGCCAGCGCACGGAATCGAGCCTACTACCTACCTGACTTTCTGCTGCGTATACTGCGCAGGCTGCCACTACGCTATAGAGTGCTTGTAGCATCTTGATCGCAGATATGGCATAACAGACAAAAGTCATGCCGGCTGTACTTTCGAATGGCTGTTCCCTTCGATTTAGGTAAAATATTGCACAGGTATTTTTTTATTATATAAGTCCAGCCTTAACTGGATTTTTGGCGCCTTGCAATAGTCTTGTACCATAGAATAGTGATTTGTACCATATTATATGATTCGACTTGTTATTTGCATAGTGTCCTACATGAACAGAAGGTGAATTGCAAGAAGTGTCGAACTGATATACTTTGTTTAGAATGCAAAAAAAACGATGTAAGAGTTTTTGGGACGCCCATAGTACTTAAAACTACTAACAAGGGGAGGACGCCAATCAGGACCCACCGAATTCGCCCAAACTGCGTGGGTAGAAGGAAGTGCCCCCCCCCCCCCCCCCCACCTTAACGCTCCTAAAAAATTTCGCCTGAGTGGGCCATAGGGAAGGGTAAAACGCTCTCCAAAAAATTTCCCAGTAGAGCTTGAGGGATAATTTTTCAACCATTTCAAAGTCAGTGGCGTAGCGCAGTGGTCAAGCGCATTGCCCGTCACCCCGTTGACTTGGGCTCGAATCTCGCTGCTACCGTTTTCTGGTATTTTTTTCTCGCAATGTTCATCTATTTATTGTAGAATTTAAATATATTCTCGTAGTTAATTTGTATAATTAGGTGAAGTTGTCAATGAAAATAAAAGTTCCTACAATTCTCGCAATTAATTATGTACGCTGCTTTTGATTCATTATCAGAAATAATTTTACAACTTCTAGGGTTTTATTCATCGTAGAAACATTTGAAATATACATATTTTTCACACCAGGCACATTTTATAAAAGCATTGTTTAAGCAGTTACATTTTTCCGAAACATGCTTCATTGGTTAGTATACTTCGTTCAGATTTTTAGCTGCTTAAATATATTTAAATTCTACAATAAATAGTTGGACATTGCGAGAAAAAAAATTTCTAAGTTTTTGAAAACGGTAGCAATGAGAATCGAAGCCAAGCCAGCGGGGTGGCAATGCGCTTGACCACTGCGCTACCCCGCTGACTTAATTTACATTTTTGCTATGAGTATACATTACTATAACTTTTTTCGAACAGTCACTTTCCGTAAGGTCTTCTAACAAATTATACTCGACAAACGTTAATGTTAATGATATGAATTATACAAACTTCAACAGAATAGTAGAAGTTTGACTGAAGAGAACCTAACGTACGGTATACAACATTAGTATTTATGCGCCGATTTTGTGATAGCACTGTGTTACCCCCACTTGCGATTTTTAAAAAATCGATTTTTTTTATTGCATTTTTTTGAAGTATAAGTATCCGGGCCCATACTTCTGTCCCATGTAGGTTTCGCCAATCGAACGAGGCGATAATCGATTACCCAATTGTTCGCCAATGCTCGGCTGAGTATTGACTAGCCAACATTAGTTTGCCGATACGAGGCCAATGTTCGGCCAAATATAGACTCGCTAATCATTGGCTTGTCGATACGAGGCCGATGTTTGGCGAATAATTGGCCAATAATTGGTTTGCCAATACGAGGGCAATGTTTCGCCAAGTATAGACTTGTTCATTATTGGTTTATCGATATGAGGCCGATGTTTGACGAAGTATAGACTCGCCAATCGTTGGTTTGCGATACGAGGCCAATGTTTGGCCAAATATAGGCTCTATAATCATTGGCTTATCGATACGAGGTTGATGTTTGGCGAAGTATAGACTCGCCAATCATATTTTTGCCGATACGAGCCCAATGTTCGGCAAAATATAGACTCGCTAATAATTGGCTTCTCGATACGAGGCCGATGTTTGGTAAAGTATAGACTCGCCAACGTTGGTTCGCCGATACGAGGCCAACGTTCGGCCGAGTAACGCATGATCGAACCGCAATTCGTATATTGACGATTCATTGTTTCGCGTCGAAGTCATTAAGAGACGAGATAAATACTTTTTACGGGTCCATTGGACATTACTCTTAACAAATATACTACCAAATCAATGCACTCATTGTTGGCCGATTCTCGAACGAGCTTATACGCGATACTCTGCCGATTTTTATGAACCATCCTACACTGACAGAAAAATTCTATTAATATTAACTCACCGCGTCTATTTACTTACTTTTTATTTGAATTAACTAGATTTTTCGTGAAATCAATTTTTTCCTATTGCATTCCATTATTGGAATTATTCATTTTAAATACATTTATTTATTCAAATTAAACTTGAACTAATGAATTAATGGTCTGTCTTTATTGCAACACACATATTAAAGGGTTGTGGGGGTAGAGAGGGTGGAGAGAGAGGAATTTTATATATATATATATATATATATATATATATATATATATATATATATATATATATATATATATATATATATATATATATATATATATATATATATATATACATATATATATATATATATATATAGGTTATGTTTGAAAATTCTATAACATGTCATTCGATAAAACTCTCTAATTATCACAATGATATGAACTAATTGATATAGTTTATGTGATACAAATAATGATGAAAATCCATTTGGTCTCTTATGCCATATCTGCGATTCAGATGTTACAAGCACTCGGTAGCATAGGGGCCGCGTGCTTAGCTATGAGTAGGTAGGTTCAAGGTTCGAGTCCCATATAGGTGAAATATTTTCTTCAATCTAATCGTTTCGAAAGACCAGGTAATAACGAATTACAATACAAAAATAATTAATGTTTTTTTTGGCAGTGCAGGACCAATTTTGGTGATCTATATCGGGTCAGAATTATCCGCCAAGACTCGGTCGATAATCGGGCCAAGCTCGACTGCCAATGTTGGCAAGCTCGGCTTCGAGCATCGGCCAATCGTTGGCCACTACCGATCACCCTACATGGGGTATGGGCCCGGAATAGATGACTCTATGTAAGTTTACAAAAAAAAATATTTTCTTCGTGTAAACTGAAATTGAAACTTTAAACGTGTTTTTCTCAAAATGGCATTTCTGAAGTCGGTGACCAAGATTACTCGAACACTAATGAACCGATCTTCTTGAAATTTTGCAGGCTTATTTAATACATAAAAATGTAGTCTTTAATCGTTCGATTTTTTTCGTTAAAATCGAACCATTAACTTTGACTGTCCGCCATTTTGTGAAAAATATTTTTTTAAATCCTTCGATTAAGGACTAGTTTATACTTATATTTGACTAAATCCATCCGCATTTTTTTTTCAGATGATCCACTTCGCCGCAATGTTGGTCACCGCAAACCGTGTATATAAAAACATTATTTCATTGACGGCCATTTGCCTCTAAACAATGTAATATTTTTCAATAAAAAAATTACTGAAAGTTCTTCAAGATGTGTTCTTTAAGATGGTATATTGATCGATTAAAAAAGTTTTGTAGTTTTCTTTAAAAAAAATCATGAAATAGGCCTTTTTTGCGCTCCAATTGGGGGTAACGCCTTAAGATGCATCACCGGTCGATCTGGGATGGGTGGTGGGTTTGTTTGGGTTAACCTTTTATAATATTCAATCAATTATTTTCGGGATAAAAGATAGTCAAATATCCCACCGAAATCGCATGTTTAGATATACTTTGCGCTTATAGTTGTGTTAACCACATTATGATTGCGGTGTCAATACAAATATGGGGAATTTTGCTATTACCTCTTTTACCTTGGGCATTTTTTGCGAATACCATGCAATTTTCTCTCAGCCTAGCTGCTACTCCAAAGCAACGTGCATAGGAAAGTTCAAATCAATATTTCTTTCACAAAGATCGGCAACGTTAAATCGATCATTGAAGTCTTAAAGGGTTATATACAGTTAACATTTTCAAAAAATCGATCTTTTTATTATTTTTTTTCGTAATGTACATATATTTAAGTACACACACAGAAAATTTCTTGTCAATCCGGCGAATATTCTCAAAGTCACACGCACATTTGTAATGTCGTGTCAGAGCGTTCGAAAGTGCTTTTGAAACTTTAAACGCGTTTTTCTCAAAACTGTGTTTTTAAAGTTGGTGAGCAAGATTTCTCGGAAACCGCTGAACCGATCAGTCTCAAATTTTAACACAATCTTTTCAAGTATATTTTGCAGTAATTAATCGAAGGTTTTTTCGCACCAATAAATATTTTCCATTTTATAAACAATTTAAGGCCTACATTTTTGTAAAAAATCGATTCTTTTTTGTTGAGCAGCCGCCATTTTGTGAAAAATTATTATTTTGCTTATGCCTTCAATCAATTACAAGATAATCCATTATATTAACGAAATATTTTCGGTTTTTTCATTTTAGATTATTTAGTCCAGAGATATCGTGCTCGCCGCAAGACGCCTTTTTAGAGCTGCTCCCGGAGATCAGCAGCTTTCAAAATGATTATTTTTACAAATAAACAATGTTAAAGTACAGTGAAAAGCTACCATAATATGTGTACAAATTTTTACGTTAATAGATTTGAAGGTCTTCTCAAGAAAAAAATCTTGAAAAATCGATCTTTTTGGGCCTCCTGACCCCTTAAAAAATTGATTTATGCGAGCTGCGATAAAATGTTGAAAGATCAATGAATTGTAATTGCTAGAGGTAAGTACCCTAATCACTAGATGAGGACACCAGTAAATGCGGATGATTGAAATCCAAGGAAAACTACGACACTCCACGTTTAGCAATAATCCACGGGGATCAGCCCCCGAATTTTTTTCCATCGCAATTCAAAGGACAGCCGCAAGGGTTCAAAAGTGTTTGGACTCAGTGGCGAATCATTCCAACCCCTTTTCCAAATTTCGTTTACAATTTGGAATTTAGAAAAGATTTCTTTCTCGATGCTCTCGTCGGATAGAGCTGTGTGACTACTCTTGTCATCCAATTCCATTTTTGTCGGCGCGATTTCACGACACGCTCAGTAGATCATAATTTTTCGAAGGTCGTGGAGCTCGAAAAAAGTGAATAGACGCACTTTCGATCGGATGTTTTTTTTTTCGATCGGCCACCCGAGGTTGAACAGCAATGATTGTGGAACGATATATTTGGGCCATTGGCTGGGGAAAACCGCTTTGCCTCTATCACCCACTTAAAGTTTATAGTTCGTCGCGTGCTCCCTACACAGGTCGATGTCTATACGATGAGCTCTCCGTGCCAATTTTACATTGTAGCCTGCTTTCTGTATACACCTGTTTTCTATAAAGTCTGAGACTGCAATCTTGTAACAGGTTCTTCTGCGTGGCTCTTCTTCTTCTCACGTTCTTATCTTCGAAACAAAACTCGTTTATGTATGGCCCCGATGTCTGTTTTGCGGGAAAATGACCGCCGATGAATAACAGTATGGACGGTATGAGATCCAAGGGCGTATGATCATCCTCATGAGGATTCAGCTACACTGAGAGAAATGCATGATAACTTCAACCATATTTTAACCATATTTTATATTACCGTGAGGGAAAAAAATGTTTGATAGTCATGGTTTCTGCCTAAAATATAGTACTATGGTATTTGAGCAGTTGTGGTAACTATGCTCAGATGTTAAGGCCTTAGGCCACTCTAGAGGCTGAAAACATAGGCTTTTTGGGGATTGTTTCCAGAAAAACTACAAAATAAATCGAGATTACAAAAAAGGGTGTTTATCATACATATCAGTGACTATATACAATAATTTTTTTGAAGCGATTAATTTCAAAATGGCGGCTGTGCAGCGTTTATCTCAAAACTGCATTTTTCAAGTTGGCTGGAAACATAACTCAAACAATTTTCAATCGATTCACTTGAAATGTTGAATATATCTTGAAAAATACATCGTCTATGGAAGTACGTAGGACTTTTTTTATATTGCGTAGTTCATTTGTTATTAACAATTATCTGACGAAATTTTACACTTGCCAAAAATTTGCCTAAAAATCGTCAGATAATTGTTAAAAACAAATGAACTATGCAATATAAAAAAAAATCCTACGTACTTCCATAGACAATGTATTTTTCAAGATGTATTCAACATTTCAAGTGAATCGGTTGAAAATTCTCTGAGTTATGTTTCCGACCATCTTAAAAAATGCAGTTTTGAGATAACCGCTGCACAGTCGCCATTTTGAAATTAAGGCCTGGCTATTGAAACCGACTGAGTTATTTTTTAGGCAAATTTTTGGAAAGTGAAAAATTTCGTCCGATAATTGTTAATGACAAATGAACTACGCAATATAAAAAAAAGTCCTACGTACTTTCATAGACAATGTATTTTTCAAGATATATTCAACATTTCAAGTAAATCGGTTTAAAATTGTCTGAGTTATTTCCGGCCAACTTAAAAAATGCAGTTTTCGAATAGCCGGTGCACAGCCGCCATTGTGAAATTAATCGCTTTAAAAAAATTATTGTATACAGTCACTGATATGTGTGACAAACACCTTTTTTGTAATCTCGATATATTTTGCACTTTTTCTGAAAAAAAAATCTCCAAAAAGCGTATTTTTTCGGCCTCTAGCGTGGCCTAACCGCTTAACCGCAACCAACAATCTTACAAGCATCCGTTGATTGTTGACATCCTATATAATATTGTAGGTTTTCATAAAATGAAAATTCCTTACACTATCAAAAAATAATGATTTTTACCATATTGAATGGTATGTCTACTAAATGTGTATAATATTTCATAAATTCAAAAATTCTCTATTGAGAGTACTACCTGTATAATTGTTTATCATAATTTGTCATTCCCTGATCTGAAATGATTCCTATCGAAGAAAATATTTCGCCTGAACATGGATTCGAACCTACGACCTACCTATACATACTACACACGCTGCCACTATGCTACCGGGTACTTATGTTATTTTCATCGTAGATTTGGCATAACAGATAAAATTAATTCCAGCTGCAATTCCGAATAGCTGTTACCTCCGATATAGGTGGAATTTTGCGCAGATCGTCTTTTTGATAATATAGATCACTGCTTAAATGGATTTTTGGCGCAACGCAATAGTTTTCGAAATATCGAACTTTAAAAACTGATAAATTAATGCGCTAATATATCTACATCGATCACAGCCTGCTACCGCTGTCTCCACTCCATTGGCAGGTTCCACGAATGATTTACGGCTTCACTATAAGATTACCATAATTTTGTTCGTACTTTTCGCAAGATCTTGTAACAATTTGTATTCAACAAGTGTCAATGTTAACCATATAAATAGTACAAACTTGCACTGAGAAAAATGTCCATAGTATTTATTAAAAAAACAGCCATGGGAAAAGTGGGCATAGTTAAATTCCCTATAGTTTATTGACACCGCAATCATAATATGGTTCACAAAACTATAAGCGTCTATCTAATCATGCCGTTTTGGTAGTGTGTTTGATTATCTAGTATCCCCGAAATAACTATTAACTACTGTGAAAAGCTTTACAATATCGATATAGTTAATTCAGTTAATATTTTTACAATAGTAGTTGTTTCGGGGATAATAGATAGTCGAGCACGCCACCAAAGTTGCATGTTTAGATATACTTTTCGCTTATAGTCGTTTTAACCATACATAGCTGAATTAACCTTATCGATATTGTAAAGCCTTTTACAATAGTGCACAGTAACGTCGGAGATACTAGATAGACAAACACGCCACCAAAGTCATATGTTTACGTATACCTTTCGCTTATAGTTGTGTTAACCAGATTATGATTGCGGTGACAATAAACTATAGGGAATTCGACTATACTCTCTTTTACCATGCGCGTTTTTTGTAAATACTATACACTTTTCTCTCAGTGTAGGATCAATAGAAATCAAGATGGTCTTCGATTCACAGCAATTTCCTGCAGTAATAAATATCGATGGATCCCTTTTATAAAGTATATAAAAATACATGTATGTGAGTAAAAAATACATATACATGTCCCAATAGCTTGAAATTCATCTATGAACAAAAATGTCGTGTCAAGTGCTCTTAGCACATCAAAGTTTGAGCACAAAAGGCCTTTGACGACACAACTGGACGGTAGTGGCCTAAATCAGCCTAAATGATGAGCTTGGTCTGTTTGAAGGCATTTAACGTTGGCCCAGTCATCACTTCCAGAACGCTCTGGTGCTTTTCCCAGTATAATACTGCTAACATTTGCCCAACACTGTCCCCGGTACTTCGCGAACATTCGTCCTGTTTGTGCACCGGCTCGGCTGTTTGTGTACGAATGGATGGCTGCTTTCGAGCTAACATAATATAATCGGTCCAACATCTGCGACGCTAACACTCGCTTTTTCGGTCATACATCGCATACTAACCGCAAATGTTCAGTAATAATTCAATACATTGAGCGTTAAATATGCAAATGGTAATTAATAATGCACCGACAGCGGGGGCCGCGCGGTCAAAGTACAGCCTATGGGAACTCACCTATGTTAAGGGGAGACATACCTTTAGTCATGAGTACCTCATTTTTCTTTTTAGAAAAGATTTCTTCACCATTTCTGAGACTTCGGGTATGTGTGATTACTATTTTAGGCTGTTGCATGGCATTTATTCATCTTCAAAAATGGCGTAAGTATGGCACGGTCGTGTAAACTGCATTTTCAAAACTGGCGTAACGTATAGCTGAAAAACTAATCCACCAATTCTGATGGAATTCGGTACACATTTTTCTAACCTTACTGTCTAAAACATGACCCCAAATGTTTGTGAAAATAAAAAAAGGTATTTTTCTATTGCAACATTTAGCCATTTTTCGGAAAATTCAATATTTTTGTTTCAAAGCGTACCATTTCATATATTTTCAACGTTTCTCACTTTTTATTGGTTCATATTCTGCGTATGAGTGTTAATGGAAGAAAAACCTTTGATGGTTTCTTTCAGATTAATCCTGCCGATGCTACGTTTCACGCCGTCTGACAACATACGCCACAACCGTTTAGAAGACCGTGCCATACCTCCGCCATTTTGAAAGATTAATTAAAAAAAATATCATGTAGCAGCCAAAAGTAGTTTTAAACGTACCCTAAGTCTTAAAAATATTGAGAAAATCTTTCCTTTAAGGGGTTGCGCGGGTTTGAAAATAAAAGAAAATCCATTTTTTATGTTTTATTATCTAATAGTGCATTATGTCTAGAATATTCTCCCAAAGTTTTGACTCAATCGGAGTAAAAGTCTAGGAGAGAGAGCCTTCGGAAATTCCTCCCATTGGGATAGATCGGCCGGCAGAGACGCAGGTATATCGCATTTTTCTCAAAACACTATTTTTTAAGTCCGTGGACACGATTTCTCAAAAACGTATGCACCGATCTTATTGAAATTTTGCACACTTTTTCAAAATAGCATTGACCAGTGATTGAACGAAGTTTTTTTCGATTACAACTAATTTTACAAGGCTATACGTAGGGTAAATTGTACCAAAAATTGAACTATTTTGCATACAACTCTGACAAAAATTCAAATTTCAATTTTTTTTAAATATCCTTCGTTCAGTCACGAGCTATACTTATCTACTAAAAAAAAAAATTGGTTTTTTTAATTTCAGATAAAGCTACCATGAGTTATCCTGACCAACACGAGGACACTTTTTTCGAGGGGTCTTCAGAAACCAGGTCCCACCGGCTGAATTACCCAAATTTTTTTATTACATTTTTTTCAAATATTGTTGAAATGTTGCTCTTTTAGGTGCTTAACATTTTGAATGGAATAATTTAGATATTATTTTTTTTTTGTAGAAAAGATATGCTTTTTGTTTTCGAAACCCACGTAACCCCTTAAAAAATCATGAATATCGGCCATTTTTTCCTCGCCTAAATGTATATCCTCCCTTAAGGGGGCGTAGTTGCTCACGCGCTTACTACTGAGCGCGATGCAGTTTCACTGACATTTCGTTTATAATAGAGTCACGACTGAAGCCTGTGCCGTCGTGAAAATACGATACGGTAGTGCATCAAGAAAGTCGCCTTAGGCACCCCTCTGGGGGAGTCTCCGAGAAACTAGAAATAGTAAAGTGACAAGTGTGGGGTAACAACTGAAAGGGATTGAGTCGTAAAAGCCCACGAGGGCATTCGGAGGAACATTGGGGAAGACAAGATCGATACGTTCAATACATTGGATTTTTATTTGACAAAATAATAGTTCGATACTCTATTAAGCCCTGAAAACAGCACAGTTGAATATTTTATCATCGTTTGGCAATAACGTTGGATAGGTTAAGAAAGTTTCATAAAAATTATACCTCTTTGTATGATATCTAATATTATTTAAGGGGAGGGTAGGGGTTTGCACTTTTGAAAAATCGATCTTTTTTGTCTTTTCTTATAGTTAAACATTTCAAGAATTTAATCCCAAATTTCAAGTCAATCAGAGCAAAACTCTCGATGTTATTGACTATTTAGTCCCGCTCTTCTAACACTGTAGCTCCGACTTCTCTAAACTTCAAACGCGTTTTTCTCGAAACCACTTTTTCAAAGTCCGTGTTCACTGCCATTTGAAAACTACATGACCGATTTATTTCAAACTTGGTACACACTTTCTACATATAAAATACCTCCCCCCAACGGTTCGTTTGAGATTTTTTTTACATTGAGGGGGTTTTCCACCCCCAAAATGGCGGAATTTTTCGTGAAAAATAGCACTTTTCACTTAACATGACCACCAAAAATTTAGAAATGAAAAAAAAAATATCAAAGACCGTTGGGGGGAGGATTTGGTGATACTTTGACTAAATTTTGATGGTACTTGATTTCAGATAATTTCTAGCTGAGATACAGTGAACACCGCAAATCGTGTTTTTCCGAAGGCGTTCTTGGAAAAGCTTTGTCACCGGCTTGTTTGTGGATATTTTCGCGTACAAATTTCACGGAATGTTCTTGAAATGACACTTAACAATGTACAAGAGGCTTCAATAAATTTACTCTATCCATATAGATGAAAAAAATCGCAAACAAGTGTTTTTTTCACCCTGAAACCCCTACCCTTCCCTTAAGGCCTTAGACCACAGTAACGAGAATAAAATCATGTGCGAACTCGACAATTTTTTTCGTATGAAAAAGTGATTCACTCATAAAATAAATTACCCACCTATTTAGTATGAATATCAAGCTGTTAGAAAAAATATATATTTTTTTTCGATGTACAAAATGGCCTACTACTAAAATTTTCTTTTGTTATCTCTTTTAGGCCCTCCGCGGCGTGACCTTAGCATCCAAATTTGTTCACCTAGATAAAAAAAAACCAAAAATTCTCGTCAATCTACATTAGAATACCTGGAGAAGTACGTACGGAATTTAAAAAATATTGTTTTATTCAAAAGTTGTAAGTATTCGAACTTAAGAAATGAATTTTCAGTAAATAATTTCGTTAAAACTGCTCATAAACTGCTCGTAAAAAGAAAAGTTTTTGATTAATCAGACATTCCGTACGTACTTCTCTGCGAAATGCAATTAGGAACATAACTTTTAAATTTGAAGTAAATCGAGTGAAAATTGTTGTAGTTCTTTGTCACGCCAATTGGAAAAAAGCTGTTCCGAGACGTTTCGAGTAGTCGGCCATTTTGTACATCGAAAAAAAATATATATTTTCTAACAGCTTGATATTCATACTAAATAGATGTGTAATTAATTTTATGAGTGAATCACTTTTTCATAAGAAAAAAAATGTTAAATTCGCACATGATTTTATACCCGTTACTGTTGCCTAAGGCCTCAATAACGAAATATGATATTGGAAAGTTGATGATTCAGGTCTTCATTTTACTGCCTGCAATAGAATGATTCAAAAATAAGTATGTAATGTGGAATACGACGAAGAAGAAAAAGCTAGTTGCTCGTACTAATGGGCACAATTACGCCGTCCATCAGTTATATCTCCAGTTCCAGCGGACCAGACGCTGGCTTTTGGAATGAGTGGTACCAGTTCCGAAGGAGTCTATTCATTTTTCTTGTAAGACCTCTAAAACAGCGACGTGTGTGTTTACTTCTTAAAATTCTACCAACGACCCAATAGTGGCGAGTTACAAGAGCTTTCATGCAGGAAGAGTTGTGGT
The DNA here is from genome assembly GCA_944452715.1 of Ophion slaviceki. Lineage (NCBI taxonomy): Eukaryota > Metazoa > Arthropoda > Insecta > Hymenoptera > Ichneumonidae > Ophion > Ophion slaviceki. Next base: position 21,322,091 of record OX101789.1, read on the forward strand.
CGCACTGAACTTAAATACAGCATTATAAACCTAGTGTGCTGCTTTTCACCGTGACGTCCCGAGTCGAAATTTTTAGCCTCCTCTGAACCCTCGCAGGACCCATTTCTTTTGTAATACATAAGCCGCCAGCCTCCGTTGAACCTACGAAACCTCATGTGTCGAGTTCAGTGCCATGAAGAGACCTCCTCTTGGCCCAAGGTAGCCTCTGCTAGACCTCCCAAACCTTCTCTCGACCCCCAGTTTCGGTGAAACGTGCAGAGCACAGGCCTCCTTAACCTGCTTTCAATCTCAAACTGTTGCCTCGACCCCACCTAACCTGCTTTCGGCCCAAATTCGATATCTCCTCCATCATCATTCCATTGTGACCTGATCGGTAACCCGTTCGATGACGAAAATAATACGAAATTAATAAAAATACATCGTCCCCTTATCAAATTAATAGTCCAATATTAATATGCGAAAACAATCAAATTTGCTCAATATCGATTTATTATTATTTTATAGGCAATTGATAAAAGAATGCTTGTGTATACAGTCTTACTCCAATTCTATCGGATTAATAGGCATTTTCCTGTGAGAAAAAATCTCACAGGAAAATTCTTTAAAAAATGCCAGTCTATCCAGTATAAGCTTATGCGACGTTTTTCGTTCTTGACATTTCTTCTTAAGCCCTCTAGTTCTTGAGTTACATTGCATTATCTAGAATTAGTCTTTTTAGCAAAAAATGAAATAACATTGCGAAAAAAATCGTACAAAACTTTATAAAAAACGCAAATGAAGTTCCTGCTACCCCGTTTAAGTTCATCATGGATAAACGTAACAATTTTTTTTCCATAAGTCATGCGTTCAATTCTTGATGGTCGAAAAAAAGCCGAAAATCAGTCACGCATAAAAGTGCGTACCGGGTCGAAAAGAAAATGATAAAAAAATATTTCAGAAAAGCAACATACAGCTGAATTTATTCCCGTCAAAACGCCGTTCGGTAAATTTGGTTATCTTTTTTTTACGGAGCTATGTGACTTTTAGTGCAGCAAGAAATATCGACTGGTGTATCCAAACATTTAAGCGACGGCATATATTATATAATACTTATATATATATATATATATATATATATATATATATATATATATATATATATATATATACACATATATATATATATATATATATATATATAATACTCGAAATATGTGGTTGCGTTAATATATTCGAATATACACTACCAGTCAAAAGTATTCGGACACTTCAGATAACTGCAAAACTTAATATCACTTTGGATCATTGCAAACTTATGGTAGAATAATAATTATTTTACGAAGATACTATAAAGCTCTGTGAAATTACTTAATCATATAGATCTTTATAGTATCTTCGTGAAATAATAAATTAAATGAATTATATTACTCTAACATTATTTGGCAATTATCCAGTGATCAAAAGTTTTGCGATCATGTGGAGTGTCCGAAAACTTTTAGCTGGCAGTGTATATCTAAATAACATATAATGTTGATTTCTATATGGAACGATAGGGTGTTAATTATAGTCTATTTCATGTTCTGAAGGATTGAAATTGTCGGTTTAGAATTCAACCTCATTCGATTTTTTCTTTTTGTTTTTGTTCGTTTTGTTTTTTTTGTTTATTCAATAATGAGTTGATAAATGGCGACGGCCGATTACCGTCGATTTCAAATAAGATGTTTGATTTTTCCTTGTTTTCATTTTTAGCACGTCGAAAATTTAAAAAATATTTCCACGTGTATGTATGAAGCATATTTTTATTTTTTCCCGCTAAATATTATGATATTAACTAACCGCGTCTATTTGATTTTTTTAAAATTTGTATTAACTAGATTTTTCATAGAACCAAATTTTTCCTATTGCATTCCATTATTAAAATGATTGATTTTAAAAATGTTTATTTATAGAAAATCAATCTATTTAATACCGTCCAATAACTACATATTTTATTTGATCCTAATAAATCTGTGATTCGGTTTCATCAGTTTAACATTTTCATCTGTTCAAAAAAACAATTTAGTCAAGTTCACTGAATGGATCTAGTTATTTTTTTTAATTTACCTTAAATAGAATATTTGTAGAGTTAAGCATTTTTCTATTTGATTGAACTAATGGTCCATCTTTATTGCAACACTCATATCAAGGGGGCGGGGGGCAGTGAAGGTGGAGAGAGAGGAATTCACTACCCCCCGCCTATTATATATATATATATAATTCCTCTCTCTCCACCTTCACTACCCCCCGCCCCTTTGATATGAGTGTTACAATAAAGATGGATCATTAGTTCAATCAAATAGAAAAATGCTTAACTCTACAAATATTTTATTTAAGGTAAATTTAAAAAAAATAACTAGATCCATTCAGTGAACTTGACTAAATTGTTTTTTTGAACAGATGAAAATGTTAAACTGATGAAACCGAATCACAGATTTATTAGAATCAAATAAAATATGTAGTTATTGGACTATATTAAATAGATTGATTTTCTATAAATAAACATATACATACATACATACACACACACACACACACACACACACACACACACACACACACACACACACTGTGTGTGTGTGTGTCTGTGTGTTTGAAAAATCTATAGCTTATGTGATACAACAAATAGTTGGAGGTATTCATTTGGTCTCTTATGCCATATCAGCGACCAAAATGTTATAAGCATTCGGTAGCATAGGGGCAGCGGCGCGTAGTTATGAGTAGGTAGGACTAGGTTCAAATCGCATATAGGGCAAATATTTTCTTCGAAAAAAATCATTTCCAAAGGCCAGGGAATGACGAATTACGATGAAAAATCCTTGTAGTAAAGCTCTCAAATAATGCGTTCATTTTATTTTCGATTTATGAAATATTTTTTGCATATAGTACACTAAGCTTTACAGTGTACATTGTAAGCAAATGAAGATTAATTTCAATCTCATCTTTATTAACATATATAAATATATTTGAAAGAAATATGATCGTAGTAGGCTGGGAGACAAGGAAAAAAACCTATTTTATTTAAATAGATTCTATATAAATTAATTTTTTTGTTTAGCCGTGTACAGTAGGCCGAAAGGGGGGGCAGTAGGTTCTGCGGGAGCGCACGAAGTAGGCCCACCTGAGGTTCCGTAGGTTCAATTGTGACCCTCCCTGACCTCCTTTGAGTCAAAAAGTCTACTTTCTGCCATGCCGGAGGTTCATCGGAGGCTCTAACGCATGGTACTTTCAAACATTGTACCCTCCTTTAGATACCCAATAACCCGCTCACGCCGATTTCTGCTCGCCTTCATTTTGTGGGTTGAACGCGGCTCGAAAATTTCGACTCGGGGTGACGTATGTGTCGAAAGTTTTGGGGCCGGGTTGAAATTCCTAACTTTGAACGCTCAGATGGTTTAAAATTCCGAATTTTAATGTTCCGAAATTCAAGATGAGGCCGTTTTGAAATTCCGAATTTTGAATGATCAGAACGCTCAAAACTCCGGAAGAATACTACCCCGAAAAATGACAACTCCGAAAGAATTTTACACGAAAAACCAAAACTCCGTAAATCTGAACACCGTCAAAATAATTCAGCTATGGACGTTTTAAAAGTTTCGAAATTTTCATTAAATCGACGAATTATTTCAAGAATTTTTTTTTTTTATTAAGAAGTGATTTTACGTCAGTTTTGAAATTTGTCTGGACAATGTCACACGTTCTACATGGGTGGGGGCCAAAATGTCGAATGGCCAAGTGTAGAACAGCAAATATTTCGAAAGGACAGAATTATAAACTCTCAAAATAACGAAGGGGGCCGGTTTGAAATTCCGAACTTTGAATGCACCGACGGTTTTAAATTCCTAATTTTAATGTTCCGAAATTACAAGGTCCGTCAAAATCATGCCAGCGAAAGTCTACACAGTCGACTTTAAATTATGTAGAACGCATAACATTGTCTAAACAAATTTCAAAATTGACCTAAAAACACTTCTTAACGGAGACTTTGTCCTTGAAGTGCCATATTTCAGGTGTTTACATTTTATTTTTTTTTAAAGGAAACGAGTAAAGCTTTTTGAGTGCGGTTTTTTCTTGCTTTTATTCATGATATACAGAACGTTAAAAAAATTTTTTTTTGAAAAAAAAAAATCAAAATGGCGGCCGTTGCAGCTCCGCGAAAACAGGTCCTCAAATCGCGGGAGGTAAACAGCTGACATCACTGCCCTCTCTTTGTTGATCTGAAACACAAATTCAAAGCATATTATCAATCTGTGACCCTTTGGTCATGGAATAACGGAAGGGTTTTTCGTTTAGTACAAATTTCGGAAAATGGCGGCAATTTAAAAAAAATCGAATTTTCGCGTTTTTTTTCGCATAAAAAGATAAATAATAAATGCAAAAATGTATCTATCGAAAAAACGATCCGTCATTCCGTGAAGACATATTTTCTGAGTATGCTCTCCAAATTTCAGGTCGATATGTTAATTACAGCGGTCAGGAGAATGTCAGCCATTTTTAAAAACGTGTTTTCGAGAAAAACGCGTTTAAAGTTTTGTAATGTATTTACACAAATGTGTTTATAATTACCGCTAATCGGCAATGCCTGGTCCATAGAGGCATCCCTCCTCTTCTTCTAGCTGCTCATGTTGAGCTCAAATTGATTTTTTGAAAATTTCAAGGACAAAGTCTCCCTTAATGAAAAAAAATTCATTAAATAATTCGTCGATTTATTGAAAATTTCGAAACTTTTAAAACTTCCATAGCCGAATTATTTTGACGGTGTTCAGATTTTCGGGGTTTTGGTCTTTCGTGTAAAATTCTTTCGGAGTTTTGATCTTTCGGGGTAGTATTCTTTCGGAGTTTTGAGCTTTTTGATCATTCAAAGTTCGGAATTTCAACCGGGCCCCGCTGCAACACTATTTTGCGATTTTTCTTTACACCCAATAATGTAGTAGCCTTATCCTCGGAGGGGCTTTCCTCGTGTCCTTAAAATCCATTCGAAAACACTACAAGCGCAGCACGCCGGACTAAAAGAGAAAAGTAGATGAAGAGCCATGGCTTGCCTTGGTAAAGAAATATGCAAGGCTCTATCACGATGATGAACATCTAGAAGAAGAAAAAAAAGTTACCATATTTGATGTACGGGAAGAATCAAAAACCAAAGAGAACGCTGATCTGTAAACTTTTTGTTGGAAGTTCATCATGAACACTTGTTATGCATACCACGAGGACAAATTATATATATAGAAAACGCCTTCTTGAGACGTAGGTGGGAGTTTGAAATCTCTGTGTTGAAGAAAATACTTGCGTGGATGCTGCGCTCGTGGCTTCAACAAGGAAGGGTAAAAGTGTAAAAGTTACACGAGGATATCGATGATATAGCGCGATATATATAGAGATATATACGTGCGCGGTTGGTCCGTAGCGATTTACATGAGCGTATGATTTATTTACGTCGTTTCCACGGGCAAACAAGTAGAATTTTATAGTAGCGCAACTTTACGACCCTTATACCCTACTTCGCTCCCCTGCAACCCGTTTTTTTTGTGACTTGCAGGGAAATCCTTACTCAGTTGCTCACTTGGCTATATCCTTCGCTCTGCGCAACCTTCCCTCTAGTGAACCAAAGTTTTTGCCCTTCCGCAGCTTCTATGCCTATATCTGAAGTCTATTAGGGAACGAGTTTTGCTTGGATCGCGTGTATTGCTCACTTTGAAAATTCAATTTCTTCTCGCACGACGCTAGTTCAATATTGCGAGTCGCTCTCGCGGAGTTGCTCTCGTTCAGGAAAGTAACTGCAATTGCTTCTCCAGTGACTGGAGCTTTAACGATTCGTTTCGAGTATTTGAAAATTGATGTTGTTGGTGATGAGTTAGCAATGGCGAACAGTGCTTTCCAAAGTATTTTATAAAGCAAGAAATAATTTTTTTTTAACAGAGATCGGCTGATGTTTGGAGTTGCAACGGTGGAAAATTCTGTCATCTTTTCGCCGATAGCCGAGTAAAAGTCTGGCTCGTGTATCTTCATGTGCTGCAACCCATTTGAAAATGTGTGGACTGAATTTTTAAGTGGTAGAGCCAAGAATAGAGGCGGGATTTTACGCACAGATGGTTTTTTCGTGCAGAAATTTCCGCTTTAAGGGGCTATACCAGTGTGACACTTAAAAAAAATGGATTTTTTTTGGTGCCTTTTTCGACAGTTTATACTTTCAAGAATATCATTTTAATTTATATAATAATTTATATCAATATCATTTTGTCTTGCAAAAATCGATAGTTAAACCCTTAAACGCGTTTTTCTCGAAATGAGATTTTTCAAATTTGCTGACATTGTAACTCAAAGAGCAATTATTCGATTGACTTGAAATTTTAACTGAGTACTCTTGAATATATTTACTCTACAATGACGTAGGATATTTTTGATTGGATGAAAATTGACGATGTGGCATTGAAAAAAACGACCATTTTATAGGCAAGAAAACAGACTTTTTTTCATAACTACGCCATTTTGTTAGACTTTGATATTTTTCGAAAATCCTACGTCATTGTACAGGAAATACCTTGCAGTTTAACGACATTTTTTCCTTTTTTGGTTTCAGGTACCCAATCGGCCGGAATCGTGTCAGCAGTGAAGGAACTTTTTTTTGGCGTCTCCGAAGGCAGCGCATAAGGCGCTTGGATCTCAATATTTTTCTATCAAAAAATTATGTAATATAGGTCAAATATAGGAAAATATATTTTTAATTTTTCGAAACATTTGATTGAGTACTTTTCTTCCAAAAAATTCCCGAAAATCACCGAAATTTTTTCGAAGCCAGTTTTTTAAGTAATTTTTAGGAATTAATTTTGCGAAAACTATCAACCCTACAGTGCCGGGATTTTTTACGCGTATTAAGACATGTTTCACCTAGCAACACAATTTTTTATGAAATACTTTATTGAAATCTATACAGGTTATGCGCTGTTATGCAGGTCGTGGCGTGGGACGCCCGTCCAACCGGGTGCACGGGTTGCGGCGATCCTAGTCGTCTGAAACAAAAGAACAAATTTTTTTTTTAAATGATATGTATGTAGTTATGGTCTGAACTAGAACTAAGTACGATTTTTTAAAATCAGAATCGCAGCTGCTAGAAAATCAAGTTTTTATTTTCCCGGGAAATTGTCAGCTAAAACATGAGAGCGGGTCTAAAATATTCAAGCTATCGGTATAATTCTAGTTCAGACTATAGGTGAAGGTTCCCTCGAAATGTGTGCGAAACCCGAAGTCAATCGGTCCAATAGTTTTCGAGAAAAACGTGCGCCCGACTTGAAAAATGTCGTTTCGAGAAAAACGCGTTTAAAGTTTTTCATACATTTAGCACTGATACGGCTGAACTTACGGTGGATAACAACTGATTTGTGTAACTTGCCCTTAAACAGGTATACCGGGAACAAACAGACCACTTTCCTCAGCTTCGAAAAAATGATATTGAGCCGCACCCGCTTCACTTCTGGTGATCCGCGCCTCTTTAGATGCGGTAGACACCCGTCTGTTGGACCGTTGTAATGCGCTCGTTGTCTACACTCAGCGTATTGTTTTGCGTTGGGTCCGATTTTGATTCCCAATACATCCATAATTTTTAGGATTTGCTTGAACGCTTCATCAAAAATGACGACAGCTGAATAATTGGCAATATCTATGGTGTTTTTGCCACAGTGCAAATGTATACTGACAGAGCTTTGCAGAGCTCAAAAGTATACTGACTATTTGTAAGGGTACCTTGGGTATTGTACTGCAAGCGGGGCAAGGGATAGGGAAATACCCCAAATCGGTATCCAATGGACACAACGGTCGAGGGGATGACTACCGTAAAACGGAGCTACTTTGAACGGGTTTTGGAAGTTTTTTTGTAGGTAACTTTTTTTTAACATGAGGACGTTAAATTTGGTATTGTTGGTATTCAGGAATATTGGTATTCCGGAAAAGTTGGTATTCAGGAATACCAACTTTTCTTGCTCCAATAGAACAGTGTGTCCTTTGGCTATCAAATGCATAAGAAAGTCAAGCTCCACCACCCCCTTCACAAATTTATATATACATTTTTTAAAGTGTCAACGTAGTCCCAAGTGTGGGGCTTCTTTGACAGGGCGTTGAAATGCAACTTATGTCAAAGATTAAGGGTTACTTTGGAATCATTAAGTCATCGTTATTAAGGCAGTAGAACTCGAACAATTTTCGTCCAATCGACTTGAAATTTTAACTGTAGCTTCGTAAATTGCTTTAACAGTCAAGTACGAGCGCTTTTGTCGATGAATCGAAAATTGTAAAAAAATATATCACTTTTAAGATTAAAATTATGGTCGAAAAAACGAACTTTTTTTCAAACTCGTCTCTATTTTTCTTTGAATTATTTTTCATTTCCCCCGTACTTGACTGCTACAAATAATATAGTTAACGAACCCCAAGGTATAAGAAAATGCAAAAAAAAATCGAATTTTTGAAGTTTCTAGACGGTAATGCCGCCTTGAGGATACGCAAGCGTGCAACGGACAGGCGGTGTCAAAATTTGCAAAAAGTATGAAAGAGAACGTAAAGGGAAAGGGGAAAATAGCGACAGGGGATGCCTGTCGACACGGAAAACTTCGCGGGGTTGGGGAGAAAGGATGAACGAGAAGATCCGGACTCTCGTAGTTATGTTCACCTAACCGTCTCACGACGAACTTCCGTAATTTGTTCAGTTCGTGTCAGGATGGTACACGTAGAGTTTGCCTAAGTATATATTATATATAGTACTTGCCCTTATATGCATGACGGAGAACACACGCGTACTCTACTCGTGGGGTAAACACCACATTCATAGGATAATGTAATTCGCCGTTTGCAAAGTAAATTCAAGGGAATAAAAAAATACATATTTATGCAAAACCGGGCAGAACGAAAAAAAGTACTTTTCGGAAATTTAGGCAATGATTTATTCGATAATTATACAGATGGTGCGTGTGGCGAGTAAACATGTTTTCTCATTTCAATTGCAAAATGAATGTCTTAAGAAAGAAGATGACATAAGAAATGTTCCTTAGATTTACTGGAAAACTTTTTGAAGTTTAGTACATTTGTTGACCGTGTGGAATTTTTTCATTATTTTATGAAAATTATTTTGTGAAATTATTTTATGAAATTATTTCATGAAATTATTTCATGAAATTATTTTATGAAATTATTTTAGGAAATGACTGATGATTTTTTTGGCAATTGGTATAGAGTATTTTGTTAATTTATGAATTTTCATTTTATTATTAATATTGCTTGACCATGGTCTGTTGCAACATTTAATTGACTCTATTTCCACATTGCTGGATACAAATCTGCACCGTTTTCAAAATATATAGACATCGTGAAAACATTGCATTGCACTTCACAGAAATTACATCTCATAATAATTATAGATTCTGAACTTTTCGAAATTCAGAGCATTATATATTCACATGAGAGTAATTTAATTCCCATGGCAAGTTTTTAATGTTTTTGGCCAAGAAAGCCAAGAAAGCCATGTTTTCGGAAGAGATTTTTCCTTAAGGGGTCCATGCCACTTGATAAAGCCACTTGAGGCATTACAAATTTTCAGAAAATAAAAAGAAACGGAGAATGTTAATTTGGAAGGCTAATTGTATGGTGAAGGCTTTGCAGACTAAAGGTAAATCGAAAGTTTCTATTGCTTACTGTTGGTTTAAGCTTTAAACGCGGGTTTGTCGAAAGCATGTTTTTTAAACAGGTCGGAAACGTAACTCAGACAAATAGGCACCGATTTACTTGAAATTATGAACGTATCTTTTCATGTGCATTTTCCATGGAACTACGTACGCAATTTGCGCGGTGTTATTGACTTTTTTCTCATAAACAATCACTCGTGTGATTTTTTGCTCAAAAATGAAAAATTTTCATTTAAATCTGTACTTCTTTTGTTAAAAAAGGCATTTTCTAATTTCCGTACCCAGCCGCATAGCTTTTTGTATACGTTTATAAGATTTTTTTGGCTTTTTGTTCTAGGTTAAAAACTACAAGAGAAATCATTCCGGCCGCGGAACACTTTGCACGCGAGTTTCTCTTCGGTCTTGGGCTCTGACGCCGCCATTTCCAATTGAAAAATTCCAAAATAAATATTTTTATATTCTTAAAACCATGTATAAGAAAGTTTTTCAATTCAATTTTTTACTGCTTTCATTGTACTAGTTGAAAATATTCTCAAAATTAGCCTTTTTTAAGAGCTGGAGTGGCTTCACCCCTTAAGGGATAACACCACTTTAGGATGGTGTTATCCCTTATGGTGCAGGCATCCCAAATTAAACGTAAACAAAAATCTCCCGTATGGTGCAGGCATCGCGGATTAGAGGTAAAACGAAATTTTCAAAGGTTTAAGTAGTTATCAAACTTTAACCGCGTTTTTCTTGAAATCATCTATTTCAAACTGGGCGGAAACGCTGCTCTAAAACCGTTTGATGAATTGCTTTGAAATTTTCACTGGAGCTTTACAGTCACATTATCTGAAGAAGTACATAGCCGTTTTTGTATTGAATGTAAACTTTTTTTGTTATAAACAAATTACTGCAAGATTTTTTGTCGAAAAATGTTTCTTTTTAAACTTGTGTCATTATCGGATAAATTGATTTGAAAAAAAAACTCTCTGTACTTCTTTAGCCAGTGACATATAGATTAAGAAAAAAATTAATTTTTTGTTCTAGCTCTTATGTTTTCGGAGTTCTACGTCCGCCCGTGGAGGCATCGAAAAAAGACGTTCTTGAAGACTGGCTTTGTCGCCGCCATTTTTTATCAAAAAAGCAATAATTTTTTTTTACATACTTCAATATGTATTTGATAAACCCTGAAAAAAGAAATCCGATCTCTTGTCCAATATTCTAAAAAAAAATTATCAAATTTAGGCCTTTTTTGCTGACTTTAGAGTGGTGTTACCCCTTAACGGAGTACCCCTATCTGGAAGCCCAATTTGCAGGATCAGAATGATGCATTTTTTTATAGTAACACATTCGTTGGAATAAATTATTTTTTTCTCAGCTGTACACATTTTTGTGGTTACAATGCAATTTTTTCGGCAGAAAATCTTTCAAAATGTTCATGGTGCTGCAGTTGGCGATGCAGTCCTTCAGCGGCGAGGCCCGAAAGGGGGCGTACACAAATTACGTAACGCAAAATTTCCCAATTCCCCCCCCCCCCCCCCCCCCACGTAACGAGACCGTAACGCTTGGCCATACCCCCCCCCCCCCCTATTCCGTTACGTAACGGGTGCTTTGTCGTCAATAATTGCGATTTTTTTCATAGACATAACTAATTGTGAAAGGATCGAGTTTATACTCATTTTACGAAGTATATATTCATCTAGTTTTATACCAATTTTTATGACAAAATCTTGAAAATTAACCAAGATATATGCCTTGATTTGACGACGAAAAAAAAATTCTCTTTATTGTCCCATCGATATCTATATGAAAGTTTATCTGTAAATTAAATGTCGACAACTTATCGATATCTATCCAAATGTAGCTATCGTTATGCGTAGCCGTTTTTATTTTTTACAAAATGCCGACAGTTTGAACATTTTTTTTCTATTTTCAAGGCCCTTTTTCTGTATTCAAGCAGTCTTCAAAAATAGTAATTATCAAATGTAGAAACGCGGATACGTACAGCCTTAGTCACTGCGATTACAAAAATGTTTTTTTTTATTGAAAATCGGTTGATAAGTTTTTAAGTATTCGCTCGGGCAAGGTCGAACAAACTAGTTTCGAGAAAAACGCGTTCTAAGTTTTCGTTCGGTGTTTTTTTATATAAAGTTAAGATTTTTTCTAGAATATTGATACTTACGTTGAAGTATCTAGTCGCGGGCGATATGACGGTTCTTCATCTTCATGATAGTTCATAAAATAATAAGAGCCTGTACTTTATCCATTATAAATTGTGCCACACCTGTAGGGATTGAGGGCACTAACCAGTCGCGCTACCTGTTCTCACTAAAGTGATTATAACTCCGTGAATTTTCGGACTTGTGAACAAAAATGTTGCCAACATATTTTTCAATACATGTACTTTTAAAAATTACAAAAGAAAAATCCGTCAACTTTTGCTTGGGGGATGTGGAAAAGCGACTGTGCAAGTTCTTGCACAGTGATTTTCCCCCTTAACTGACATTGCGTATAGAAAGCTGTGAGCTGTCCACGGTAAAATTGCACTCGAGGTTTGAATTAAAAACTTGAACGTGCAGAAATTTGGCTGTTTCTGGCAGTTTTAAAATCGTGACGTAACGCAAACCCTGACCCCCCCCCCTCCTCACATACGTAGACCGTAACGCCTGGCCGACCCCCCCAATTGTGTTACGTAATTTACGTATGGGCGCAAACGGCGGGATGTCTACCACGCTCAAATATAATCTGAAACGAAAACAACAAATGTTTTCTTCAGATATATCCAACTGGCTATGGGTTCACGATCCACTTTTCGACATTTCGAAAAATACGACAAATGACAGCTTCTCCAAAGGAAACCTCATTTTTCTCTTGGAAAACAGCATGCTGAAGTCATCGTGATTAACAAATCGTTCAAACCATTAAAAAATGCGATCGTGAACCCAAAATGACTACTGTTTGAACGCTAACTGTGCAAATTAAAGTCAATAGTGTGAAAGTTAGTCAATATATCAATCCCGCCGTGTCAAGATATGTAGTTTCGAGATAATCGCGTTCAAACTCGAGGGATGGCGGTAAACCCGACGCACACTGTTCCACTAAAATAGGTGTAACTTCGTCAATTTTTAGAATTTCAGGGTCCGGTTGGTCTTAAAATATTCTTGAAAGTTCACACTATAACAATATGCAAAAAACGATTTGTTGAAATTTCCAGAGAGGGACCCCCTTAAGGGGCTTTTTAGACATTGGGCGCGTCAGCTACCTCGATGTGCTAGGAAATTCAGGTAATAAAGGTACAAATAAAACGTCTATTTTGCGAAAAACTTTGTGTTTATAGTGTTTATATTTTATAGGGCTTAACTAATTTGCTACCGCACGTAATTTTCATCTATCCGGTACAAGATCCATGCATCTGTACGTAACTTAAATGTCGTAAACAGAGTAAGAGAATATATATTGCTACATTTAATTCGATGTAATTACTGTTTCGCATTTACATATCTATCGCGCTATCTTTACTTTTATCATGAATAAAGTTGTAAATAAAAAGCGGAGAGGTAAAATACATCGGATTTATTCGCAGTGACTGTGAGCCGCAAGCAGCAAGGCCAATGGCTTTTATACAGAGTTCAAAGTCTGATATTCGGTACGATAAATATTCACCCCTGTAGCGGGTTTTTACTAATTCTCTTTGGTCCACTTTTCTCAAGTTCTTATTTTCCGTTTCTCATCCTTCCCCATATCTTCCCCTCCCTCACGGAGTAGGTAATACATACCTGATGCCGCGATGTAAAGTTTAATCCAATGAATTAATTACAAACTTATATACGCTTGAAATTTCGTGCCCGCTTGCCCCGGCATCGCAAATTACCATGAATATGATCTGCCCCGCCCTCACCCAGTCGATTTTCTCCCCCTCGTTTCCTTCTCTCCTACCTTCTTTCTTTCTACCTTCCTTTTGCCTGTATTATACATTGGATCGTTGTTCCCTTCCACGTCACGCGATATATTTCGAGCTATGCCACAACGAAAGCTTCTCTTCTACCCTGAAGCTGGGGAACCCGATAATGTCGGTAATTTAGTTGCCCAAGTTTTGACCGCGCTTTACAATTCCGACTGCGGATAGAGCCAGGAAAGCGATGCAGGGAGAATTCTTCCTTGATCCAACCCCAAAACCTGTACTCATGCACCCTTGACTTGAGAACGTCTCGGCCATAATTTAGAGGCTTCGAAATATTATTTCATCCTCGCGATCGTGTTGTTCAGCGGGATTCTCTTGCCAATTCCCTAGGAAATATTGGAATGTTGAATAAGTTTTCGCTGCTTTTTTCGTGAAAATTAATGCTTTATTTTTTCAAGGGAAGATATACACCTAGATGGTTGAGGTCGAGGATTTAGAAGCTATAAACATTCCGTCGACCGTCCAAGACCCACACTATGAGCCCGGTATCGATGATTCCATGTAAGTTGACAAATTTCATGATTTATTCATTCCCAAATTTTCAAACGCGTTTTTCTCAAAACCATGTTTTTCAAATCGGTATCCAAAATTTCTCGAAAACCAATGAACCGATTGCCTTGAGGTTTTATGTGGTTATTCTATACACCATTATCTAGAACTTGTCATAGGATTTTTTCCCGTTACTTAGTTTTAGTTTTATAGGCAAAATAATAACTAATTTTTGGCCTAAAAATCGCTATTTGTGTTCAAACGTCCGCTATTTTGTCATAAACCGATATTTTCAAAATCGTCTATGACAAGTACTAGATTATAGTATCTAATTTAATAATCTTTTTGGTTTTTTTTTTCAGATGATTTTTTAAGAAACGCCAGTGGGTACCGGTTACGCAGATTTTTTTACGACGCTCCAAGGATCATACAATATCCTTGTATATTTTTGATATTTTGAAATAAAGAAAATTAAACATATTTTTGAATGTATATACTATTAGATAATTAAAACTCCAATCCGAAATTTCAAATAGTTTTCGTTGAAAAAATTCACAAAAATGACGTTTTTCCGGCTCCTCGGTGTATATCTCCCCTTAAGGCGTTACCCCCACTTGTAGCGCAAAAAAGGCCTTTTTCATGAATTTTTTTAAAGAAAACTACAAAACTTTTTTAATCGATCAATATACCATCTTAAAGAACATATCTTGAAGAACTTTCAATAATTTTTTTATTGAAAAATCTTACATTGTTTAGTGGCAAATGGCCGTCAATGAAATAATGTTTTTATATACACGGTTTGCGGTGACCAACATTGCGGCGAAGTGGATCATCTGAAAAAAAAATGCGGATGGATTTAGTCAAATATAAGTATAAACTAGTCTTTAATCGAAGGATTTTAAAAAATATTCATTTTTCACAAAATGGCGGACAGTCAAAGTTAATGGTTCGATTTTAACGAAAAAGACGGCCGTTTTTTGGCTATAAAACGGCCATTTTTTCGAAAAAAAAATCGAACGATTAAAGACTTCATTTTTATGTATTGAATGAGCCTGCAAAATTTTAAGAAGATCGGTTCATTAGTGTTCGAGTAATCTTGGTCACCGACTTCAGAAATGCCATTTTGAGAAAAACGCGTTTAAAGTTTCAATTTCAGTTTACACGAAGAAAATATTTTTTTTTGTAAACTTACATGGAGTCATCTATTCCGGGCATCAAAAAAAACTGCACTTCAAAAAAATGCAATAAAAAAATCGATTTTTTCAAAATCGCAAGTGGGGGTAACCCCTTAAGTGGGTACCGGATACGCAGATTTTTTTACGACGCTCCAAGGATCATACAATATCCTTGTATATTTTTGATATTTTGAAATAAAGAAAATTAAACACATTTTTGAATGTATATACTATTAGATAATTAAAACCCTAATCCGAAATTTCAAATAGTTTTCCTTGAAAAAAATCACAAAAATGACGTTTTTCCGGCTCCTCGGTGTATATCTCCCCTTAAATCATTCCTAATGCTTTCAAACGTTTCGAAACTTGTGTGATCAACTCCTGATGATTCGGCAAGTTCAGCTAGCGTCCGACATGAGTCTTCATGAAGCAACACATTAAAATCACTATTTTTGAAGTGTGTAAAGCAATGTCTGCATGTTGTTTCCGGCAGAGCATGGTCGCCCTCAGCCTCAACAAGAATTCTGTGTGCTTTAGCTGCAGATTTTTAAAAATAAAGTAGTGCAGAAAAATTCCCCACAAATTCTCGTCTTTGGCACGACATTTGACATGTTTAAGGGGTTTTCTCACTTTAGACGCTATTTTCATGAATTTTTTTTTAAGGTTTATATTATAGATATTGATATAAAAGTTGTTACATTTAATAAATACACTTTCGAAATACATTTAAAACATTTATTTATTTATTTAAGTCACTATTTATAGACGAAAATGGTAGTATAAAAATGTCCTTAAAAAATGGTAGGTCTGCGCTGTAGATGAAGTCTCTTTTCTAGATTTTCTCGATTTTAGATTCAATATGTTAATGGCTATAGCGCATATCACACGATTTTTTATATATGCAAAAGTAACAAAATGGCGAACATTTTCCGAAAAAACACAAAAACGTGTTTCTTTCACCGTTTTTGGCGAAAAAGTAAATATCAAAAAATGTTGACATCCTTGATTTGCGCTACAGCTATAGTTGTAACGAATATATGGTTAAAATTTCATAAGCATCGGTTCAGTAGTTTCGAAGATTTTATCAACAAGCCGTCAAAAAAAGGTTGTATCGAGAAAAACGCGTTTAAAGTTTGTATGGGTTACATAAACCCATGAAATGTTTCTTTTAGATGAATTTATTAAGTGTAACAACTTTTATATCAATATCTATAATATGAACCTATCAAAAAAAAATCATGAAAATAGCCTTTTTAGCGTCTAAAGTGAAAAGACCCCTTAAAACTATAAAGATAAAAGTTGTTTACACGTGGGCGAAATGGCATACACTTAATTTCAAGCTTATTTATAGCAAAGGGTGTCTCAAAATAACCTGACATTTTAAATTGCCATTTTTTGTGGCGAACATGGAGTACTAATCTTTGACAACTGGCATTAGGAAGTAATGAGGTTTAGTCATGGAGAATTTCACGATCGAGCAACGCATAGAAATTGTCATTTGCTGCATTGTTGCTGCATAATTAGAGCAGACGAAGTTTCATGGCCGTGTTATCTCGCGCCGCGCCAATGTCAATTGGCCACCAAGATCGTGCGATTTGGCGTCATTGGACTTCTTTGGGGTTGTCTGAAAGGAAAAGTGTATGCCAATGATCCACAGACTATTCCGGAGCTCAAGGATGCCATTGGACGCACCATTAATTAAATTAGTCCCCAATTATGCCAAAATGTTATTGAAAATTTCGTCGAAAGAGTGAACATTTGCAAACAGGGACGAGGCGGCCATTTATGGGATATTGTGTATCACGCATAACCTCCATGTTTGTACCCTATATCAAAATAAAAATATTTGTACTTTTCAAATAAATAATACATTTCATTAATAAATAAAATTGTCGGGTCATTTTTATAGGGTTCAAATTTTAACCAGACATTGTTCATGTCATTATGCATGTTTGAGGGAACATTATGCATTTCAGAACAGTCGACTATTTTGATTGGGAGATAATGGGTTTTAAAATTGCAACTTTCAACACTGCAGGGTCTGCATTGATCGAAAATCAGGTCACACGATTCGTCGTACCGTTCTATTGTGTTTACAAATTTTGAAAAAAAATATATTTAGATAGCATACTAGTTAGGGTAAGAGTGAAAAAAGTTTGGATTGCCTTTACTATTCAGTTTTGCTAGAAACGCTCAGTAAAGACAGAATAATTCTGCGTAAAAAATGTTTGTCCCCTATAATAAGAAGACACATGGCAACACCGCAGAACAGTGTTGTTCAATATCGCGAGAGAAAAAAAAATTATCGTCTTCCTAAAGGTGAACACTTTTTTCATAAAAAAAATTTTTGCGTTATAAATGTTAATATTTTATATTGTCTATGTTATCTTCATCAACTAATTAAAGTGTTGGTAAATTCATAACTAATTAAATACTTTGTTCGATTAAAAATTACTTCCAAATAAAAGTTTGTGTTGCAGTATTGTTTTAAATATGCCGCGCAATTATACGTCATTGGATACGTGGAACGATGCGGTGTTGCCATATGTCTTCTTTTTACAGGGGGCAAATATTTTTCACGGAAAATTATTCTGTCTAAATTTCAATGCAGACCCTGCAGCGTTAAATGTAGCAATTTTAAAACCCATCATCTCCCAATCTAAATAGTCGACTGTTCTGAAATTTCACTCAAACATGCACAATGATATGAACAATGTCTGGTTAAAATTTGAACAAAATCTATAGATATCAAGAGCGCGCGCTCGGTCTACCTTAAGATGGAATGACACCTCATCGCGGTCGGTATGGTAGAGCAATTGTAGATACCCAAAAATCTCTGAAACGGCTCTTCAGATCCCGTCGAAACTTTGCCAAACGACGTCAAATAGATAGACGAACAGCTGTCTGCCCCTCAAATTTTCTGAATTTGAGAAAAAAACCGTGGATTGGCTTATGATAACCCGATCTACGTTTTTTTCTCAAATTCAGAAAATTTGAGGAGCAGACAGCTATTCGTCTATCTATTTGACGTCGTTTGGCAAAGTTTCGACGGGATCTGAAGAGCCGTTTCAGAGATTTTTGGGTATCTACAATTGCTCTATCATACCGACCGCGATGAGGTGTCATTCTGTCTTAAACTACACGCACGCAGTTCTGGTAACGCCATCTGTTGGAAAACAGCGACAACTTATTCAACATCCTCATACGTCTACCAAATGCGAAACCCGCACCCATTTCTGTATTTTTATACTCCCAACAATATTTTCCAATATTTTGCTTCAAGGTGCATTCCCTCATTGTGATAAACGGCATCGCTTATTTCTTTTTCTCAAGCCTATTTTCAATGTCGCTACAACGTCGATGGTTTTGAGCGACCGCATTGAGTTCCCATTCGTTACTCAAAATTTGGCATGCATGTAGAATCGGTAAAAATAGGCGACACGTATTTTTTTATATTATATCTGCGGAATCCGATTTTTAAGGGTTGAAACGCACCCTCGAAAATTGGGGTTTTTTCGTTTTTCGTCGATAACGTTTTAACGGCACGAGATGTGAAAAAATTTCAAAATGCAACACTGTTTATTTTTTCGTGTACTATACATTGGAAATGAGAACGATACCGTTATCGACGAAAAACGAAAACCACCCTTATTTTCGAGGGTGCGTTTCACCCCTTAAAAATCGGGTTCCGCAGATATAAAAAAATACGTGTAGCCTATTTTTACCCATTCTATACGCGTGCTAAATTTCATCGGAATCGAAGAGATCGACCTCGCAACCTTTCCTTGTCAGTTTGGTGACAGTCATCTGGTCCTTGCATTTTTTCGTTAGTTGTGGCGTTATTGCAAATAGAACCCGTCTGACTTCAATGAGTTTACTGGTACCAGTATTCAGCCATATTTCATTCCAATGTATATCAGTGCATCTACAGATAGATTTTTTGGCCTGTCGCCCTTTTCACATTCATTGGTCAAAGAACAACGCTCTAAAAATTCTAAATTTCAATTTCACGCAATGTAATTAGAATTTTGAATAGAGAAATTTGGAAACTGAAAAAACGAGTGGCATATTTAAAAATGAATTGAACTACCCGCGATGACCGTGGGATGCTTGATATTTTAATGCAACTGAAAAAAAAACTGCTAAAGACATTGTTTAACGTGATTACGTGGCGAACATTTAATTCAAGAGCTGTTACAATGCATGTATTGGAAAATATTTTTCGAGAGCTCTTTAAATGCGATGTAGAACGAACGATTGAAACTGATATCGTGTTTGCCCCCCCCCCCCCGATACATGTATACTAGTAGCATGAACATTCCGGATTTGTTTCGATCAATTAGCTTAGTGTATTCATCGATGGAGCAATGGCTGTGTAGTCTAACACATCGACGATCAATTACTATACACAGGAGACCAGTAAATCCAAAAATATCGTCCGATAGGTCAAGCTTCCATGAAGTGTCACTGTCGTAAAGCCTATCGTGGTTTCGGATACGCAGAACGGCACAAAAGAGTCGCGAATGATGTTATTTAATGGAGAACTGAAGCACTTTTGAGATTAAATATGAAGTATATCGTCGGTTTAATGATGCTGAGCGTTGAAGGGGTCGAAAAATAGGTAGGTGCTCTGGTCCGGACGTTTTATTAGAGGACGGCGTGGCAAAAATATTGTCATAGCCAAATACTTCGGCAATGTTTTCCATCCAACCGTACAGTTGTTGCAATTGGTGACTGCGCATCATGGCTAAGACAATAAATAACTGCAGTCCAGAATTCGGTTATTAGAGATACGTTAGGGAAGGAGAAAATTGCTGACTATAAAATTCGATTGTTCGTGACAAAATCTCTGGAAATACAGATTTTTATTGAATTGCGAATTCAAACGGTTTTGAGACACCTTAAGATATTTCGACAGACCACCTCTAACTTGGCCACCATTTTATTTTATTCCTTTAATCATTTGGGACCTTAATGTTAGTAAAAAAATGCTTGGATGACGTCCATTACTGTCACATATTTATCAACCTTAAGGGAGGAGATACCTTTGGGCAAGGAATTTTTTTCTGATTTTCATGATTTTTTCTAATGTAAAGATTTCTTCACAACTTCTGAGACTTAGGGTATGTCTTATTGCTACTTTTGACGGATGCATGGTACTTTGTTTTATTGATCTTCAGAAATGGCGGAGGTATGAGGCGGACTCCTAATCTGCACTTTCAAAAACTAATTGACCGATTTTGATGAAATTTGGTATAAATTTTTCTAGCCTTATTGTCTAGAAAATGGCCCTTAATGTTTTTTTAAATAAAAAAAATATTATCTTATTGCAAAATGTATCCATTTTTTTCGGAAAATTGAAACATTTTTTTCCCAGGCGTACCATTTCATCGACTTTCAACATTTCTGACTTTTCATTGGTTCATATTCTGCATATGAGTATCACCTGCGAATCACCGTATCTGCGTATCACCAAAAAAAATCTTAGTGGGTTTTTTTTTTCAGATTAATCCCGCCGACGCTACGTGGCACGCCGTCTGACATCCACCGCAACCCGTCTAGGAGACCGTGCCATGCGTCCAACATTTTTAAAGATTAATTTTAAAAAACACGGATTAAGTTCCAAAAAGGACATACCTCCGATTAATTTGGAATTTTGTATACCCATGTATTTTTACTCGCTGATCACAAATATGACAGTGCAAATACCCCCTAATTTAATTTTCAAGATAAAAACTCACAAAAACTGATTTAAAGTTTTTTTTCCATTTTATTGTAATAAATGTTGATCTTGGAAAAAAATATATCCGAAGGAAGTTGTAGCCTATAAAAAAATTGATCTTTTATGTTTAATACAAGTTTTGTCTAAAACCAATCTGTTTTGAGAAAAAATGGATAGCGTTCCAAAAAGTGCATTTTCCTAAACTTCATTAGTTTTGATGTTATCTAATTACGCATTTTACCGTGGGGAGGTTGCAGTTTGAATAACACACAATACACCATACATCGAACAAACCCAAACAAAGTTCAACCTTCCCACGGTAAAATGCGTCAGTAGATAATATCGAAACTAATGTTTAGCAAAGTTTTAGATTTGCTAAACTAATGTTTAGCAAATCTAAAAGCAAAGTTTTAGATTTGCTAGAAACTAATGTTTAGCAAAGTTTAGCAAACTAATGTTTAGCAAAGTTTTAGTTTTAGCAAAGTTTTAGAAACTCGAGTTTAGCAAAATGTACTTATTGGAGCACCATTCCATTTTTCTCGAAACAGAATGGTTTTAGACAAAAACTGTGTGGGACATAAGAGATTCATCTTCTTATAGGCTACAACTTTTGTGGGAAACATTTTTCTCTAAGATCAACATTTATTAAACTAAAGTAGAAAAACTTTTTAAAATCAGTTTTTTGTGAATTTTCGGCTTGAAAATCAAATTTGCGGGTATTTTCACTATCATATTCGTAATCAGCGGGTCAACATACATGGGTACACGACATTTCAAATTAATCGGAGGTATGTCATTTTTGGAACTACACTAAAAAACGCAATGCAACAGCCAAAAGTTGTAATGAAACAAACCCCAAGTATCTAAAATGGTGACAAAATATTTCCATTAAAAAAAAATCATGGAAATCAGCAATGTTTTCCTTGCCTACAGGTCCCCTCTTAAGCCAGTCACTTGCTGTACACTGCAACCTTAAGGGGCCAGTCCACTTGGAAAATTTCAAAAAATCGAAAGCTAGCAAGACTTGACGAAATTGACGATGATGAGCAATCAGAAGGGATTTTGTACGGTGCAGGAATTGCCGATTGAGTTTAGGTAAGAGTTTTTCATAGTATAAACTCCAAACGCGTTTTTCTCGAAACAACGTTTTCAAAATCTAGCTCCATCGTGTCTCTAAAACTAATAAACCGATTCTCTTGAAATTTTAACCACATATTGTAAACATGATTCGCAACGAGATGATCCTCGATGGTTTTAAAATTTTGATTTTTACTCTTTTTTGCGAAAAACTGCGTTTTTTAAATACTTTTTTCGTTTTTCATTTGCCGTTTTTGTATTTTTTGATAAAACTTTATATCCGAGAGGCATTTTGTAGCTGGTGTCACACTGAATCTAATGTATTTTGATTTTTTTGTTTCAGACAAGTCGTTGCCGAGTTGTGATGGAGCTACCTAGCTCACCTGTTTTTAAGGCGTTACGTTAAACTATAGATTTTGTACTTAAAAATGAATAAAAATGAATGAACATTTTTTTAAAATGTACTTCAAGACTTTATTCATCATGCCCAACAACTTTTATATTCATATCTTTTATAAAATCCTCAAAAAAATCGCGAAAATAGCCTTTTTTTCGTGGCTCCAAAGTGGACTGGCCCCTTAAGGCGTTACCCCTACTTGTAGCGCAAAAAAGGCCTTTTTCATGAATTTTTTTAAAGAAAACTACAAAACTTTTTTAATCGATCAATATACCATCTTAAAGAACACATCTTGAAGAACTTTCAGTAATTTTTTTATTGAAAAATATTACATTGTTTAGTGGCAAATGGCCGTGAATGAAATAATGTTTTTATATACACGGTTTGCGGTGACCAACATTGCGGCGAAGTGGATCATCTGAAAAAAAAATGCGGTTGGATTTAGTCAAATATAAGTATAAACTAGTCTTTAATCGAAGGATTTTAAAAAATATTCATTTTTCACAAAATGGCGGACAGTCAAAGTTAATGGTTCGATTTTAACGAAAAAAAAATCGAACGATTAAAGACTACATTTTTATGTATTAAATAAGCCTGCAAAATTCCAAGAAGATCGGTTCATTAGTGTTCGAGTAATTTTGGTCACCGACTTCAGAAATGCCATTTTGAGAAAAACGCGTTTAAAGTTTTAATTTCAGTTTACACGAAGAAAATATTTTTTTTTGTATACTTACATAGAGTCATCTATTCCAGGTCCATACAGAAGTATGGGCTCGGATACTTATACTTCAAAAAAATGCAATAAAAAAAATCGATTTTTTCAAACCGCAAGTGGAGGTAACCCCTTAAGTCATCCACTTGCTGTACACTGCCGGGCTTCACGGAGAATTATCTCTTCCTTTCCGTCGCCCAGTGTTCAGTCGATCGGCCCTGCTCGCTATATCTTCCTGCAGAGATACTTTTTTTCTTATTGATAAAATGAAAGTAACGTAGCGTCCTGTTGGCGGAAGCAGGTTATGATAGAACTTGGACTTGCCACTGACATTGCAAAACGTATATCGAAAAAACGAGCGAGCGAATGGAAAAGGAGGAAAAAGTCGGAGAAAGTAAGACAAAGAGAGAAAGAAGAGACGACCTGAGCTAGTTGCAGGGAAGCAGAGCGTACGCTTTCTTCCTCAAGCGACTTGTTCGACGTGTTGGGTCAGCACAGAATTTCAATGAGCGCTCGACCATGTTTTCTCAACGAAACCTCATCGTTTGCTAAAGCTTCCTATGCGGGCTTCCTTTTACAAACACACGCACACACGTATGCCATATATATAATAAATATATACATATAACAGCACTATATGGGGTGATTTGTCTGTGGTTTTCAAATTCAGAAACCATTTCTCTACAAATCGTTTATACGAACGAAACCGCATTAAAAAATCGTTTTAATAAAAAAGTGGTATGTCTGTATGTCCGTACGTTTGCCCGTTCATTATTGGATAACCACGAAATCGATTTCGGTTCACCGTCCGCAGAAACACAGCTTAGAGTGTGGAATAAGAATTAGGCGATTAAACATCAGGCTCCGTGTTTAACTAAAATTGTTAATATTTTATTTTTATTCAAAGATTAATATTTATCTATAATAAAGGAGCATACAAACGAATTAACTAAATGTTGAAATTGAGCAACCAAACCGTAACAACTACAAACAAAGAAAAGCAAACAGGAAATTACCAATAATGAAGGATTGGGTGTAATTTTCGTATCTCTAACAAGCAAAATGAAAGAAACATATTTTTATATGTTTTCATTTTGCCATGTTGCTTGTTTGGGATACGAAAATTACACCTAATCCTTCATCATTGGTGATTTATGAAAGAAACATATTTTTATGTGTTAAATAAAAGAACCATATTTTTATGTTTCTTTCATTTTGCCATGTTGCTTGTTTGGGAAACGAAAATTACAGCCAATCCTTCATCATTGGTAATTTATTGTCTTTCCTTTGTTTGTAGTACTGACCGTTTGTTTGCTTAATTTGAACATTTAGTTCATTCGTTTGCTTGCTTATTTATTATAGTTAAATATTAATTTTTGAATGACAATAAAATATTAACAATTTTACTTAAATTCAAAGTCTGATGTTTAATCGCCTAATTCTTATTCCACACTCTAAGCTGTGTTTCTGTGGACGGTGCACCGAAATCGATCTCGTGGTTTTCGAATAATGAACGGGCAAACGTACGGACAGGCAGACAGACCATTTTTTTATAAATACGATTTTTTACGCAAAAAAAGGTAATAAACAAACACAAGTTTGCAGATAATCAGGAGGACTTTGTCGGTAAATAATGAATATACCAAAATAAAATTTGCAAAATATTTGTATTTTTAATGTGACACATCTCGCTCTGTATATTCATGCCTTGTGTCATTGGTGTATTGAGCTATTAATTATTAAACGATCAAGCCACTATATACGATATATAGAAACAAAGAATGCAAAAAGGACACGTTAATGTAGCGTTTGCTCAATTGACGGACGTAACAGTGAATCCCGAT